>OZ010605.1:2165000-2240000 GCA_963932145.1 Acanthosepion lycidas
CACAGAAAAGGAAACAACAAGAACTCCTACAAAGGGTCGTTAAAGGGAAACGAGAAGAAAGGATTAAACATCAATTGCAAGAAGAGAGTTCATAGTTGTTAGCAAATGGAACAGACCAATATTGAAATTACAAATCGGAGATAAGAAAGAGATACCAAAATCAAACACATGAATCAATTTAAATATATCTCCTTCACCGCTGGAGTAGTGGATAGTGGCTCAGATTGAGGATTTGGATAGCCGAGTTCGAATTCCAGTCGAATCCTTTACATTCAATAGCGTGCTAATAACCTTGAGAAAGGTATGAATCCTCTTCTTGTACCCCTCCCAGTTATAAGTTATTAGGAGGAAACTCTGGGTTCTATAGCCTTGGATGGCAACTGGTCTACCGCTGAAAGAAATGGCAACGTACTGCGGGAAAAAAATCTGCCTCGTCAGTCATGTATCGAAAGATACATAATAGCTTAGGCGTGTATTACCCATGGCACATAACTGACTGATATATATATATATATATATATATATATATATATATATATATATATATATATATGGTTGGATTGATGTGAGTTTGTGACCCTGAGTTTCACGCGTTTGGGATCGTCAGCGTGAAGCACAGGATCACAAATTCACATCAATCCAACCAAATATGTTAGCTCTGTCTTTAATAATGAGCACTTTCTAATAAGTACAGCGCATATAATATATAAATAATTATATATATATATATATATATATATATATATATATATATATATATATATACAAGAATATGTCAAACTGGAAATTTTTTTTCGAGACGCATTTCATTTGTTAGGATTTTATCGGACTGAGCTTTGTTGACGTTGCACACGAAACGAAAGACGCTGGTAGTTTCAAAATTATTGAAAGAATATTTGTTACAGAATATTTTCCACAATCTAGCCGAAATCATCTGTATTCTTTTTCTTTTTCTCTCCATTACCTTTGTGTCTAACTATTCCAGACTGTGACAATATAAAATCTGCCAAGAATGGTGATATATTGCAAGAGCCTGCATGCATATTTATTGTGTCTGAACGAGCGATCAAGCTAGTTTCCAGACGTTTTCGTATCAGTGGATTATTTTCTCTTTTAATCAAAGTAGCATTTCCTATGTCAAAATTGTGTTCCGTTTTTTAACAGTGAACAAATAATACGTTTTGTGTGTTGTTATTTAAAATGTCCCTTTTGTGTTCATATAGTCTCTTGTTTAAATTTCTTGAGGTTTCTCCAATATATTCATTCTGGCAATTCCTGCTTTAAAATAATTGTCGTTTAGCAATTGTAATTGATTAAGTATATCTGGCTAAGTGTTATATATATTAACCTATTAACTGCCAAAATTTTTTAAATCATATCTTTGGCCCACACAGGTGTCTTAGGAGTTTATTTATTCCTTATGTTTAATTTCAGTAGTTACCATTGTCGTTTTTATAGAAACTAGAACATCAAATATATATGTGTATAAAACATCAAAAAATAATATTGTTTAGAAATAATAAAAAAATACTTTTCAAAATAGTCATTATTTTTCTACTCGTGAAATGTAAAATTACGACGGAAAGTGTCTTATGGCTAATAATAATAAAAATTAAAGTGTTGTAAAATATACCTCTGCAAATGTATGGAAGCAATTCAATGTAAATACAAGGAATAACATGAAGTGTGTTTAATTTTAACAGTTCCCCAAATGGGGCTCATGGCAGGTAATAGGTTAAGAACATTTAATGTGTTGTATTTGTTAGATTAATTATATAGTGGCACGATTAATTCTAATCTATATTTAAGCGTAACATTTATATCGCTATTGTTGTTATTAAGAAAGTTGTCGTAATTTTCAAAATTATAGGAAACCATTTTTGTAATGTTTATTTTCTTCATCTTTGTCTAGTGGTTCATTATCGCCGATTTCTTTATCGATTATTATTTATATTCAAAGATTCTTTAAAAAACATTTGGTAAGAATTTTATTCTTTTACTTTTTCTTATTTATTTTGTTTCGTTTAATCAAGTTAATTTGTACTATTATTTATCTTTCAACTATCTTAAAAACAACATCAGCAACTACAATAATAATAATAATAATAATAATAATAATAATAATAATAATAATAATAAAAATAATAATAATAATAATAATAATAATAATAACTGTCCTACAAAACTACAACAATTGGCCTCCAAAAATACTTGGAAACTACAGAAGACTGGATGATGGTATGCGTCAAGGAACATGAAAGTAGTAAGCGTCTTTACTCCGTAATGAAAGAAGCCAACAAATTCAAACTGGAGCTTCAAATGGGCGTAGAGATGCAACTACAGCACAATACACCGGCTGAAACTGCAAAATACTTGAAAAAGACAGCAAAGACGAATGCAACCGACCAGATACAGAAGCGATGGCAAGATAAACCGCTTCATGGCCAATACTCTGCCCGTATCAACCAAGCTGATGTAGACAAAACCCGTACCCATCAGTGGCTAGGCAGTGCAGGGTTGAAAGCGGAAACTGAAGGTTTTATCCTTGCTGCGCAGGACCAATGCTTGCTAACTAGGAATTATCAAGCACATATACTAAAATATTGTGTCAGCCCAAAATGCAGATTCTGTGATAAATATCCAGAAACGATTGATCATCTTGTATCAGGTTGCACGATGTTGGCACCCACTGAATATAAAACCCGACATGACAGAGTGGGCCAATATCTGCACTGGAAAATCTGCAACTTCTACGGGAAGGAAACTGAAAGAAACTGGTACCAACACCACCCAGACCCAGTTACGGAGATAGGACCTGTTACAATTCTATGGGACTACACAATCCACACTGACAGAACAATCAAGGCCAACCGACCAGATATTGTTATTAAAGACCACAAACAAAAACGGTGCATCCTTATTGATATGGCAGTCCCTGCTGACTGCAATGTATCTTTGAAGATATTCAAAAAGCTGTCAAAATACAAGGACCTTGAAATAGAGGTCTCGAAAATGTGGCATATGGGAACATCAACAATCCCTGTTGTAGTTGGAGCCCTAGGACTGGTTGGAAAAGATTGCAGTAGACTAATTGCAGGGATTCCTGGAAGCCCATGCCTCAAGGAGATACAAAAAATTGTTCTGACAAGTACAGCCCACACTTTACGAAGGGCTCTATCTATGTAATTTTTTTTTTTTTTTTTTTTTTTGTCAGTGAAAAGTGTCATGATGCCATTTCTAACCTTAGATCCCTGGGTGGGACCTGGAAAGAAATGTGTAAACGCCAGAAAGCAAAGAAAATAAAAATAATAATAATAATAATAATAATAATAATAAAATGTTCTCATATATTTGATAATAATTTTATACTTTATTATTATTATTATTTTAAAAGTATAGCAATATATTAGCACATTTGATGGACTGTTTACTCCGACATCCAATGTAAAATATCTAAATATATATGTGAAATATATACTTTATGCGTGTTGTTGCTCGGCTGCTGTATTTATTATTAAAGTGGACGGGCAACACTAGTTTTAACCAAACCATTAAATCTCCACGTGCCACAACCTGTAAACAGCTTCAGCAGGAGGGCTAAATCAGACGAAATTATCATTGAAAGGCTCTTCACTCTTTTTTGTACTGATTGCACCGGAGAAGCCTAATTCTGTGATAATAAAACCTGACGTGTGTTGTTCATTGTGTTAGTGGCAAATATTTGCACCAACTTGTTATCAGCATTTCCAATAAGTGTGGCTGGTTCTACACAAGCCTTCACTCTAAACAAATCTGTGTGTATAGTCTACAGTTCTACGTTCCTACTTTGCTATTCCACCTGAGCAACAAGTTCATTGGAGAGAGATTTAAGGCGACGAGGACAGGTACATGATATTACCGAAAGTCTCTAGTTGCCGCTCTCACAGTGGCGACTATCGGGTGATGGCCGTTCTAGCACAAACTTCTGAGCTATTGTGCCGTTCGTGTCCTCTGATGGCCACAAAGCAGGTCTATTTAGACATAGCACTGCTTTCCATAATCCGCGGAGGGGGCTAGAATAGGTGCCCTAAACATTTCCTGCTCTTAATTTCTTGCTCTAATGATTATTGCATCTGCTAAGTAACCAGTCGATTGATTTTGAAAAATAATACTCGCTATTGGATCAATTATAGGCAGAAATTCAAGAAAAAATGTCCAGAAATGGTGAAGAGGAAAGGTGTTTTTTTTCCCCAGCAGGATAGTGCCAAACCTCAAGTTTCTTTGGCGACCCGGAAAAAATGCTGCAGCTTGACTGGGATGTGTTACCCCACCCGTTATAGTCACCAGACATTGCTCCTTTGGGTTTTCATTTATTCAGGTCCTTGCGAAATATCTCAATGGTAAAAATTTTAATTCTTTGGATGATATAAAAACACAAACTTCATGAGTTCTTCGCCGAGAAACCACCGAAATTCTGGGAAAAATTGTGCAACAAAATGGCTCATATTTAGTTAATTAAATATTTAATGGCATAAACTTGCTTTGTGTTTTAATTTCCCATAAAAATCAATATGATCTTTCCGGACAACTCTATATATAGCACTCCATATTCTTTGTTTCTGAAATTTTCCTGTGTCTTATTACTTTGCTTAGCTTTTGGAAGGCATCTTTCGCTGTTCCAATGCACCATCTACATCACAGTTTCTCTTGCTAACTACCATAAGATATCAATTATATCTCCTTATAGTTGGTGGTTCGTCATTTCTTTTCGCTTTCTCGTGCTCACCCATTTGCTTACATAAAATATTTGGCGAAAAAAGTAAAATTAAAAAACAAATATGAATTCCACTGTAAAATACAAAAAAAAAGAATTCTACTGAAAAAATGTGAACGGAATATGCATTTTAATCTGAATGAAAATTCGCATGGATCCAATAAAATTAAACACTGAAAAATAATAAGGAATAAAATTAAACACTGAAAAATAATAAAGAATAAAATTAAACATTGAAGAACAATAAGGAATAAAATTGTACCCCGAGGAATAATAAGGGATAAAATTAAACACTGAAAAATAATAAGGAATAAAATTAAACACTGAAAAATAATAAGGAATAAAATTAAACACTGAAAAGTAATAAGGAATAAAAATTAAACACTGAAAAATAATAAAGAATAAGATTAAACACTGAAAAATAATTAACGATTTTAAGATTGGCATAGAAAATCCGCTGAAAGAAATTTAAAGATCTTCTTCTTGTACAGAATTAAAGTAATCATCATCATCATCATCCTCATCATCATCATCATCATTCGACCGTAGTCAGGATTATCGAGCCAATGCGAACGATCATTTCTTTAGCTCTAGAGTATGTGCTACGTTAGGGATACATGCAGACTTGAATTCAGAGTTACTTTCTCCTAGAGCGGGCTATAGACCAAGCCTATAGAACCCAGTCTGTCCTGCTAGGGAGGGCGAGAGGAAAGGAGGATTTATACTTTTTTCAAGGGTATTAGCACGTAAGGATCCGACTGTAATTCGAACTTGATCCGAGTGCATTATCCATTGAAACACCGTGCTATAATAAAAAAAAAAATGTCATATTTTAAATAGAGCGACAAACGGACAGATAGAAAAATAATTTTTAACTCCCACAGATAGCAATTCTAAAAAGAAAATATATATTAAGGACAGGGGGGGGCATTAGAAAAAATTCCCACCTGTTCTTGCTCCTCTCTCGTTACCGATCGATCGATGAACAATAAAATAACTGTGGACGACGACTGAAAAAGAAGAGGTGAAATACACAAAAAGTAGCCCTGGGTATTTGCCAGTGAAGAAGAAGCAAAACATTAAATTCGAAAAGGTGGAGAAGGCAACGGGAGAACTACTTCACTATCTTTCCTAAGAACTCATGACAATACAAAAGCAATAAAAAAGAAACCCGTGAAGAACGAAAATAGACTATGTTCTGAATGGACGTGGTATTAAAAAAAAAAAAAAAAAAAAAAGGATTGCCAAATTTAATTAAATATAAATAAACTCTGAATTCAGATCCTGGAATGTGAATTGTCTTCTTCAAAAGTAAAATAAATGGCATTTTAATAAAAGTTTCTGAAATTCGAGACAGAAAAATTGATTTTTCTTCCTCATTGCGGTTTCATGATAGGTGATGAAATAGGTGAATAAATTCAAGCCGCGCTATCAGACGTTTACTCATCCTAAAGAGCTTTATTATCTTTATTACATATAATTTCCATTAAATATGTATTCACGATTTTTTTAAATTCTTTTTTGATAAGGAGATATTGGGTAGTGGTTTAGTGTGATGAACAGGAAGGGTGAAAAAGAACTATTGCTCTTGAATGAAAATCATGAAATATTACCACGATTATCACCGCCACGGACAGTCACGATAACGAGAATGGCAATAATAATAATAATAATAATAATAATAATAATAATAATAATTACAATAATAATAATTACAAATAACGCGAGAGAAGTTTCACAATATAAGTGGCAACTGTAGAAAATCATGGAACAAATGCGTGTCTAAAAGACAATAGGAACAGTGTAGCGTTTATTAAATTCCGTATTATTTAGAAATATATTGCATTCTGGTTTGATTTGGTTTGTTTTACGTCATATCAAACTCAATGTGTTATTTAATGCCGACAAAATTTTTATTACTGGTAATATTTTTTCATAAAATGTATTACTGGTAATATTTAAAAAAAATATAATGCATA
Organism: Acanthosepion lycidas; assembly: GCA_963932145.1. Taxonomy (NCBI): domain Eukaryota; kingdom Metazoa; phylum Mollusca; class Cephalopoda; order Sepiida; family Sepiidae; genus Acanthosepion; species Acanthosepion lycidas. The sequence continues at coordinate 2,171,733 of OZ010605.1, forward strand.
TTAATTATTTTTTCCCCAAAATGTATGCCTGCCAGATATCGTTTATCGTCATACCCAGGACACCTCATTTGCACAGGTTCACTCGGCGGATTCTCAAGTCTCAGGGGATAGTGCATGTATATTTCATTCTGAAAGATTATTTAACGTAATCTGTCTTTAAAGAGTATCTTAAACTTCCATCGTCATCGGTTTGCATAACAGCTAGCAAATCTATTTTGTTATTGGGTTAGTGCAAAAATAATAACGTAATAATATCGTTTTTAGACGTTAAAAAATACGTCAAAAAACGACATTATTACGTCATTACTTTTGCACCAACCTAATATTAATAATATGTTAGTTCACTGGGTGTCACGTAATTTCGGGTTTGTTCCAAAGTAAATAAAGCGTTACACTATTTACATTGTTCATACTGTTATCCTCATCTTTATTGTCATATTCGGCCGTTGAACGCTCTGATCTTCTTCAGGGGGATATTAGCTTAGTAAATTATAACAGAGAAATACTCTTTCTAATAATAATAATAATAATAATAATAAATTTGAATCTAAATGGAACAGCCAGTCTGATCCCTGTTGCAGATGACTGCTCAGGCACATTTGTGTTTGTTCAACACCCACAGACCCCACCTGTGGTTTATACTACTAGTATGCTGAGCAGACCTGAGTTAGAGTTTCTCGGGGAGCGCATGATATCTAGCGTGATCAACAGTCTGAACAAGGCCAGCACACTCACACCCTCAGTCACGATGACTTGTGAATTCGTGCTAGCACAGCTATCGACGGCCTCCAAGGTTTTCGTCTACCGAATTTCACTCACAACGTTTGGGTTGACACCTAGTATGGGTTTCAGGCGCTTTCTAAAGATGCTGCACGCTGGTATCGCTTCGTCAGACCGAAAACATCAAAGTGACCTTTCTGACAAATCGACTATGGTAAGATTCAAATCCAGGTCTCATGGTCAAAAAGCGCCACGTGCCCATATATGGTTCTAACGATTCGGTAACGTGAACTTAATACTAATTATATTAATTAATTAATAATAATAACAATAGTTGTAGTAGTGGTAGTAAATTTATTTAGTGGATGAAGAAACACAAGAAAAATCTTAGGTGAATTCCATAAGCTTAAAGATTCAAATAGAAATGAAATAACTGTATCTAGACTCTATATGAGTGCCGCCATTTTGTTTTGCCAGCTCAGATCTTTAGAGTTATCGGACCTGCCATGGTATGCCCAAGTAATAGAAGCACAGACTATCCTCCCCTATCGCATCTGTAAGGAGAAAGTTCTACTCAAATTGCTTTTTTTTCTCCCGTCGAAAACTGCTACGTTTGGGACAGAGTACCGCGTTGATGTTTCCATGAACGCGACAATGCTAACCCCTTCAAGTCAAGAGAATCGTTATCTAACGTCATAAACCTTCCTTCTATCAACCACTTATTAGGTTCATATTAAGCAATCTTATTTACTAACCATCTACGATGAGTGGGTCTTGTGCCTTGTATTGTGCGAACTTAGGAAAAGAAAACTACATATATAAAAAGATATTTAAAACAAATTGAACTAGTTCAGTTATAAATGCGACTTCTCCATCAAAGGTACATCCTTCCTTGTCAACATCTAGTCGTTTGGTTCACAAATACGCTAACATTATGACTTTGAATCTGTCTATATTTCTGAGATGAGGTATTAAGTAAACAATTTACATTATTCGGACTATTCTCCTCAACTTTGTTGCCATAATCATCACAACGTTTCATCCGTTGTACGCTCCGACCTTCTTCAGTGTCTGTCTATATTTCTGAGATGAGGTCTTATGTACACTATTTACATTATTTGGACTATTGTCCTCATCTTTGTCACCATATTTATCACAATGTTTCGGCCGTTGTACGCTCCGGCCTTCTACAGTATCTGTCTATATTTCTGAGATGAGATATTATGTACACTATTTATATTATTCGGACTATTGTCCTTATCTATGTCGCCATATTTATCACAACGTTTCGGCCGTTGTACCCTGCGGTCTTCTTCAGGTGGTTGGACTGCCGAACTGAACCCTTTATTTCGCTCATTGCTGTTCTAGTTCCATCTAGTATGTTTTAATGGGTGTGAGTTGTCAGTTATTTCCTGTTAATTCCCCTCTCTAAGATCTCTACTGCCTTAATCGGATATTGACTTACAGACTTTGGGTCCTATTACTGGATCTAACTAACGCCATTATCCACTGTGGCATGTGTCCTTGATTATGATTCCCGTGAAAACCAAACATATCTCCTTTTTTGTCTCGGTCAGATTCATGCCTATTTTTAATTGAGTTTACCCCAGGCAAGGCAGTAAAACCACTAAGACACAAGGGGTTTACTGGGTGTGGAAAAAAAATATAAAACAGAAACATTACTAAGGAGCGAGACCAAAAGAAGTGTATTCGGTGGTGAAATAGATAGCGTTAGACATTGCATTTAAATCTTTGAAGATTAAAGTTAAATGTAAAGTATGGGAGCGGAAGTCATTTCCAGAAGAGAGAAGTGCAAGAAAAGAAATAGTTAGCATAGAACTCACGGTTACATCTAGCCAGTTCAGCTATAAATTGATCAGACCCTGTCGCCAGTCTAGCACTGCATTTAAATTCATAAAGTTTAGGCATCATAGTGAAGAGCCCATCCAATAACCATGAAAGTACTTCTAGAAAATGTACAAGGAATCTACATGACGTTGGTGAGAATGGTACTGAAGCATAGACATCAGGTCAGGACGAATAATATTGCTGCTTCTTCTTTGGAGTTTATCAAGGATCTTAAGATATATAGCAGGAGAACCGGACCATATATGGCAGCAATGTTCTAAACACGGACGGATGGTACATTTATAGAGATTCTCGAAAGAAAAAATGGCACGACCCATTCTTAGTATCCGACCTATCATTGGATTCAGTATACTTTTTCCACTTCATGTCAGCCAAATTACATTAGCCCGAGAAGACGAAACGAGTCAGTCATCCGGAGGTTAGCATCAGTCATACTGACGGAAGGCAGAAACGGATCTCTTAGATGATTAATTATTGTAGCATTCCGACGGACGATAATGGGTATGTCTCCATTCACATAAATACAGTAGCAAATACTGTATGTTGATCAGTAGTTGAGAATTCGTCTGCAGCTGTGCTGGTCAAACTCTACCTTCGGGCAGAGAGGATCCCTAGACGAGGCTATATCGAAGGGCAGAGTCTCGTCTCGGGAAACAGCTATCCGATCTCGTTTTATACAGGGTCTACAAGGAATTTTGCCCAAGCCTACGTGCTCGGACACCCCACATTAAATTCGTCCTTGTACCATATCTGACCTCGTCGAGCGGTTGTTAGATATCCTGCAGTTGGAGATTCATTGTGGAATTCACTTGACTCATTTCTAGGAGTTGACTACTTCTTCTACTTGCCGCTGACGAATCTTATATGTATTGCTCTTGTCCTAAGTATTATCATTCATTACCAACCTTCGTTTGATTATTCTTTTCACTAACCTTCCCTAGGTTACAACATTAATAAAGAGCAATTCAGTTTTGGGGGTTGTTAGAATTAAAAATCCATCATTTGCCCCAGTTAATAACAGATCGTTTTTGACATTAGCTGCCAATTTGAACTTAACGGACTTGCTCAAGAGGCAGGAGATTAACTATTTATTGTATGATAGATGTCGACATTAAATAACAGAATATTTTGGTATGAGGTAACAGAGACAAAACCTTTGATATCCTTTGGGATTTTTCTCAATGCGAAAATTCTTGAATTTTTTCGTAATGCTTTGAGCTTTCGGAACTGGCATTAGATAATGGTGGGATATGGTTTTCTAGATTTTATAGCGTTTATCGTGCAAATTCATAAAATTTAACATGAAGACCTCGTCAAGAATTTTTTTTTTTTTAAATTTGACTTATTTCCTTCTGACAAGAAATGAGAAAGATTGTAAGTGATACCGTTTGCATTCCTTTGTGTCTTTATCTGATAGAGAAAGATAGTGGAATACATTCTTAACAGTATAAAATTCATAAATATTTTTCTCTTAGACCGCTTACGACCACATCACGTTGAAATACATGTTGCCATAAAAACACCGAAATCATCTCGTCAGTAAATTAATGGGCGATCGTTTAGGAATACCAGGTGCTTTAAGCTTTAGTGTGCGTGAGGTGTATTGGAGAATGGATCCGAATTGCTAATAGGAGAGCCGAGTTCACATACGATCACCGAAGTTAAGCAACATTGAGCATGGACAGTATCTAGACGGGCGACCGCTTGGGGATACCAGGTGCTGTAAGCTTGAGTGTGCGTGTGCTGTATTGGATAATGAGTCGGAATTGTAAATCGGAGAGCCGAGTTCCCATACGATCACCGAAGTTAGCAAACGTCGAACATGGCCATTACCTTGATGGGTGACCGCTTTTGAATAACAGGTGATGTAAGCTTGAGTATGCGTGTGGTGTATTAAATAATGGGTTGGAATTGTAAATCGGAGAGCCGAGTTCCCATACATTCACCGAAGTTAAGCAACGTCGAGCATGGCCATTACTTTGTGGGTGACGGCTTGGGGATACCAGGTGATGTAAGCTTGAGTGTGCGTTTGGCGTATGGATTAATGGGTCGGAATTGTTAAACGGAGAGCTGAGTTCCCATACGATCACCGAAGTTAAGCAATATATGGCTTTGTCTACAAACAACAGCTGGTCTTATAAGCCAATTTAGGCAGACACACACATACACAAACTCATTCTCACACACGCACACACTCCGCCGCACACGAAGTTAAGCAGAAAGTGTTAATGAAATGTTCGCTCGAAAAAAAAGAAAGAAGAATTGTTCTGAAAATTCAACATTTATTCCGACTGTAATTAACGCACAAATGGTTGATCAACCGTAAAAACGAACAAACAACAGATATAATGGAGACAAAACATAAATCTTGTTGCACTCAAATCTAAAATAAAGTGGGGACCTAACAGCAAAAAAAAAAAAAAAATCTACACAGAATGGAAAGGATGTAAACCAAAATAGTACGAATTGTCTCAAACAATTAAGTTATGGGAGATATATTTTGATCATTTCACCCCAAAGAAGGTAATAATGTCACTAAGACGCAAACATTATTTGGTAGACACAGCAATAAAAGAACAGGAATAACAAAATATCATAACGATTAACATTGCATTTAAATTTTTGAACAAAATTCATTGGAAAAAATAAACTTTGTTTTTTCATAGTTTCCCTCTATACAAGGCCCGGGGGCCACTCGAGGTAGAGGGTTACATTTGGAGGCAGTTTATACGGTGGGGAGTGGGAGATAACGATTAATCCTAGACTTGAACAGGTTAAAATTGTAGTGATAGGGAAAACATCCTCTTGGGTGTCGGTTCAATGACATAGAGGTTCGCAAGAAGAAGCTGTTCGAGTGGAACTTAGTTAACAGCGATGGATAACGGATAGAGTGGTATGCTACAATATAAGTGGCATGCGAGTCATAGCCGGGAAGGTTAAAACTGGTGGAAAAAAGGTATGTAGTTCGTCCGAGCACTTTCCATGAAAGTAGCGATAGAGCAGTGAGTGGCATGCCACATCCCACCTGTGTGGGTGAGAGAGAGAGAGAGAGGTTGGAGGATGGAAAATAATTCGTTACCCACAAAGACCCGGAGACGCTTTTGAACTCTATCTCAGTTTCAATTGCTTCTTCTCAAGTCTCCATTATTTTTTTTCACCTCTGCTCTGGCTAGGTATTGAACTCAAAACTCCTTGGGTCAAGTCATAAGATTACTTCAACTAACGCTTTTATCCCCCAAGACATGTTTCCTCAAGGAAATGTCTGAAAGTTAGTATCCAGAAAAGGCATGTTACGCGGAACTAGAACAATCTATCGCTGTAGACGAAGCAAAGTGTTAGGTTCGAAATTTCAACGTATATCACGTGAAGAAGACCGGAGGGTACAACGGTCTAAACGTCTTGAATGTGACAGGAAATATGAAGACAATAGTGCTAACATTGTAAATAGCGTAAATAGTTACAATGCCACCACTCAGTTATATAAACAGGTCCTAAAGAAGGCCGGAGCGTACAGCGGCAGAAACGTCGTGAATATGACAATAAAGATGAGGACAACAGTCCTAACGATGTAAATAATGTAAATAGTTATAATACTTTATATAAGAAATATAGGCAGATCCTGCAGAAGGCCGGAGTGTATAGCGACAGACACGTCGTTACTATAACAATAAAGATTAAGACACTAGTCAAAACAATGTTAATAGTGTAACTAGTTACAATACCTCGTCTCAGAAATATAGATACATCCTGAAGAAGTTCAGAGCTTTCAGCGGCAGAAACGTCATGAATATGACAATAACGATGCGGACACTAATCTGAACAATTCAAATAGTGTAAATAGTTACAATACCTCATCTCAGAAATACAGACAGATCCTGAAGAAGGCCGGAGCGTACAGCGACAGAAACGTCGGGAAGATGACAATAAAGATTAGGAGACTATTCCGAACAATGTAAATATCTAGAATACCTCATTTTAGAAATGTAGACAGACCCTGAAGAATGCCGGAGCGTACAGCGACAGAAACGTCGGGAAGATGACAATAAAGATTAGGTGACTAGTCCGAACAATGTATTAGGTTGGTGCAAAAATAATGACGTAATAATGTCGATTTTTTGACATATTTTTTAACGTCAAAAAACGACATTATTACGTCATTATTTTTGCACCAACCTAATAAATATCTAGAATACCTCATTTTAGAAATGTAGACAGATCCTGAAGAAGGCCGGAACGTACAGCGGCAGAAACGTCGTGAATATAACACTAAAGATGAGGACAATAATCCGAATAATGTAAATATTATATATAGTTAAAAAAAACACTTCCTAGATGGTTTGGTTTTTGTGCATATTTAATTTTGACATCGTGTTCCTATTTTCAACTGTTCCTCTTCGCTAATGACCAAACATTCTGCTACTAGCAAAGCACATATTATTATTATAACTGCTACTGATACTAATATTACAAAGCAGACTTCGCAACACTATTAAACTTTCTACAGTGATATCTTTGCCTTTTCTTTCTTTGTTTAAATGGCAGCAATGATAATGCTTAAGTAGATATTAACTTCGCTGAGATCATAAATGTACAGTTGTTCTTATCTATGAAGTGAAAGTCAGCTCTCTTGAACTACAGGCGAAGATGTATGTTAGAATAGAGAACTGCCTTAAGAGACATTATCAACACAATACAAAGGAAGGAAAAGAAAAATAGATTTCTAAATAGAAAATCAAACACACAATTTGTTGTAAGGATGACGCCCATTACTCATAAGTCGACTTGAATGCTATATTTCATTTTTTGAAGCTATAAAATTATTCCTCGGGAATATTCCCATTTATTACAAACTCATTATCTCCAGCCAGCCTGGGCGTAATCCGCGCATTTTTCAGCCGATTAACTTAATGGTCGGCTTAAACAAATCTATCAAAACTCTGTAGCAATGTTGCTAAATAGTTAATGACTCCCGCGTTCAGAAGATGTCATTCGACAATGTGCAAGGATTGGAGAGCAGGAGTTTGGAGAGCAGGAGATTGGAGTGCACGAGATTGGAGAGCAGGGGAGATAAGGAGAAAGGAATGGAAGGAAGGAAGGAAGGAAGGAACAAAAAAAAATAAAGAAGCGGAAGGAAGAGAGCTAAGAGCGGTGTATGTATAAGTCTTGTATCAATTCTGATATATATATATATATATATATATATATATATATATATATATATATATATATATATATATATGTGTGTGTATGTATATGTATGTGTGTGTTTGCGTGTATGTATGTGTGTGCATGTGTGTGAATGTATCTAAGTATGCAATGTTTATTATTTACGCATTTATGGGGAAAGAGTGCGCATTTTCGCAGATAGGCCGTTTACAGATTTATCTATATAGTGGATGGGAACACATAAATACACAGATATATATATATATATATATATATATATATATATATATATATATATATATATATATATATATATATATATATATATATATATATATATATATATATATATCACTTTAAATGTTAATATTAGTGCATACTCTTATTTCAGTAAGCAGCGTGTTTATAAATTAAGCAGTGTCTATATATATTTTAACCTACCGGCCTGAAATTTCGAGAAATCTTTTAAAGAAAATTAACGGTCTTCCATAAATCTCTTATAATATATATATATATATATATATAAGAACAACTGTACATTTATGATCTCAGGGAAGTTATTATCTAAATATGTATATATATATATATATATATATATATATATATATATATATATATATATATATATATATATATTTAGTTTATGCAAAACTAGGTACTCCGTATGGGTAGACCCAAGGAGGATGATATACAGAGAGCTCAATGTAAGTTCAGAGCAGATATGTTTGAATAAAAACAGATCACTTTAAGGTTCCATGTAATAACTTCTTTCGCCACAACTCCCTTAAAAGTGCTCTGGATCATCAGACTTTACTTTACTTAACTTTACGCTTGGTGCGGTCCGTCAAACATGTGTACATTTTATTTTCATTTTTCATTTTCAAACTTTGGATTATCCAGAGCCCTTTTAAGGGGTTTTTGGTGAAATAACTTATTACAAGGAACCTTAAAATGGTCTGTTTTTATTCAATATATATATATATATATATATATATATATATATATATCACTTAAATGTTATAAGTGGTAACTCGTATTTGAGTAAGCGGTCCCTTTATATATTAAATAGTATATTTATTTATTTTCACCTAGGGTCCTGAAATTTTGAGAAATCTTATTAAAGAGAGGTTTCCGCTAAATACGCTCTAATAACGAAAGAAATGATGTACGCCTACCAGGTTGTGGGTTAGGGTGTCATTTATATCAGCTCGGAATGAGTATTCGGTGAGCCGAGTTCGAATTCCAGTCAAGTTCGTTATATTCTCTTACAAACAACTACACTTGGTAAAGGTATGAAACCATCTCTTCCACGCCTCCAGCTATGTGGTCGTTAGTCTTGGTTGGCAACCAGTCTTCCGAAGAAAGAAGTGGCAACATACTGCGGGAAAAGATTTCTGCCTAGTCAGTCATGTATTTGAAAGACACGTGATCGCCTAAACATGTAACACGTATCCACATAACTGAGTGACTGCCACCCACCAAAGGGAAAATCTTTAGAATACTCGAAAAACTCAATAAAATATTCATCAAATTTTCCTTATCTGTCATATGCACTGAAACATGTTTGAAAGAAAGGTTGCTGCCCCAATATACATCACACGTACACACATACATACATGAGCAGATATGAATGTACTTGAGGGAATCATGGAAGATTGTAGTTTAAAAATAGTAAAATAGGCATCTTTGTAGTGATTACATGTATGTTCGTATGTAATAACTTACAATATATATATATATATATATATGTATATCAGGAGTAGCACTTTTTTCTCGAGGTCACATTAAAACATGAAATTGATAGTCACCATGCTGTGTTGATTCGACACTTTATTTATCTATCACCATTATGTCTGCAAGGTAACAACGAAAAAAATATTTACATTAGGCAAAAATGTCGTTTTCAACATAATCATATTTCTTTTCAATGCATGGAAATCAGAGGTGGTTATTGATCTCAAAGATCGAATATTATATAGTGAAAATTTCAGATCAAAATTCAGCTGACGAGTCAGCCTTATTGATACAATTCTTGTGTAAGAATAGCAACGACTTGCGTTCATGTTTGCCAAGATGTTATAATGACTTAGTTTGCTACCGTCTTTTTTTTTAAGTATAAATCTTTATTATTAATAAAATATTTCTTTTTTGTTTTTTCAATGTTTTTTCAATAATTTGTTCTATTGAAATAGCGTATGTGTCATGTTTCGAGATTTAACTTGATAAGAATTCTCTGTACATTAATGCAGAATGCACAGTTTATAGTGCGCGTGTTTGTGTGTGTGATAGAAAGACAGAGAAAGACAGAGAAAGACAGAGAGGTAATGATCATTGTATTCTGTGTCTGATGAGCAGATTTTGTGTTTGAGATGTTTTAATATAACATGCAGCTGAAATGGTATAAAATGTGTGGCTCTGTCTGACTCTAAGTGAGCGTGAGATATGTGAATAAGGAAACGTGTTCTCGTGTTGTTAATAAAAATACTTTAAATTTTCTTTCGTAATGTGTGTTTATCTAATGATTGGGACACAAACATATTCATTTGATATGTGTGTCTTTGTGCATCCTAGTTTGCATAATAGTTTGGTATAAGGCCGTTTTTGTAATGTCTCCAGTGGATGTGGAATTAATTACCAATAGTCTTCGAGACAACTCTGATAATCGTTATTCATTGCCTTCTTATGATAACATAGTTTACTTTGACGCCTCCTTTTTTCTGTGCCGTATGGGTTGATTGATCTCCACAACTTCCTTTCCTTTGAATCTTTTAGTAATGTTTGTTTCTGTCCCTCCTAGTCCCCGGTATCATCCACGTACACAAGCTCATTAGGCAGGTACTGTTTCTCTCTATTGTTAGTATCAATGTCAATTTTGTCGCATTATTGCTGTGTGTTATCCCTCCAATGATTACTGGACAGTCTCCCTACGGAGGAGGGAAAATATACTGGCGACAGCGGAAACCTGTTTCTACAGATGGATATTGAAAGTTCCATGGAAGGAACTTATAAGTAAACAAGGCAGACTTAAAGAAAAGCTCCAACAGAAAGGTTAATTCCCGGATCATAAAAAAACAAAAAAAAAAAAAAACAGCTGACATTCCTTGGACACACAACGAGGAAAGAAGGCTTGGGAAATTTAAAACTCACAAAGTATACTGAGATCAAGAGAGACACCTACCCGATAACTTGTGTGAATGGATTGCGGAATGGGAGGCATATAATAACGGGAGAACAACTTTTAAGACCCATGAGAGATAGGAAGAGATCTATCTATCTATCTATCTATCTATCTATCTATCTATCTATCTAAATATATATATATATATATATATATATATATATATATATATATATGTATATAGGCAGTGGAACCTCGGTTCACGAATTTAATAAATTCCTGAAGCCCGTTCGTAACTAGAAATGTTCGTAACCCGAAACAATTTTTCTAATAGGAATCAATGTAAAATGGATTAATCTGTTCCTTTTCTCAAGATGATTGCTTATTTAAATTTTAACAACAGTAATTTGTGCACAAGTTTATGCACATAGCTAATGAATATCATATAATACATAAAACTAATGAAACTCATTAAATCTAAGAAAAACAAAACAAAACCCAATACTAAAAAGATAAAATATAGACGGGCACTTCAATTTTACGGTACCTGCATGTAGGAGAGCTGATGCCGCAAGAGGAAGGGGAAGAAAGGGAGATGCGCACTCAGTCAATTATGTGCCATGCGGGATACACGCTTAGGCGATCATGTATCTTTCGATATATGACCTACGATACAGATTTTTTTCCGCAGTAGGTTGTCATTTCTTTCTGCGGTAAACTAGTTGCCATCCAAGTCTATAGAACCTGGTCTGTCCTGCTATTTACCCATAGCTGGGGAAGAAGAAGATGATTCATACCTTTCCCAAGGGTATTAGCAAGTAAGTGAATCTAATGGATCCGACTGGAATTTTAACTCGGCTCTCCGATTCCTCACTCAGTTCCGCTATCCATTACTAATCTATTAGCAGACAGCTAGTAAACAGAGGAGTAAACTTAAAATCTAAGAAGATTGAAAGTATGGTAATCAACAAAAGGAACAATCCACGATACGAATTATAAACTAGAGCCATAAAATTCAAGCAAATATAAAACATTAAATATTTATTTAGTGTTTTAACAAGGACGAAAAAAGTGGCACTGAAATCCGAAGGTGAGTTGGAATTGTGAAAGATGCCTTTCAAAAGTTATGCAAAGTATTAAGAAATAGGAAAAATTTGTTAGAAAGAAAAAAAAAATAGGGATGTGTCATTTAATAATTGTTCATCTATATGCACAATCACTTCACCGATGAAGATGAGATTTGAGACAACAGATATGTGGTTCTACAGAAGGATTGTTTGAACACGTGCGCAACGACAAATTTTAGAGAAAATTTAAAAAAAAAAAGACATTTATAATTAACGTTAGGCAGAGAGAGATGAAAATTTCTGGGAAACATAATGGAGAAAGATGGAGTCGAAAATTTGAAACTCAGTGAACACATTGGAGGCAAGTGATAAAATTATCAAATAACCCAAGAAACAGGCTTTTGTAAATGGCAGAGATTCAGAGAGAGAGCGAGAGAGAGAGAGAGAGAGAGAGAGAGAGAGGGAGAGAGAGAGAGAGAGCAAAATGAAAAAAAAAACTTGATTAGCGTAACAAAAGACAGAAACAATTGGGAGGCTATTATCGCCCACGCTCTAAAGGGTGTAATAGAACAATAAGCTAACGAATCGGTTTGACACTAACAACAACCTATGATTTATGAATGGGCAGAGAGACAGTAATGCCAATTTTATAATTTTCGGTGTAAAATATACTTAATTAAGTTTGTTGCATTATTACGTAATTAAGTTCAATGTACAATGTACTTAATTAAGCACGGTGTACAACGTACTTAAAGAAGCTCAGTGTACAATGTATTTAATTAAGCTTGATGTACAATGTACTTAATTTAGCTGGGCGTAGAACGTACTTAATTATACTCGGTGTAAATATAATTAATTAAGCTCCATGTAAAATGTACTTAATTAAGCTCAATGTACAATATACTTAATTAAGCTTGACGTAAAATGTACTTAATTAATTTCGATGTACACTGCACTTAATTAAGCTCGATGTACAATATACTTAATTAAACTCGATGTACATGTATTTAATATTACTCGATGTACAATGAACTTAATTAAACTCAATATACAATGTATTTAAATATACTCGATGTACAATGTACTAAATTAAAGTCGATGTACAGTGTACTTAAGCTCGATGTACAATATATTGAATTATGCTCAGTACAAAATATAATCAGTTAAGCTGGGTGTACAATGTACTTAATTCAGCTAGATGCACAATGTAGTTAATTAAGCTCGGTGTATAAAGTTATGCAATTAAGCTTAAATTAATTAAGTTCGATGCACAATGTATATAATTCAGCTCGGTGTACAATGTACTTAATAAAGCTTGATGTACAATGTACTTAATTGCGTTCGATAAAGAATACTTAACTTCGATGTACAATGTACTTAATTAAACTCGATATACAATGTTGTTAATTAAGCTCGCTGTTCAATTTATTGAAATAAGCTCACTGTATAATATACTTAATTAAGCTCGGTGTACAATTTACTTAAATATGTTGAACACGACGTTACTGCTAGTAAGTATAAGTGTGTGCTTTTTATATTTTATCGAATAAATATCACTTTGGTTCTCTCATTAATGGCACCAGTCTGTGCGATTGGTGAAAATGATAGCGATCCCGAAAGAGAAAACGGAGAGACGTGTTCGAATACATTCGTGTTTGTTAATTATATACAATTTTTTAAAAGAAAAGTATGAATCCATCTTCTCATCCCCTGCATTGTAGGAATTGTATCTGAAAAAAAAAATGTTATTTTGAAAAAAATTCTTGATGCAATAAAAATAAATAAAAAACGTAAAGTATATTTCGGTTTTAAATATCACATAAAATTATTGTTCTCATATTTACTGTAATATTCAGAACGTGTCGGCCGTTGTACGCTTCGGTCTTCTTCAGGTAATTTCGAACTGAAGCCTTTATTTCGTCCACCGGGGTAAACGGGTCTGTTTGAAATTCCAATTACCTGAAGAAGGCCGAAGCGTACAGCGTCTGAAACCTTGTGAATATGACAACAGTCCGAATAATGTAAATTGTGTAAACAATTAAAATATCTCATCTCAGTAATATAGATCGATATGTCACAAGGGGTTGATAGACCATAAAAATACTAACCAATGAATAAATTCCCTTATCTCTGAAAAAATCATTTAAATCCTCAGTTTAGCATATTCAGTCTTGTTGACTTCTTTTACAACGAAAATTTTTTTATTTTCCTATCGTTAACAGTGTACCTTCACAAGGATTCGAACATCACTTGCTGGTACCGTAGAGAAATACATTAATAAAGAAGAGTCTTTTCGTAACGCTCACTGCAGTTTGATCAAACATGGCGTCCAAGGGGAGGACAACTCTTTTGCATAGAAAAATTAACAATGTGAACGATAGTTGTAAAATTAAAAAAAAATGTAAGTAAAGTTCGAAAACAAAAGCTTATTTTATTGTTAGAGATGGAAAATAATGAGTAGGGCAATAAACAGAAAGGAAAAAAATAATGATGAAAATTAAAAAAAAAATGGATATACGAATAAAGAGAAAGGCCAACGAAAAAGCAAGTCAGTGGAGGTACGTCAATCATAAGTTATATAATAAAGTACCCATCAATATATAAACAACATAAAATATAGTAATATTAACATAACAATATTAACATTCATTAACCGACCAGTCAGTTCTTATAAATCTTACTCTTAAAACACTCTTTCGGCAAAATGCAGAAAGTAGGGAAAGAAATCGGGAAGTAAGGATTAAAAATCAACTACAAGAAAACGGAATGCATGGTTGTTAGGAAATATGATGAGCATTAAATTAGAAATCAGAGATACTAACATCAAACAAGTACAACAATTTAAATAGTTGAAAATTGCTTTAACAGAGAAGGGAAAACGCGACACTAAAATCCGAAGGTATATTAGAATAGCCAAAGATGAATTCCAAAAGCTAAGTATTAAGAAACAGAAAAGCAACACATCCTTAAAAACAACGAAAAGTCTATGAAACCGTTACGTGATATCAGTCCTCCTATATGGCAGTGTATGCTGAGCAATCTCTTCAAAGACTAAGAAGAGACTTGAAGCAACGGAAACAAAGAAAAGAGTACTGAACTGTTACATAATATCAGTCTTCCTATATGGCAGTGAATGCTGGGTAATCTCTTCAAAGATGAAGGAGAGACTTCAAGCAACAGAAACAAAGGAAAGAGTACTGAACTGTTATGTAATATTAGGTTGGTGCAAAAATAATGACGTAATAATCTCGTATTTGACGTTAAAGAAATACGTCAAAAACGACATTATTACGTCATTATTTCTGCACCCACCTAATATCAGTATTCTTATATGGCAGTGAATGCTGGACAATCTCCTCAAAGATGAAGAAGTGACTTGTGGCAACAGAAACAAAGAAAAGACTATCGAACTCTTATGTAATATCAATCCTCTTATATGGCAATGAATGCTGGATAATCTCCTCACAGATGAAGAAGATACTTGAAGCAACAGAAACAAAGATAAGAGTAGAGAACTGTTATGTAACATCAGTCTTCCTATACGGCAGTGAATTCTGGGCAATATCCTAAAAAATGAGGAAGAGACATGAAGCAACAGAAACGAAGAAAAGTGTACTGAGTTGTTACGTATTATCAGTTCTCCCATATGGCAGTGAATGCTGGACAATCTCCTCACATGTAAGGAGAGACTTGGAGCAACAGAAATCTGATAATTCAATAGGATGCTGACGATACCATGGAGCGACTATGTGAGCAACGACGAAGTTTGATAGAAAATGGAAACAAAAAGGAAATTTATACTTAACAACAGGAAAATACAGTTGAAATTTAATAATGAGGAGAGAGTGCTTGAAAAATCTGATTCTCACAGGAAAGATTTAAGGCAAGACGGACATAATGAGCTTGAGTAATTGGATGACCGAACAGGGTTTAGAAGAAATAACAAAAAATGAACAATTATTAAAATCTACAAAGGTAGGAAATTGTGGAGAGCCACGATCGCCTACATCAAAAGAGGAAACGACACAAAGAAGAGAAATAATTTTTCTTAAGTCCAGTAACTGTTATAGGTCTTTCCATTATCGATCGAGGTATCCATTTCTAACCTTATATTTACCGCTTACGGCCATATTACGTTGGATCGCCAGTTCCCGTGCGATTACCGAAGTTAAGCAATGTTGAGCCTGGTGAGTACCTAGATAGCTAGCCGGTTGGGAATACCAGGAGCCGTAAATTAGGATGTGCAGCTGGTGTAATTGATTACAACTCTGAATTGTTAATCGGATAAGCGAGTTCCAATTCCAGTCAGGCTCCTTATATTCACTTAGACATAAATACCCTTGGGAAAGGCATGAAACCACCTCATTTTCCTTCAGCTATGGTTTAATTATTATTAATTGTATCAATAAATCATTATCATCACCGTCGAAAATCTTACAAAGTAAAACTATTTTATGGCTTTAAATAATCTGCAAAGGGTTGATAAACAGTAAGAAACAAATGAATATATCAATCCTTTGTAGTGTGGAAGGTTACCAATTTGATTATGATATTATTTTCTCTTCGAGTTACATGCTCTATCCATTTTCATTGTTGCCGTTGTTGAAAATTCTCAAGTAATGTCGGGTCTGTTATTTGTGAAGATCTTTGTTTGCAATTCTGTAGTGCTAGTCCCTTTGGTCTGAAAAGTCTGACCATAATGTCACTTAAAAGACTAACAGAAGGCGATCTATAAAACCGTATCAGCCGTGCCTAAATTAAGCTTCTATTTTTAAAATAGTGACACTACGGACATCTACATCAGGGATCTTAAATATTTGCCTTGTATTTTGTTAATAGCGTTTCTTCTCTCCTCCGACTAACTCCAGTTCTATATTAAGAGTAGAAATTAATTAAATACTGGTTTTTACATAAAGTTAGCAACATTGTAACAAATTGCATTTAATGTATGCAACATTTCCCCATTCAGTCTACGAACTTTTCGATCAACGCCATCCGCTTTAACAACAGTAGTCGTTGTCAGCTTCCAGTGTAAGCCGAAACAAGTGCTGTTTCCTGTCGTGGTGTGCGTGTGCGCGCGCGACATGACGATTGTGGAGGGTCTCCATTCGTGTGCGCGTGTGCGTGTGATGTAACGTGTTTGGTGATAAGGTGATGTCACATTGGTTGGGAATTTGTTTCTTGTCGATGAATGCGTGTGTTGGTTGCCGATTTTGTGGTGGCAGGGAGAAGAAGCAGAGTGGAGGCAGGGGGTGGTGGGCGATAATATTGAGCTCATAAATGAAACACTCGCGGATTTAATCCCTGAGTGTTTTTGCCGGACAACACTCGAAAAGCAGCTTATGTTCTTTCTCCTCTTGGCTGGTTGTCATTGGCAACAACAGCCTCACTTCAGTCCTCTTTTGTTTCATCTTTCTCATTCTCTTTCTCTTCACCAGAATCATGACGATGGCGACGGGGGCGGTAAAATGGCGATGACAGGGAGGAATAAGAGTAAGACCAAGAAAACAACAACAAAACAAAACAAAACAAAAAAAAAGCACTGTAATCAATTAATAAATATTGATATTAATGAATATGATTCATTATTATTATTATTATTATTATTAACATTAAAAGCCATTAGAGTCATTCCGGGTGTAACATAAGTGCATTTATTATTATTATTATTATTATTATTATTATTATTATTATTATTATTATTAGTGGTAGTAATATTGATAAAATATATTTAGAATATTATGCTAATATGATGAAGAAATAGGAAAGAAAAAGAGGAAAAATCAATAATAATAGCTGTAACAATAAGGTATGCAAGGTTTGATGGCGGATAATAACGACAACAATAACAACAACAACAATAATAAGAATAATAATAAAAATAACAATAATAATAATAATAAAAGAAAGGATGCTTGTAATGAATACTTATTAAAAACTTTTTAAATGATTTTAAAAGAAAAACATCAGTTTCGTTAACTCTAGGGTGAAAAACTCAGGGAATAATTGTATCAGAAAACAAAACAATAATAATAATATTAATATTCAAAATAATAATAATAATAATAATAATAATAATAATAATAATAATAATCTGATACTATACTGGTGATGGATTTTACTACTTCTACTACTACTACTACTACAAATAATAAGGATAATAAATACCCTGATGCTACATCAGGTATGAATCTAATGGTTGTTATAATAATAATAATAATAATAATAATAATAATAATAATAATAAGAACAAGAAGAAGAAGAACAACAACAACAATAATAATTAATAATAAGGAATGTTGAACATTTAATGGATGACATTCTATGTCTGCCTTTCAAAAAGTAAGCTGTGCTAAATTTTATATAATTTAAATTAGATTTTCTTTCCTTTACTTTAATTTTAAATCATTTTGTCTTTATTTAACTTTATTTTATTCATTTTTGTGTGATAAGAGTCAATGAAAAACTATGTCGAACTCTGACATTTCATCTGGTAATTATCATTACGACTTATACTAAGTTAAGACTTATTATATTCAATAGTATTCCTATATCCCAATGTTACTTTCTGAATACGGTACTAGATGATGAACTCTTGAAACATGGGCATCTGAATATAAAAATCCCCTGTCGCATGAGAAGGACGAGGTCTTAAGTCTTAAGTCTTGGTCGACAGTCGTCTTAGAGCTGGTAACTTGAAAAAAATTACCCCTTGCCGATCAAGGAGAAAATGCCAGATCTCAGTGATTACGATACCGAGGTACCTCAGAGAGGGACCAGTCTTGCGCCGAAAAATCAGTCACTAGAACAGAATCTTCCAAAAACAAAGAGACACTTGGTCACCAAACCCGGACTGTTTCCAACCTTGAAACAATTTACTCAATGCCAAATTAACTAATAACAAGAAAGCGAAGGAAAACGTCTGGCGCAGGATACCAACAATTCATGGCATCTTTTTTGTCACCGCATAAAAAATACACAAAAGAACATGACGGGGCAGATATTCCAAATATGGAGAACTATGGTAGGAAGTGGAATAAAACCTCATCTCAACAGAAACATGCTTGAAATGACCGCAGGGACATCGTGCTAAACACGAATCTCGCAAATGTAGAAAGTGTAGAAATAGATAGAACTATCAAATCACATCACACAAACAATAAAAAAGATGAAAGTAGAAATAACAGACAGTAGACAGAGGGTGAGTTGAAACCTAAAATAAATGAGATACGAAATCATAATCTTCCAGGAAAATAAACTGAAGAACCTACCTATGACGTAACCCGTATCTATCCAGACGATGACACTGAAGATGAGTCCATCTATATAGAATTCCTTGAAAACAACAGGAGTGAAATCACCGAAGCGAAAAACCCCATCACCCAAGTACTCAGAAGAGTAACATGCACATAAATGTCAGACAGAGACAAGCTCTCTTAAATTCATATGACAAAGTCCAATAAGCACATGGAATAAGACCAATACTGCACTGCAAACACTGTTAAGAGACAAACTACTGGAAAGCATCAACGAAGTAACGTCATATATTCAAAAGATTTTGCAGCTACTGAGAAGCGTGGGGTCAAGACAATGAAAAAAATTAAACAGCATTCAAAGAAATCCATCCTGGAAGGCAAAACTAATGTGAGAAATAAAGGAAATCAGATGTGAGATTTCCATGTTAGATGAGATCTCTAGAAACCCAAATACCTCAACACGCAAGTGCAAGAAGATCAAGTGGAAATATAAAATTAAATCACTAAATGAAATTCCATAAATCAAGGAAATGCTGAAAAAGAAACTTCAGTTAAGGCAGTTAAGAGAACTAGACGACATGAAAAGCGTTGTAGTTTCTATCGCCAAAATATTCTAAACGGACCTTAAGAAATCTTACAGAGAAAAATTGGAAAGCATACCTAGATGTCAAAAGCCACCATCTATTGATAAGGTACAGAAATTTTGGGAGAATATTTGGAGCAGCCCAAAGGAATATAACTCCAATGCAGAATAGATCCAACCTGAAGAAGAACGAATGCTGGATAAACCTAAGCAAGAGTGGGAAAATATATCTAGAATAATGTAAGGCAAGCTCAAACGAAATCCCAAAAATCAATATCCCCAGAAAAGGACAAGGTGCTCAATTTCTTGCTCTATCGTTTCTTATCAATCCAAAAAAACCCTTGCACAAACTCTGTCAATGATTATAAATAATCCCAATGAAGTCCCAGAATGAATCACTGAAGGTCTTACTTATCTCCTATGTAAACGACTGAAACAGATGGTCCTAAAAATTATAGGCGAATAATATGTTTGTGCACCACATATAAATTGCTCACGTCTGTGCCGACGAACCGTACTTACTCTTTCTTCGAAGTAAACAACATTCTTCCACTGGAACTGTAGGGATGCAGGAGAGGTTAATATGGCTGTAAAGAGCAACTACAGATAAACAAAATGATCCTGGAAAATTCAGGAAAATATGTAGCGCATCGTGGATTGATTAGCGTATAGCCTTTGATAGTGTGCCATTCTCTTGAATCCTTAAGATTTTGGAAATATACAAAGTCTCCCCCGTGAGAGTAAATTTTCTTAAATACAGCATGGAAATTTGGAACATCACATTATGCAGAAGTCACACCAGAGGCACTGCCATATCCAACTACCTGAATATCCGACGAGGAATCTTTCAAAGAGGTTTCTTTCACCCTCTTCTCTTTTGTCTGTCCTTACTACACCTTACGCATTAACTAAACAACAGTAACTATGGTTACAAACTAAACAAGAAAGTATTCAATCACCTACTCTACGTGGATGAGCACATAAATCTTTGCCAAAGACAACAATGATTTGAAGGGTCTTCTCCATATTGTAAAATGTCTCAGTGATGAGATAGGTATAGATTTCGGACTGTGCAGAAGTAACATTCAAGTAACCGAGAATTATAGAAACACACTGAATAGATTTAGATTTTGTCACAAAGATGAGGTAACTGGAATAGGATGAAGCCTAAAAGTACCTATGGACTAGCGAAGGAGGTGGAATAAAGCATTCACAAATAAAAGAGAAGATAAGGAAGGAATACTACACGCGTGTACTTCCGGTACTGAATTATGAGCTGAATTATATAAAAATAAATCAGAATATCAGCCATAAACACCTTAGCTGTCTCTGTGGTGCAATACAGTTTCAACATTCTTAAATGGACCATAACTGAAATTAAGCGACTGTACGTCAAAACGAGAATGCTTTACACCAGCCACGACATGCAACATCCCAAAACTGATGTTAATTGTCTGTATGTGCCCAGATCCGAAGGAGGAAGAAGATTAGTTCAACAATGTCTTACAAATCTACAACTACTGGACTTCAAATATACCAGGAAACTACAGAGGACTCGATGATGGAATGTTTCAAAGAACATGAAACTAGTAAGCCACTTTATTCGGTTGTAAAGGAAGCCAACAAGTTCAAAATTGATTTTCAGTGGGTGAAGAAATAAAAGGAAATCACGATACACCGACTGAAGCAGCAAATTACTTAAAAAAAGAAAGCAAAAAGAACTGCAGCCGACCAGATGCAGAATAAATGGAAATATAGCTGCTTTGTTGTCAAAACTCTGCCTGTAACAAACAAGATGATATAGAAACAATCCGTATTCATCATTGGCTACGTAGTGCAGGGTTAAAAGATAAACCGAAGGATTTATTCTTGCTGTACAAGACGATTTCTTGTTAACTAGAAATTATCAAGCACACATATTGAGAAAATTATGTTAGCCCAAAATGCAGATTCTCTGATAAATACCCTGAAACATTTGTCTATCTTGTATCAGGGTGCACGGTATTGGAGCCTAGACATAACAATCACAATCAAAGCTAATGCCAAGCATCGTTATTAGAGAACGAAAACCAAAAAGTGCCTCCTTTTAGATATGACAGTCCCTGATGTAAAAAAAAAAAAAAATCTAAATTTGTTAAGTGTGTTTCGATAATTCTCCGTTACTTGAATGTTACTTCTGCACAGTCCGAAATCTATACCTATGTCATCACTGAGACATTTTACAATATGAAGAAGACCCTTAAAATCATTGTTGTCTTTGGCAATAATTTTGTGCTCATCCACGTAGAGTAGGTGATTGAATACTTTCTTGTTTAGTTTGTAACCATAGTTACTGTTGTTTAGTTTATGCGTAAGGTGTAGTAAGGACAGACAAAAGAGAAGAGGGTGAAAGAAACCTCTTTGAAAGATTCCTCGTCGGATATTCAGGTAGTTGGAGATGGCAGTACCTATGGTGTGACTTCTGCATAATGTGATGTTCCAAATTCCCATGCGTTGTTTAAGGAAATTTACTCTCACGGGGGAAACTTTGTATATTTCCAAAATCTTAAGGATCCAGGTGAGTCGCACACTATCAAAGACTTTACGGTAATCAATCCACGCCGCGCTACATCTTTTCAAAAAGCTATTAAAATACAAGAAACTTGAAATCGAAATCTCAAAAATGTGGTACATAAGAACATCAACAATTTCTGTTGTATTTGGAGCCCTCGGACTGAAAGATTCAAGTAGATTCCTTGAAGGAATTCTTGGTAACCACATGCCTTAAAGAAATACAAAAGTATGTTCTCAAGGGTACAGCCCACACCTGACTAACGGCTTTATCTATGTAATATATATATGATTTTTTTTTCAAAAACACTCAGTTGAAAATATCATGATGCCATTTCCAACCTTAAGTCTCTGGTATGGAACCGGGAAGAAATAAGTATACACCAGAAATCAAAGAAAATTAAAATACTACTACTACTACTACTACTACTACTACTACTACTAATAATAATAATAATAAAATAAAATATTAATAATAATAAAAAGATATGGTCAAAGTCCACAAGAAAAAATGTGCTTTTTTACTGACATGCTATTAACTGCATATTGTAGTATATCTTTGAAGATCTTCATAAACTATCAAAGTATAAGGATCTTGAAGTAGAAATCTATAAACTGTGACACATGAGGATAGCAGAATTACAGTTTTAGTTGGATCATTTGGATCCGATAGACATAATGAATGAATGGCGTGGAGCCTATGCTTTAAAGAAATACAAAAGATTCTACTCACAAGTACAGCACACACATTACGAAACTTTTGTTTTCGTAAAATTTGTGATCTTTGTTTGATGTTTTGCATAAATGATTGGTGGAAAATGCCATGAAGCCATTTCTGACCTTAGGTCTATGGATTTAACCCAGAATGAAATGTGTCTACCACAAAATCCAAGGAAATAATAATAATAATAATAATAATAATAATAATAATAATAATAATAATAATAATAATTGATTTTCTTAATTCCATTTACTGCTGAAAAATTAACATAACAGTTGTAAATTCTAGGGGAAACGCAGCAATTTTATCCACAAATATAGCCACAATATAGAATGATATTCCATTTGATAAACTCAAAATATCATGACTGAAAGAGGATATATATTTATATAATACATAGAAACACCCTCCCAAGCGCACGTTCGGACACACACACACTTTTGACGGGCAGTATTAAGCTTATATAAGTTGACATACAGGGTAGTGAGGAATGGTATGAGAAACATGGTCAAATTTAGAGAGGGAAGGGAGAATTTTGAAATTTATTTTTATATTTCTTTTTATTATAATACTTAATATTGAGTAAGGAGGGGGTAAGGATCAGACATTGACCTATTTAATCGGCCAAGGAAAAGGATAAAAAAGGGCAAAAGCAAAAAGGTGGAAAAAGAGATAAGAGATGTACGTAGGGTATTTGAAGGAAGAAGAGGGGTAGTATAGCTTTAGCAATTTAGATAAAAAACATATTTTAATGTTTGATAGTAATTTAAATGTTTAAAAACTCCACAAAGAAATTAAATTTAATGCTTGTTAGCAATTTATATATATGTCATTTAATGCTTGTTAGCAATTTGTATATATGTCATTTAATGCTAGTTAGCAATTTATATATATGTCATTTAATGCTTGTTAGCAATTTATATATGTCATTTAATGCTTGTTAGCAATTTGTATATATGTCATTTAATGCTTGTTATCAATTTATATATATGTCATTTAATGCTTGTTAGCAATTTATATATATGTCATGAAAACTTAGTCACGTGGGATGACAGGACTCACTGAAGAAGATAAAGCGATCTGCCATCCACTACAACTGAGCTAAACCTACGCCACACCGTGTGCTACACACCCTCACTGAGTGAGGAGAATAGCTGGAGAGAGCAAAGGAAGCAATTCGCTAACTAGCAATTATGAGTACTTAAAATTTTTAGGATAATAAAACACAACATGTGAAAAACGCAGGAAACTTCAGTATTCACACCCACTGAAAAACTCTCTCAATGTGATATACTCAAAAGCTTTCTAAGAATAAACATCTTTACCCCCAAGTCTATAGCTGGCTCTGATTAAGTCCTTAAGAAGCCTCCAGGCTAATAGAACTTGGGCTGCATTTAATAGGTATGTTCGCCCCATCTCCATGTCTATAAAAAACAGATATAATTTTAGATGAAACTTTTTTGCTGTTAAACATGAAACATTTCAACTAAAATTTTTAATTATTTGGGAAATCATCTAATTTATTTCATTACAAGTTTTATTATATTATTTTATCTGAACTTTACATATATATATATATATATATATATATATATATATATATATATATATATATAGAGAGAGAGAGAGAGAGAGAATAAAGTGCGTGTATTAGACTGAAATTCTCGACTTTAAATTCATTAGCAATGCATCATAAAATATTGATAATGGAGAAATAAAATTCTGACTTGCTATAACCTTGTGATTCTAGATAACTACTGCTAAATAAAATATTTTTATTAAAATTGTCAAATTCAAATAGCCAAGCTAATAATTATAAATGCTGGAGATTAGATAGAGAAATACAAATTCTTGGATTGTCATAAAAGATAATAACTTGCATCACAGTGAGAAATCAAATAAAGAGAACAGGAGTGCCTCTAGTTCTGGGAACACTGCACTGTAATCCATACTAGCTCATATGTAAATCTGGCTCTGATCAAGACTTGATAAACGATTGTTTTACATACCAAATAAAAATTGGAAATAATAATAACATAATATAATAGCTATATCTTTATATATTTAATGCAAACATTTCCGCGAACGAATGAGAAAAACTTTTTTAATATAAGGATTTGAAAATATAAATTTATATAGCATTCAAATTCATCTGCAGTTGCAGTAGTTTTAAGAAAACTAGGTATTATTATGAAAAATAGGGATATAAACATAAAAAAATCCTCCGAAATCAATTACCTAGGCATATGTAGTTGTAAGTTCTATGCTAACATTTTCTTTTCTCGTAATTGCCGATTGAGGAACTCCCTTCCGGCTCCATGCTTTCCAGCCAATTTTGATATGCAAAAATTTGAATGCAATGCCAATCGCTATCTACTGTCCTCTTGATTACTCTTTTCTTTTTCTATTCATTACTAATGATTCTGTCCCTAAGACCTCCACACCCTGTAATCCCTTGCGTCTCAGAGGCTGTTATGACTTGCTTGGGAGTTATACTGAATAAAACATTTTCTCATTATCTTCGAAGAAAATTCAAAGTAATTATTTTACTTTAGGTTTTACGTTAAGCACTTGCTAAATTATAACAAACAACAAACCAAAATGAAAAGAGGAATAATCATAAAAAACAAAGATCGCCTTCATTAATGACCTTACTCATGTCATTAGTTCAACACTAGCTAATTGTGCTGATGACACAAATATCTACTCCTTCCTTTGTTGTAAATCCTATATGTCCGTCAAAGTAATACTGACAGCTGCTCTCGAGAATGACAATCAATTAGTGGTTAATCGGGGCAAAGAATGGCTTGTAAATGTTAAAGCCTCCAAAACAAAATTGCTATCATTTAATCACCATAGTAAACTTGTACTGCCTTCCATTAGTATGACTGATAAAGAGGGAAGAATAAGAAGAGAAAGGAATAGCAGTTAGAAGAAGAAGAAGAAGAAGAAGAAGAAGAAGAAGTGTAAATAATAGAGGATAAACCAAAAAGATGGAGGAGGAGGAGAGGAGGAGTAAATAAAAGACGATAAAGCAAGAGGAAGAAAAAGGAGGGTAAAGAATTGTGGTTTAAGCGGGAAGAAGAAGAAGAAGAAGAAGAGTGTAAATAATAGAGGATAAACTGGGAAGAAAAACAAAGAGGCGGAGGATATTGAGTAGGAAGGGAGGAAGAGGGGAGGAGGAGTACATAATAGAGAATAAAGCAAGAAGAAGAAGAAGAAGAAGAAGAAAAAGTGTAAATAATAGAGGATAAACTGGGAAGAAAAACAAAGAGGTGGAGGATGAGTAGGAAGGGAAGAAGAGGGGAGGAGGAGTACATAATAGAGAATAAATCAGGAAGAAGAAGAAGAAGAAGAAGAAGAAGAAGAGGAAGAAGAAGAATTGGGCGTATTTGTGATGAATATGAATTGCTGATTCCGCTGATGTTATAGAAAGACAAAAAAAAAAAAAGAAAAGAGTATAAAAGAACCCAACAAAAAAGAGTAAAAAAGAGAAAGGAAAAATGGAAAAAAGATGAAAGAGAACGAAGATGGAATAAAAATACTAATGTGAAAGTAGAAGATGAAGAAGAAGAAAAGAAATGAAAATAAAATCTCGTGAAAGAAATGAGAAAAAAATTAATATACCAAGTAGAGAATAAAGCTGATGCTGATAATATGAATACGTTGGCCCCAAAATCGTCTTTAATAATAAATGGTAATTGTAAGAATGAAGGAATTACGAAAGAAAAGAGAAAGCAAGAACGACATGACTAAGAAGAGCAAAGAATGAGGCGCGAAAATAGAACGCATGAGAAGGAAGAAGAAAGAAGAAAGAGAAATGGCGACTAAAACATACATTAATAATTCAAAAACAAAAGAAGGACGGATATAATATTAAACATATTTGTAGGGAAAAGAATAATTAAAAATTTATATTTACAAAAATCATGATTAAGTTGATATTGAAGTTAGTATTAATATGTCATTAATAATACACTGAAATTTAAGTAATAATAATTGCGCAATAACAACAACGAAAACTGCTACAAAATTAATTTCCCGAATGTAATCTTGAAGTAAAATCATTTTATTATTTTCTATATTTGTGTCTCTTTACTACTTAGGCTAGGATGAGATGAACATTGCTACAATATTTTATTATGCTTTATTAAGTTTTGTTAACTGTATGATGTTCTGCCATTTTGTGTTTGTTGGGGAGAGAAAGTGGCGGCCGCGTTAAAAGATTTTTGTTAATTTCTTTTGACGATTTCTCCATTTTGATTTTATTCAATTTTCTATAATTCCAAATTTATTAAAAAAAAGGACAATTCATAAGCTTCAAACTATCAACATTAGACAAAAAGAAAGAAATATTGTTCTTCGCATAAAAGTAAAAAAAATGAAACATGTATTTGTATTCATTAACGGAACGGTGTAGTAGTGTCATTTCTCATTCTTTTAATTCTAGAACAACGATAATCATTTTATTTTTATAAATAACAATATGAAATCAAATATATGATTATGATTATTTTATAGAATACAAATAATAATATTATATAATACTAGTCATAATTATTGATTATTGATATCATAATTTATTGTTCTGGGTCATTTTATAGAAACACGCTTCCTTAATAAATCAAATATATCTGCCAGTATATTAAAACTGTAAAAGTAACAACGCAAACTGATTTTAAATAAATTGGAGAATTCAGAATCAAGGCAAATAAATTATATTTTCTTTTAAAATTAACCAACAGAGTTTCGAGCATTGATTTACAAGTACAATTCTACAATTCTACAATTCACTTTCTATCTGAGTACATCTTTTAGGCACATTGGCATCTAGTGGGTCATGTGCCATTTGTAAAAACTTTGTCAGCCTATAGTTTTCTTTCTAAATGTATATATAAAAAACTATTTTCCTTCTCTTATTTAATATTTTCTCCAGGGTACAAAATTTTATTATACCTATTAAAAAGTATTTTTTAAACAGAGATTAATGAAAAAAAACAAACTATAGAATCCAAAAGAGATGAAAAAAAAAGGTAGAACAAAAACAAAAACAAAAGTCGACAAGTTTTCGTTCTTCACTCTTCAGAGGACGACCAATGACTTAAAAAAAGAAGTCTGCACGTTGACTAAAAACAAAATGTACACACGAGGTCTGTCTAAAAAGTAACGGATTTGGTATCACAAATATATATATATATATATATATATATATATATATATATATATATATATATATATATATATATACATACAGTGCTGTTCGATAAAAGTAACTCACTTGATTTTTTTTTACTAAATGTTCTCTTCTCCGATGTAACGAAAGTTGAGCTAAATTCAAAGGATAAGCGATCTAAAATCCGAAGAAGAAACTTTGAAAGCTTTTTGAATTTAGCAGTAAGTACTGTCAAGCATCCGTTCAGTATAATTTTCTGGGGATACTTTTGTTTTCATGGAACTGGTTTCTTAAAACCTATTGAAAAGACCCTCAGGAGCGAGCAGTACAAGAGAACTTTAGAGCCTTGTCTGCTCCCTTCTGTTGAAGGGGTGCAAATCCTTCCCACCAAGCTCATTTTTATGCAGGATAATGCTCCCCGTCACAAATCAAAATTGATGAAGGAATACTTTGATGAAATACGTTATGAAATGGCCGCCCCAATCTCCTGACCCCAACCCCATAGAAAACTTATGGAGCATTATAAAATCCATGCTCTCGAGAAAGCGCTTGAGCAACAAAGAGGATTTGATACTGAATTTCAAATCGGAATGGAATTCAATGCTTGGAGATGAAATTTGCCAGAACCTAATCAAGTCAATTCCAAAAAGGGTTGAAAAGGTT
Organism: Acanthosepion lycidas; assembly: GCA_963932145.1. NCBI lineage: Eukaryota > Metazoa > Mollusca > Cephalopoda > Sepiida > Sepiidae > Acanthosepion > Acanthosepion lycidas. Next base: position 2,200,619 of record OZ010605.1, read on the forward strand.
TTTCAAAATAAAGGAGGACCCATAGATTATTAAATATTTCAAACTATATTACCTATTATAAATAAATTATACCTCTATTATTATTTATTTAAAGCTGTTCGGTTATGTTTCTATTGATTACTAGTTGCAGGAAAGAAGTGAGTCACTTTTTTCCCTAAATCTCATTTATATCCAACATTATAATTATCAATAGAATACCTTAGGGTGAGTAAACTTTTTTACTAGGTGGTGGGGATGGGGCTTTTATATTAGTAAGATTAAAAATTATTTTGACCCCAAAAACAATAGACGAAAAAAAATTGAAGTAAAAAAATCAAGTGAGTCACTTTTATCGAACAGCATTGGATATATATATATATATATATATATATATATATATATATATATATATATATAAATTTTAAAGAACAAACTTTACTCAGAAGCTCAGACAGAAGGGTCAAAACTGTTCAGGAACATAGGGCTCAAAGGTTTAAAAGAAAGGGTTTTTGATTGATTAATGGATTTGTTTTTTACGGCTTACCACCCATTTTGAAAAAAAAAAAAAAAAAAAAAAAAAGAGCCAGAAAGCGTGTAATTAAATATAACGAAGAAACCTGGAATCGGAACTCGGTTCTCCAATTCCGAACCGTTATCCATTACACCATCCACGAATCTGTCAAACGGTTACCAATCTAGGTACTGACCAAGTTCGACGTTGCCTAACTTCTGACTTCCTTGATCGCGGGAGAATTAGTGTTTCAACGTGATATGACAGTATGCCTAAAGAGGAAGTTGTGTAAAGAGAGTGTATATTTTTAGGTTGTAAGATCGTTTTGGATATATCAAACATTTCGTGATATAAATCCTACTAATTAACCCATAGATGGGGGAGTTAAGGTTGGTACATACTTTTCTAACGGTATGTTTGGGTAAGTGAATCTGACTGGAATTAGAAGTCTTCTCTTCGGTTTTCAATTCCGAGCCATTATCATATTATACCAACCGATCATCCAAGCTTACAGGATTACAGGACCTGTTCTTCCCATCTAGGTACTGACTAGACTCAATGTTGCTTAACTTCCTTTCAACATGATATGATTGTAAACTTAAAGAGAAAAGAGTGCAAGACTTAGTATGTATTTTCTCAAGTTCTTTCAACTGAATGTACGCGACTAACAACTAAGACATTTTCGGGTAGAGCATTGCACACGGATGCTTATGTAACAGATTTTCCGAGGCGAACAAGAAGATCCTTGAGAACTAGCGTTGTCAAGGATTATGTGGCATGCATGATATACGCATAGCTGATCATGTATCTGACGAGGCAGATTTTCCCCACAGTAGGTTGACATTTCTTCATCCGGTAGACCAGTTGCCATCCAAGGCTATAGAACCCGGTCTGTCCTGCTATTTACTCATATCCGAGGGAAGAAGATTCATACCTTTCACAAGGGTATTAGCATGTAAGTTAATGTAATGATTTCGACTTGAAATGATACATGCTAAGGCAATCATCTATATTTCGATACGTGACTGACGAGGCAGATTTTTTCCCGCAGTAGGTTGCCATCTTTTTCTGTAGTAGACCAGTTGCCATCCAAGGCTATAGAACGCGGTCTGTCCTGCTATTTACCCATATCTGGAAGAAGAAGAAGAAGAAGAAGAAGAAGAAGAAGACACATACCTTTTCCAAGGGTATTAGAATGTGATGGATTCGACTGGAATTCGAACTCGGCTCTCCGATTCCTCAATCCGATCCAGCATTGTTCAATAAGACGTACTTACCCATTATTTACATACTTTATTTTGATGTCTCATTTATTAATGATTAAATGTCATAAGGGTTTAGTATAAAATTTGTTTAGCAACAGTAATATAATTCGAATAAAATCATAAATAAATAATCTGTTTCTTGTAGGTCTGTGTTCATATTAATTGAACCATGAATTTTTATTTATCTTTCATATCTCTGGGTCTCCCATATTGGTCTACTCAGAATATTGATGCCATGTATAATCCGCTGCTCCTGCTATATATTTAGAGATTCTTGAGAAAATAAGCAATACCATTGGTGTTTAGCTGGCATCTCGGATTCACTCACTTTTCCAGCGCTGTAAAGTTGCGATGAGCTATTCGCTATTCCCTGTCAGTGATGTCAGTTCTCTGGTAGAATCGGAGCGCCTTTCGTTTCTATTGTGATTTTCATATTAGTTGCTGTTTTTGAATGAGTATGTGTTCGAGTTAGTGTTTGGGATGAATGATTGATTTTCTTTTATTAAAAGTCCATCATTAATTTCGTCCAGTTAACTGATGTTTCTGCCACATTTAGAGATTGGCGGGTATTACTAACTTTATTTTCTTTAGTTTCTCGTAAATAGTTTTGTTTTCATATTGTAAATACTCATTGGGACTACTTTTTACCATTGTTGTTTAATTTCCTTACCCCACAGACAATGAATTGTACATATGAGGACTAGTAAGTATTTTCATAGAGATATTGTGGCATTATGGTGGATGTAGTAAGAAAGGTACGTATGAATGTGCTGTTTTGGTGTAAGGAATATTGTTTGTACGATTGGTTCAGTGATTGTGGCTATTTAAGTTATCGTTAAGACAGAAGAGGGCCATCCTTTCCACAATCCCAATTCGGCCTTGTGTCACATTTCAGTGTACATAACAGAATAAATATTGCTCTTTGATATGCACTGTCAGTGATTTCAGTTCTCTGGTAGATGCGGAGAGCCTTTCGTTTCTATTGGGATTTTCATATTAGTGGCTGCTTCTGAATCATTATCTGTTCGAGTGAGTGTTTGGGATGAATTATTGATTTTCTTTTATTAAAAGTCCCGCATTAATTTCGTTCAGTTAACTGATGTTTCTGCCACATTTAGAGATTGAGGGATTTTACTAGCATTATTTTGTTTAGTTTCTTGTAAATAGATTTAGTTTTCATATTGTAAATACTCATTGGGGATAGTTATTAAATTGTTGTTCTATTTCCCAGCCCCAATAGACAATGAATTGTACACATGAGGACTAGTTACGACTTTAATAGAGACCATGTGGTATTATGGTGTGTGTAGTAAGAAAGGTAAGTAAGAATGCATTGTTTGTGTCTAGCTAAGTTTAAAGTAAAGACAAAAGAAGACCATCTTTTTCCCCCATTTGCCATTTTGGTCCTGTGCCACATTTTCTGTACATACCAGAAATAAATATCGCCCTTCGCTGTGTATCCAACGAGGTGTAATGGTTAACAAGCTTGTCTCGTTCAATTATTTACGACTGAATATTGAGTTCGATCCTCGATGGGTGTCCCACACTCTCCTCCTTGTGCTAAATCTAAGCTTCACTTATGAAAATCACTAGCTAGGGGACTTATGCCCATTGGCCTCATTTGTTGTCGCCAATTTTCATTTAGTTTAATTCCCCATCTCCTCCCTCGTTCGGTGGTCAGTGAGTGGTTGGAATCTATGAATAATTTCCAGTATTAAAATCCTGCATTGATCTCGTCTAGTTAACTGTTGTTTCTGCTACATTTAAGGATTTGGGGGCGGGTATTACTAACATTATTGATTTAGTTTCTTGTAAATAGTTTTGTATTCAGATTGTAAATACTCATTAGGGCTAGTTTTTTTTTTAGAATTCTTGTCTTATTCCCTTCCTCCACAACAGACAATGAATTGTGCATAAGCGGACTAGTTAGGACTTTCGTAGAGACAATGAGGTATTATGGTGGATGTAGTAACAATGCATTGTTTTGGTGGAAGGAATATTTTCGTATGTTTGTGTCAGTGTTTGTAGCTAGCTAAGTTATCGTTAACACAGAACAAGACCGACCTTTTCCCCATTTTGGCCTTGTGCCACATTTCTGTCTATATATCAGAGTAATTATCGCTCTTCGCTATGTTACTTAAATTTCATGAATTTAAGCGCAGTACTAGACAGATGAAAAGGTCTCATTAGTTTAAGTTGAAATGGCTACGTAAGTTCTATGCCGATACTTTCTTCTTTCCCACATCCCACTTGTGGAACACTCTACCGGCTCCATGCTTTCCTGCCAAATTTGATCTTTAGAATATTTCAATGCAATGTCAATAGTAATCTACTGTTTTTTTGATCACTCTTATATTGTTTCGGGTCCTTAATATTATTTATGTTTTCTAAGTTTTTCACGTCCAGTAACATCTTGTCTCTTAGTGGCTTTATTGCCTTGCATGGGTGGAATTCGAAAAAAATCTAAAATACATCGGCGACAGAATCGTATATGAAATTAATTTATCCCCGGAGATCGTAGGACTTACATTGAGTCTTGCCTTCATCAACGTCCTTCCCGATGTCATCAGTTTCAAAGTAGGTATTCATGCTGATGACGCATCTGTTTAATCCTGTCTTATTAGTACTTGTGATAAGTCTGACAAAGTAAAATTGGAAACTTCTCTCGAGAATGACCTTTAATCAGTTGTTAACCTGGGTAACATATAGTCTGTAAATTTTAATGCCCCCCAAAAGAAACTGCTACCATTTAAGTATCATGGAGAAACCATTTTTGCCTTTCCTCAGTATGGCTGATGCTAACTTTCAGTAGAGTGACTCATTGCTCTTTCTTGGCCTCGCGTTTTCTAGTGACATAAAATGAAGCGATTATATTGAATCGACTGATATCTTTGCTGCTACGAATGTTGATTAACTGATTCTTGCCAGATAATTTTACACCATCTTGCCGACTTCGTTAATGCATTGAATATTACTGACTTATCTGATTTGGTGCGCCAATTAACTAACGAGATACCCAATAAAATCAAAAGAAGCGTCGGTATTTTTATAGGACTTGACCTGGCATCTTGGCCTCAATCACTTTCCCATGATTTTCCCTCTATAAATATTTGCACGGTAATCATTCTAATAAAAATCTCCTTCTCGGTGCTGACCATATTAATTTAAGCGCAGTACTACATTAGCAGTCAGGTCTCATCGTTTTATTGTTGAATTAAATGGATATAACCGATTGTTCTATTCTAAAATAAATAAATAAATGTTTTACACATCTTACCTGTGGAGCTCTATTCCGATTTCTTGTTCGCATGTCATATAAATCGTCCAAAAATTTAAATTCAACGTCAATCGTTATAATCAGTTTTCGTGATACTTGTTCTCTTATTGCTGTTTCTACTCATTCTCTTTCACTCCCAGTAACTGCAGTTGCGTCTTAGTGGCATTATCGCCATCTTTTGTATTCTTGAAACCTGTTCTCTTATTTACGTTTTTCATCACTAAAGTAATCTTTTTCTATTTCATTCCCAGTATACCCTTGCGTCTTAGTTGCATTATCGCAATCTTCTGTCTTTTTGAAGACTGTTCTTTTATTGCCCTTTCTCCTAACCAAAGTCTTCTCATTCTATTTCCTTTCCAGTATACCCTTGTGTTTTACTTGCATTATCGCCATCTTCTCTCTTTTTGAAGACCGTTCTTTTATTGTCCTTTGTCCTAATCAAAGTCTTCTCATTCTCTTTCATTCCCAGTATACTCTTGCGTCTTAGTTGCATTATCGCCATCTTCTGTCTTTTTGAAGACTATTCTGTCATTGTCCTTTCTCTTAACTAAAGTCTTCTCATTCTCTTTCCTTCTCTGCAACCCTTTGCGTCTTCGTTGCATTATCGCCATCTTCTGTCTTTTTGAAAACTGTTCTTTTATTGTCCTATTCTCCTAATCAAATCCTTCTCATTCTCTTTTATTCCCAGTATACCCTTGCGTCTTAGTTGAATTATCACTTGGTTTGCGATGTAAGAAATAAGGATTAATAATATCATTTATTTCAGAATAAAGTATTGTAATATTTTATATGTTAATATGGTCTCTTAGAGTTTCTGGAAAATTTATGGATCATTCATAGACTTTTATATCCACTAAATCAAGTGTAGTTCCGATTTATTATTACTGGCAGCATTTTCAATGCTTCCCGGAGATAGCTTTTGATTGGATATTCGTTTCCCTACTCATAATGCACCTTCCTTCATAGGGAACGATAAATTTTCGATTGGAATATATCTGGGGTTACTGGTTTCATTCTAAGAATTTTTTTCTTTAAAACATTTACAGTCAGCTTTGCAGTGGGAAGAATAATTTTCTTTCATGAATATTTTTTCAGCTTAAACCTCCTTAGGTTAGACATATACCACACGAAAAAAATACAGGTCGTGTATTGGCGTACGGCCTCATGACGTTGAAACAAGGGTTTAAGCACGGATCACTGAAGTTAAGCAACGTTGAGCCTGGTCAGTAACTTGATAGGTGACCGCTTAGGAATGTCTAGTGTGGTAAATACAACGTTATTTAAATTCAGAAAATATATATTGTAAATATTTTGGGGGCGGGAGGGGACTAATGATGAAAGATTTGATAATTAATCCATAGCTGGATGGAGAAGAGGTACATTCGTATATTTTCCAATGATATTTTACTTAAGTGAATATAACGAACCCAACTGGAATTAGAACTCGGCTCTCCGATCAACAAATACGAGCCAATATCCATTACATCACCAGTAAATGCAAGCTTACAACACTTGGTACTTCCGGTGTTTCAACGTGATATTGCCGTAAGTCTGTGTCGTTGCTTGTGCGTCTGCATATACGTTTCGCAGCCTTCGTTATCAGTGATACTTGCGCAATTAACACAAGATATTCCCAAGCGGTCACCAATGTAGTTACTGAATACATTTAACGTTGCTGAACTTCGCTGACCGTACGGAAGCCGATGTTTCAACGAAAAATGGCCATACGTCTGTGTGTGTGTGTGTGTGTATGCGCGCGAGCGCGTGTGTGTCTGTGTGTGTGTGTATGTTGCTATTTGCGTGTTGAGCACCAGATTTTCACAAGCGGTCACCAATGTAGGTAATAACCAGACTCGACGTTGCATAACATCGCTGGACGTACGGGAGCCAATGTTTCAACGCGATTTGTCCGTAAGTCTCTGTGTGATTGTGCCGTATGTATGTTACATAGCATTCTTCACGCATTTATCACCAGATATTTGTGCATTTAGAACCAGATATTCACAAGCTGTCACCAATGTAGGTACTGACTAGACTTGACGTTGCTTAACATCGCTGGACGTATGAGAGCCAATGTTTCAACGTGATTTGACCATAAGTCTGTGTGTGATTGTGCCGTATCTTGCGCATTTAGCACAAGATATTTGATTATTTAGCACCACATATTCCTATGCTGTCACCAATGTAGGTACTGAAAAGACTTGACGTTGCTTAACATCGGTGACCGTACGGGAACCAATGTTTCCACGTGATATGGCCCTAAGCCTGTGTGTTGGTTTCATTTTTGTATCTGAACGTATGCTTCATAGCCTTCTTTGCGCCATTAGCATAAGATATTTCTAGAAAGTAACATATTTAGGTAATGACCAGATTCGACGTTGCTTAACTTCGGTGAGTGTACAGATGCCGGTGTTTTTGCATTATTTAGCCGTAAGTTTGTGTGTGTCGTTTTTTTGTGTGTCTGCGTCTACGTTTCCCCGCCTTCTTTGTCAGTGATCTTTGCGCACTTAACCTTTTTATATAAATTATGACTAGATTTTATTTTGACAAAATGAACTTTTCAAGAATTATATAGAAATGTTCCTGTCTTTATGAAAGGAGACTCAGTTCGGTTTACAGACGACAAATTAAGGTCGCGAATTAATAAAATACTGACTGTGTATTCAACAGAAAGTCGAGATTAAAAGTCCAAAATCTAAGTCAACGCGTAGGTTCGTTGCAAAAAGTGAATAGAACTCTTCGGTATCAATATTTGTGTCACGCTGTTTTACAAAGACTTGATTCAATATCGCTATTTCCAGGAAATTAACATACTAACAGCAAAGATCACTGTGTGCCAGTACCTAGATTCCCGCTAATTGTTCCGGAATCTGTTGTGTTTTTTCTAAGTATGATGTGAAAAAAATATTCCAATAAATGTTTTCTATTTTTTATATGAATTGCTCTTAAAAACTCTAGATAAATCTTGTGAAATATTAAAATTTCTTAAAATTTATGAAATATCCAAAATTTAACATTGTAGATGATACTCTTCTTTTGAGCCTATACATATTTGTGTGAAGTTTTTTTGCTTAGTGGCATATCAACTCCTTATGGGTCATTTAATGCTAAATTTAATCTGAGGTTAGGGTATTGGTAATTTCTCTTACAAAAAATAAATTTTTGCTAATTCTTTTTTTACAAAAATGTTTTGTAGAAGATTTTTCTATTTTACTTAAATGCCTTCTGATAAGACGATAAATTTTAAAATAAATATATATTTTTATACATTCACAATTTTTTTTATTTTTGTTTTCTTGGACCTGGGACCAAAAGCAATTAACAGGTGGCTCCACGCTCCTAAAACTTCCTGATCCGAGGCCTTGCTGTCGGATGTAGTTTTTCATCACAGCCAAGATGCATATGTATCTCTGATAATTTTAGTATACATATATATTTTTATACATTCATAGTTTTTGTCTTTTTGTTTTAGTGGAGCTGGGACCAAAAACAAGTGGTGGTTCTACGCACCTCAACACCGACCGGTTAGAGGCATTGCTGCCGGATGGAGTTTATCGTCATACCAGGAAGGTGTTTGTGGGAACATAGTTACTAGATGTAATAATATGTTGGTTTATGTTGTAGTTTGTTGAAGTTATATTCTGGAATGCAGTTTGATTTCTTTAAGAAATTGTTGGATATTATATGGATTAATACCATGAAATACTTTTTTTCAATTTGATTGATAAATAATTAATAATATTAGTATAATAGGTATTGTTGCTGATATTGCTTCAGATAAAAAATCTATTGATGGGATTTTTATTATAAAAAAATGTATTTTTATACTTTCATATCCACGTCAGCACCCGCTCGCATTCGATTAATGGATCGTCATCCACTCTACTTATTTCCTTTCTTTTCTTTGTTGGCGGTGGCAAAGATGGATGTGAAGGCCCAAATTACTCCTGGAGAATCGTGAGTAGGAGTCACAGAGAAGTGTGGATGGTGGAGGCGACTGGGCTATTCGACCCTTCCTAAAAGCATATCACAATTTCTCTTCATGATAACAGTTAGAGACGAAAGTTTGCTGTCCTAATAGTGTTTCGTTTAATATGTAACTAACTTTTTCTTGGAGATTTAAAGAAGAAAACCATTGCAGAGCACGTTCTTCTTTTAGACGCCTTGTCTCTTCATGACTCTCCATAACGTCCTCTCTTTTGTATCTATAAAAAAAATCTACTTGGTATCCCTCCCTGTATCTTTTATGCCATCCATTTACAAAGTTCGTTAGGTAGCAGATTCTTCAGACCCTCCTTCTTCATTATGTGTCCCAGGAACTTCAGCTGTCTCTTCCTGATGTTAAGTATAGGCATCTTTCTTGTTTGCATCCTCTTTAAGACCACATCGTTGCTCACACACTTGGTCCATGATATTCTTAGTATCCTTCTGTAGAGCCACATCTCTGTCACCTCAAGGTAGATTCCTTCATGTTTATCACTGCTTTTCTTTTTTGTTTTACAATGATGTTCATCTTTTACGAGAGCCGTGGGCCACTCGCGATAGAGGGTAACACAGTAAGAGGCACGGCTTATGTGGATATGCGTGGAAGATAATGGTTTAGCCTAGACTTAAGCAGGATAAGATTGTAGTGATAGGGAAGCACCCACTCAGGATTCGGTCTCATATAGCAGAGATTTGTAGGGAGAAGCTGTACGAGTGGAAATCACATCTCACCAAAGGGAAATGAAGAAAATTATTTTGATTCGCTAAAATGTGCGTGGCATTGCGGCTCCTGACCATTATGGTCAGGACTGGTTGAACTTAGATGTGTAGTTTTTCTGGATACTTTCTAAGGAAACAGCGATGGAGCTTGCGACGTCTCGTCTGTGTTTAATAGGTTGTAGGGTGGAAAATATTTCGTCACCAACAAGGACGTGGAGACGTTTGTAGATGCTTTTTGTGAGTAGAAAACTAAGACTGCGACACTCCTGTTCGTATATCGCAACAGTACTTCCTTTATGGCTTGATCTTTGTTTCTTAATGGTAGATGATAGCAGGAGGGGTCAGGTACCTGCTAGAGTAGTAGAAGGAACCGGCCAACATCTTTAGCAAAAGACCGTATGTACGAATTCAACTTAAGGTCTGGGTTGAGTTCAAATGCTAATAGGCGTTCAAAGCATGTTAACTAACTGATTGAACATCCGTTCGTCACGATTGGTAAAGTCCTGGGTCTCTTGTCACCAATATGACTTGGAGGTGTCAAATTCTTCAGGTCCTCTTCATTTATATGTCCTAGAAAACTTTGTGTGTTTATTTTTCTTAAAGCTTTCTCGTTACACAGACAGAGCAGCAACCGGCTTGCGACGTCTCGTATGCGAGAAAGAGTTTGTAGAGTGGCAAATAATTTGTCGCCTATAAGGACGCGGAGACGTTTGTAGATGATTTTTGTGAGTGGAAAACAAAGACAGGTTAGCTAGAGTAGTACAAGGAAACGCCCAACCTCTTTAGCAATAGATCGTACGAGTTCCTCTTGAGGTTTGGGTTCAATTCCATTAGGCAATCAAAGCACGGTGACTACCTGATTTAACATTCGTTAGTCACGATTGTCCTTGGTCAATTGTCACCAATACGACTTGAAGGTGTCAAATTCTCCAGGCCATCATTATTTATATATCCGAGAAAACTTTCCTTTGTGTGTTATTTTTTTCTTAAAGGTTGCTCGTTACAGAGATACACGTGTTGTTCTCAGCATCCCCTGTAAAACCTCATCTATATCGTCACCGGCCTGTTCTCCGGGGTAGGGTTCAAAATTTTGTTTTGACCTTCGAATTCAGAACCATTTTATAAACGGCAATATACTCTTTTTATTTTATGCTTTACGAGATCAAACATTTTCTGTCATCTGAGAATGCAAATCAAATTTTACAGCCGCCAAAAGCTCTCCGCAACATCCTCTCTTTGGTTGTCGTAATTCTTGACTATTTTGTCCCTTTTCTGCCATCGACTGATCAAATTTACCCTTTACATTCCCTTTTCATCTCGCCATAGCTGTTGGTATCATATTTGTTTTTACTTGGAGAATTATTAGACTAAAATCCAGATATGGTACCGAGAGAGATCCTGGCATAAAGCGCATATATATATATATATATATATATATATATATATATATATATATATATATATATCTTAAATGTCTATAATTGGTAACAGAAGCCATTGGTTTATACCAACGTCATCCCATACTTCATACTTCTCCAATTCACTCTCGTGTGGTCATGTGTGACGTCATGAGATGCGGTGCGATTTTCGCTTCTAGCGTCTTATATGCACGTGTTTATCGTTTCTTAGAAATCATCTATGTAAACAATGACAGCCTATCATCACTGTCTTGTCGGTATATTGCTTAATATGTTGTAATTGACATCTTTGATAATGGCTTAAGCCGAAAGCTTAGATTGTATTAAAAAAAAATATGTATCAATATTGTGAATTTCTTTCTCCGTTCAACGATAATGTTATTAAACGTATCGCACGTTACGAAAAAAAATTACATAAAATAAATAGACAACACGTGTCTATATTATTTAATGAAACGTATATATATAATGTCGTATGTCAGTTGATGATTTACTCACCCCCACCTCATTCCAGGGTGGGAGGATATGACAATATTTTAATATGAAGTACCCATGCTCGTACACATGCCCCCCAGGACATAAACTGACTAATCACCCGCGTTGGTATTTCACCCCACCTTTTTAGTGAAATATCAAGCATAAATCAAAGCTTTCCGTAAACTATCCGACGACAAAAACACAACATTGCTTTGAAGAACATATATTAAAATGTGATTCTTCTAGTCAGGGAATGATGAAAATTGTCATGTCTTGTAGCCGTGGCTGTTCGATTAATGAATGCTGAATATATCCTAATTAAACGGCAAATATTACGATGGCCAGTTGTCTTTTTCCTTCGTATTTTGCCATCCATTCACTCAAATTCATCAAGCAGATTATTTTCGATTCCCTACTATTCTTCGTATGGTTTGTGAGTGATAAATTCTCCAAGCCTCATGTATCTGTTTTAATGTGGCGTCTGGTGAGAGACAACGCTTAATTAAACAGTCAGTTGTGTTAATAGTATTCAATGCTCATCTAGAAAAATCAATGCAATAGTAATATCTTCTTTTCCTGAACAATAACCCACGACTACTTACCATGAGTAGATCATTCCATTCAGATACTAAGGAGAGAAACTGGCTCTTACTACAACAGTATCCTTTAAATAAGTAGTTATTGCTAATCGCTAGCATTAATTTCCAGCTCTTACGTTTTCTCCGAAGACTTTTTCGATTCTCATATTCTCTGTCCATGGTATTCTAAGAATTTTCCGGTAGAATCACAACTCTTTCCTCCTGGTAGATGACTACCCAAGATCTACTGCCAACATAGGAAATTAGATATCATTTATTAGTTAAGCATTTTTCTCTTTCTTTCTAAGAACATTTGCATATGACTTAGTTACTTCATTTCTTAAAGACATTTATTGACATTCCTATGTATCTTTTCTGCTTTTCAATTTCCGTCATCTTTCAATACACTACACAGTCAATTAAATTTCGGCAAATATGCCGCTTAAAGTAAATGCTATTCAAAACTGTTTATAATGTCTAATAGAGTTGACACCATTGTTCTTGCAGTGTAACATGACGTCTTGTAATTACTGCAGTAATTAATTAAGAGCTGTTAAGATTAGAGAAAAAATAGAGACAAATTTCTGGATAATTAATCGGTACCCTGTTTAAAACTTTGACTGATATATATTTGTATTTTCTGAAATACTTATGATCTGATTGTTTCACGCATTTTTCAGTCAGCACCCTCTTATATTAACCAACGAATTCACACTAGCTATAATATTAATGAATCCTACCTGCATTCAGAAAGCAAACTAAACGAAAGATCAATGGGTGGATAATAGTCTCTGTTGTACGATTTCCTCAAAGATGAAGAAGAGACTCGAGGTGCCGGAAATGTCGTTCAATGTAGCGGTGACGTACCTCGGCGATTTAAAAGGGCCAGAGTTGCGTATATGTTTTGCAAGGGAGTGTGGAGACGGCGAATCGGCCAGCTTCGGACGGGCGGACGGTGAATCGGACAGTTCTTCGTGCTGATGAAAGTGGCGGTGTCGCTTGTAGCCATTTTTATTGGCTGGTTCTGGGCGCTCATTAGCTGAGTGCTGGCTGGGTCAGGTGAATAAAAACATGGTATGCTCATTTAACGGGAGTTCGCTTTTCGCTTTGGACGGTGAGTGGCGCTTTGGAGATCGAGAACGAAATGAGAAGTGTAGATTTGCTTTGCCTAGTGAACCTATTAGACTCTTACTACCTTTACACCCTGTCCTTCTTTTCCCGTGTATGCTTCCAACCAATTTTTGCATATTCTACAAAAGGATGCCAAGTATATCATGGACCGAGAGTGTGAGCAACGATCAGGTCTTAGTGCGGGTGCAAACAAGGAAGAGGCCTATACTTAACATCAGGAAGAGGCAGCTGAAGTTCCTTGGACACATAATGAAGAAGGAGAGTCTAGAGAATCTGATACTCACAGGTCGAATAGAGGGAAAGAGAGACAAGGGAAAACAACGCATGACATATCTAGCGGGCTTAAGCAAGTGGGTAACAGAACGTGGTCTGGGGTGGAGGCAAAGGGTCGAGAGCCACAAAGGATAGAAGGAAGTAGAGAGCCATGATCGCCTACGTCCTGAAAGGTCACGGTAAATAAAAATAAAAAGAAAGGTGACATTTTGTGTAACAAATTTTAAAAGTGTATTTTAATAAATACTTCTGTGTTATTTATTTTTTATTCATTTTTTAAATAAGACATGTAAGCAATTTTTGTGGCGATAAATATTTATAGAAATCTTCTCTATCTGCTTTCTCAAAATTCTGTCGTAAGTTATCTGAAAAAAATACGTTCACATGTAAAGAAAACATAAAATCAATGTAATCTTGAATTCTAATCTTATTTCTCAAGAAAAGACAGAGTAAATAATTATAAAGATATTAAAAAAACAATTATATAATTGTATAATGTTTGACCCTGCAACATGAGTTACATTCTTATTTTCTGTTGCAAGTAACACTTGTTGCTTTCTAATATTACACGTTTCAATATATTAGCCGAGCTATATCAAAAATAAATAAATAAAATAAATAAATAAAATAATATAAATAAATAAAACATACGGGATTAATCAAACTAATCTATTTAGATTTTTTTCAAATCGTACCTAGTTATATTAAAAAGTGAAAAAAAAAACAAAAACTTATTGAATGAATAAATAAAAAAAAAAGTCAATCAGAAAACCAAGCAACCTTTGACCTCTGTTGTATACACATTTCCTTTCGGGTCAAAGCAGAGAGCTCTGGTCAAAAATCGCTTCATGATATTTTTCAATGATCAATTTTGGACATAATAAAATAAAAAAAAACAAAACAAATCATGATCACACATATTTTACATAGTAATATGTACGCTTCGTAATATTAGGTTGGTGCAAAAATAATGACGTAATAATGTCGTTTATTAACGTTAAAAATACGTCAAAAAACGACATTATTACGTCATTATTTTTGCACCAACCTAATATGTGCGCTATGCTTGTGAGTAGATTTTAATTTTTTTTTTAAGGTATGGGCTCCAAGAAATCCCATCAATGTGTCTATCGGAACCGTTTCTAATCAATAACGAGGGCTCCAACTACAACTAGATTTAGTGATATCCATATTATTTTGATTTCCTTTTCAAGTATTTTTTAATAGTTTTTTTAAGATCTTCAAAGATACATTACAATCTGCGGGACTGCAATGTCAATAAGAAACTATATTCTGTTTTTGTGGCCTTGGAGCATGATGTCTGGGTGATTAGATTTGATTGTTCTATCTATATGTATTTTAAAGTCCCATTGAGTTTTTACGAGTCTTATCTTTGTGACTGGGTTATTCTCAAGTTCGTACCAGTAACTTGTAATTTCCTTCCAGTAAAAATTATCATTATTATTAATAAAAGTTAAGAGAAGAGGGTGATTTAAGAAAAAAATAAAGGAAAGAAGAAACAGCGCTTGTCAATATCTGTCTATATTTCTGAGATGAGGTATTATGTACCCTATTTACATTATTCGGACTATTATCTTCATCTTTGTCGCCATATTTATTACAACGTTACGACCCTTCGGTATCTGTCTATATTTCTGACATGAGGTATTATGTACACTATTTACATTATTCGGACTATTGTCCTCATCTTTCTCGCCATATTTATTACAAAGTTTCAGCCGTTGCACGCTCCAGACTTCTTCAGGTGGTTGGAATGTCTAAGTAAATCCTTTATTTCGCTCACTAGGGTAGACTGTTCTAGTTCCATGTGCCATGTTTAATGGATGTCAGTTATCTGCTGCTAATTTCCCTCTGAAAGTTCTGCACTGCCTTAACCGGGTATTGAACTCACACACTTTGGGTCCTGTCACTCGATCTAACTAAGCCTTTATCCACTGATCTATCTGTCCTTGACATCAATGAAACATGGCACGCGAAACTAGAACAGTCTACGTTGTAATAAATATGGCGACAAATATGAGGACAATAGTCTGAATAATGTAAATAATGTACAGCGCTTGTCAGTGTTAAACAATATTTCGAGTGAATGTCTGTCTTCTTCAGGATATATTTTTAAATTTTTCAAATATAAAACATATAAATCTACAAAAATTATATTAAATGTTTAAAATAAATTTTTGTACAGTCGCTGCTTGTCTTGTATTCAAAAACAGCTGTACTGGTAAATAAACCTGTCATTACAAGACAAGCAACGTTTGTACAAATTTTTAAAAATAGACGTCTAACTGAAGTTTTATCGAGATAACAGAACTTCTGTTCTAAATAAACTCTCACTGTCCACGGCAAAGGCATTTGATAAATGATCATTTAAAAATAAGTTTTAAATTTTAAATTTATAATAAACAATCAGGCTTCGCCCGTTCGGTGTCGCTTCGCAAAGATATATTGGCAACTTGAAATCTTTGAAACAAAAATTTTAAATAAACATTTCATTCATCGAATCACTTACGTGCTAATACCCTTGGGAAAGTTATGAATCCTCTTCTTCACCTCCACCCAGTTATGGGTAAATAGCAGAACAGACCGGGTTTTATAGCCTTGGATAGCAACTGGTCTACCGCAAAAAGAAATAGCAACCTACTGCGGGAAAAAAATTACCCTCAGTTATTTATTGAAAGATGCATGATCAACTAGGTGTGTATTACGCATGGCACATAAATGACGGATAGTTAAGGAAAGTTTTACTACGAGATGTCAATTTGTTAAGTAAAAATGCAAATTTCAAACAAATTTCATGATAGGGCTGCTTTTAAACTAGGTTAAAATTTTACCTCGCTTAAAATGTTAAGCTATCTGCAATGTTGTATAGAAAAGAAAAATAAGAGTTGCTCTCCTTGAACCAGGAAAGCAAGGATAATGGCTAGTATAATATATTAATATATATTTTTAACCTCGCATAACCAGACAACCGTGAATCTAAGCTCAACGAAAGATTTCTAGGACTTTTGAATGTGCTATGAATCATTGAAATCGGACCAGTGGGAGCCAAGGAGTGGCTTGGACACACGCACGCACAGACACTCACACATGCACTCTACTTTATATATATATATATATATATATATATATATATATATATATATATATATTATTTAAATTATAAGATAGAACAGGAAGTTTTATATTCCATTATTCTTGGCAAGTATTTCTGTTTAAAAAGTGCTCGATACAAACAGTAGAGCATAATATTCTAATAATTTAAATATATATATATATATATATATATATATATATATATATATATATATATAGATAGATACATACATACATATATATTGATATATGCATGTATATAGTTACAGATAATTATCTTTTTAAAATAGAAAATAATTTTAATATATATATATATATATATTAGTATATATATACATACATACACACACACGCATATATATATATATATATATATATATATATATATATATATACACGCGCGCCTATATATATATATATATATATATATATATATATATATATATATATATATATATATATATATGCATATATGCACGTACATGTAGTTATTAAAAAGACCTTGCACAGATGAACGCACCCCACGAAACGCCCCATACAGAGATATATGCATTGCAATAGTGAATCGTTAATTACTCCAGGTGTATAACTTTTAGTTTCGACGTTTTCATTATTGTCGTTATATAAGATTTTAAGACAATCCAAATTCATTAGTAATAAAAATACTTCTTCAACTTTAAAATCAAATAATTTTATTTTCTGAAAATAAAAAAAGGTCGTAAATAGCATCATCGAACAGGCACTAGGAATAAGATTTCACAATTTGCAACTTTAGTTTAACATTTTATCGCTGATTACGGCTGGAAAAAAAGATGTGTGGCAGTTGGCGCTTGTCATAAGAAAGCATCCTTGAGTGATCGCCTCGCAGAAGTAAGATGGTAGTTGTTGTATTCGAAGTGCTATCCAAATTTCGAAGAATTTGGACAGTATCCGCCAACGAAATATAGTGCTAACTGTGTCGCTACTCTCTGTGAGCATTAAGCGAAGATCTAATTATCGATGGAGACAGTTGAAATTAATTATTTTCATGGCAAAATACTTTCTCATCATTCATTTACAAAAAAAAAATTACATATGGTTGCTAACATCACCCATCAGGCACTTGAAATTGTATTTAGAAGTTAGTAATATTCTGCCTGCTATTCTAGGGCTGATTATGCCTGCAACTAAAGATGGCTGGCGATTGGTGACGTTTCGTATACGACATTCTACCGCCTCCACCAAGTTTCAATTCTTGTTTAAAAAAGTTATCCAATCACTGTCATTCAGGGACAAAAGAAACGCCAGCAATAAGAAAGGCATCATTCAGTAATGACCTTGCTGAAATAAGAGGGCAATACGAAAGAGGCTGTTCACGCATGCGCCCACACGCTTCCACTTGAAGAGAATTGACATTTCAATATGGTGGCTGACAAAATGAAATTGCATTGAAATTGTTCTTGAGTGTCCGATGTTGACCAATGAGCAAGGTCTTTAGGCAGCGGTCAGGATATTGGCTTTTGCAAGGGCGGTGACCGGGGCATTGTCTTGGAGAAATTGGACAGTGGGCGAGTAATTCTCTACGTAAGCCAATGAGTGTATGTGCATGGCAACGGGGCTTTGGAAAGTGTCTCAATATACGAATGCGAAGTTATTTTATGTATGATTAAAACGATTTAAGTGTGTGTGCTGTTGTAAAATGCTGTCCCTTATTGTGAAACTAATTATTCTACGTCAATATTACTGATCATATATTCGTTGTTAGGTGAAGGAGATTTTGTAACGCCAATACTTCAGTCGAGGTTAATTTTAACTTTTCCCATCATGCAGTGCCATTGGCTTTTGTTAAGTCACACTTTTCTAAGCTGCACTAAAACCTTTAGGTGTTTGTACAACATCTAAAACGTTCTTTAATTAAAATATGAATTTCCATTGTGTAATCGGGGTTAAACAACCAATACAATCAGTAAACACGTATCAGATTCATGACATAAGCGATCATAATTCTCCACAGCTTCCTATCTCGTGTAGCTCTTAGCAATTTTTCTCCTTTTGCTAATCTCTTTCTATCACCTACTCAGACAAGCTCGTAAGCTGCCTTCTCCTCTCTTGCCCTAAATATTCCCCGTGAGGAATAAGTTTCCCAAGACCTCCTTCATTAGGTTTCCAAGAAATTTCAGCTATTTCTTTTTGATTTTGAGTATAAGAGTTCTTTCTGTTACCGTTTTCTTTAAGATTTCTTTGTTGCTTACTCGCCCCGTCCATGGAATTCTCAGTATCCTTTCCCTAGAACCACATTTATTCTTCCTGTAGTTTTCACTTCATCTATACAGAGATTAACCATCATTCACTTCCATTTACTGGAATGATTAGCGCATAGGAATCCAACAAACTTTTCATTGTTTCTAACGATTTTTTTGTTTCTCAGTACCTTGCTTAGCTTTTGGAAAACATCTTTCTCTAGTCAAATACGCGCGCGGATCCCGATGTCGCATAACTTTCAAAATGAAAACACTGGTAATTTTTTTACATAATGCGCTGTCATAAGTTTGAGTAGTTTAATTTCATAGACGACTCTAAATGTTCATAACTTTTTTTTTGTCATTGTGCCATGTCAAATCCATGGTAGCAGCAAAGCAAACTGCAAGACAAGTTAGGCTTATATAGTATATTATGTTAAATGTCTTTTGCATTCAAAATTTAATTGTTTTTTCATTAATTAAAAATGTTTATTAAATTGAATAGATAGGAGGTATATGTTAAGCTTTTGGTGAGTATCTCCCTGTTGAATAATTCGTTTGGCTTATAATGGAACTTGCCGAAATTGTGTGTAATATTCCGAGTATTTTCGACCATCTTTGGACATTTTCAAAGAAAGAAGATAGAAATGAAGAGATAACAAGTAAAGCGCTTATGTTTTGAACGGTTTCAAATACACGTTCTTTCACTTGCCATGGTAATGAAATAGAATTTGGCAACTCGTGATGGGAATCACTTGATGATGGAAACGTATCGCCCGTATCGAGATTGAATGACGTTTTATTGCTTGCCGTATTTTGGTTTGAAAGACTTCCAAAATAATCATTCGTTTCTTTCATTTTTTTTCCAGTTAGATTCGCAGAATAGTTTTTATTATCAACCAAATCTGAATTTTATTGAAAAGGGTCTTTTTGGATTTTTGTTCAATGGTAATGCATGACGCTTTTGTCGCTGGAGTGACAGGGTCTTTTCGAGATAAACATTTGTCCGTGTCCGCTACATATTCATATATTTTGTCTGTCGAAAAGGAGTTGGGGAGTGGAAAATAAATTATCACACACAATACCGCCTTTCTACTTTTGAAGTCTATTAAGACACGCATCTCCATCTACTATTAATGTAATATTTTATATTTTATTGTAGCACTTATTATATTATTATTATATTATACTGATGTAACCTAGAAAAGGTTATTGAGTTAGGAATAAGGAGAACGGAGGTTGGAAATGAAATGCTAATCTTTATAACATCAACAAATTACAATACTCGCCAGCGGCGTGAAGTAGGTAAACCACAGCTAGTGGTGGAATACTTAGCACATTACCCCCACTTACAATAGTGTCCAACGTATTTATGAGGATTGGGACATAATCATTAGTGTTCTTAGGTAGCGCATATAACACTATGCTAGTCTGTTTATATCTATCTATCTATCTATCTATCTATCTATCTATCTATCTATCTATCTATCTATCTGTCGTAACCTAGAGACGGTTACTGAACGAGGAATAGTCAAAACGGTGGTTGGAACTGAAATGCTAATCTCTATAACTTCAACAAAATACAATACTCGCCAGCGGCGTGAAGTAGGTAAACAACTGCTAGTGGTAGACTACTTAGACATCATATTACTCACAACTTACTTTAGTGCCTAAATTGCATTCATTATCTATCTATCTATCTATCTATCTATCTATCTAATTGCATTCATTATCTATCTATCTATCTATCTATCTATCTATCTATCTATCTCAGTCTGTTCATTTCTATCTATCTATCTATCTATCTATCTATCTATCTATCCATCCATCTATCTATTTATCTATCTATCTATCTCAGTCTGTTCATTTCTATCTATCTATCTATCTATCTATCTATCTATCTATCTATCTATCTATCTATCACAGTCTGTATTAATATCTATCTATCTATCTATCTATCTATCTATCTATCTATCTATCTATCTATCTATCACAGTCTGTATTAATATCTATCTATCTATCTATCTAATTGCATTCATTATCTATCTATCTATCTATCTATCTATCTAATTGCATTCATTATCCATCTATCTATCTATCTATCACAGTCTGTATTAATATCTATCTATCTATCTATCTATCTATCTATCTATCTATCTATCTATCTATCTATCTATCTAATTGCATTCATTATCTATCTATCTATCTATCTATCTATCTATCTATCTATCTATCTATCTATCTATCTATCTTTGATCACCAAGCGTTGTACTGGTGAACGTTTACTTGAGTTCGAGCTCTTCCTCGTCGCTAAAATGTTGTTACCTAGAAATGTTTACTGAATGAGGAATAACGAAAACGGAGGTTGGAAATGAAGTGATAATCTTTATAGCAACAACAAAATACAATACTCGCCAGCGGCGTGAAGTAGGTAAACCACTTCTAGTGGTGGACTACTTAGAATGTATATACAATATATATAATATACAACGTATTTATGAGGATTGGGACATAGCCACTGGTGTTCATATGTACGTTATATGACAAAAATATTTATAGAAATGACAGCGAGAAGCCATGTCACGGGAATCAGAAAGTTCCTGAAGTCTAGATCCCAGGTCAGGACCAGTAATATTACCTCATTTACAATAGTGTCCAATGTATTTGTTAGGATTGGGACATATTCATTAGTGTTCATAGGTACGGTATATAACATTATATTATTATTTTAGACGGTACGGGATAAATGCCTTTCCCTGCTTTGGAAATTTAGTTCCCGGTAAATCAGCGTTGTTTTCAGAAAAGCGAAGAGTTGCTCCATATTTTACAGGGACTGCATTTTAAAACTCAGGCCAAGATATTTCCAGATTTCAGTTTTCTTGCTTTGCACTCACTGATCTTTGCCGGAATGTGTGATTTTGAATAAACACTTGTTGCATTGCTGAGTATTTATAAAGCTAACAGACCTGCAATATTATTTTCAAATATATTTGCCGTAAAATAAAGTCAATAGTTTCGATGTCATTGCCGTTATAAGCATAAAGGTTTTGATATTTCTGAGATTAGGTATTGTAAATATTTGCACTATTGTCCTCATCTTTATTGTCATATTCACAACGTTTCTGCCGATATATGCTCCGCCCTTCTTCAGAATCTATCAATATTTCTGAGATGAAGTATTGTAACTATTTGCACTATTTACATTGTTCGGACTGTTGTCCTTAACGTTATTGTCCTATTAACAACGTTTAGGCGGCTATACGCTCCAGTTTTCTTCAGGATATTTATATTTATATATATATATATATATTTATGAGATGAGATATTGTAACTATCCTATTTACATTGTTCGGACCATTGTCCTCATCTTTATTGTCATATTCACGACGTTTAAGTCGCTATACGAACCGGTCTTCTTCAATAGATATATTTTAGGCTGGTGCAAAAACAATGACGTAATAATGTCGTTTTTTGACGTTAAAAATACGTCAAAAACCGACATTATTACGTCATTATTTTTGCACCAACCTATTATATTTCTGAGATGAAGTATTTTAAATATTTTCACTATTTACATTGTTTGGACTGCTGTCTTCATCTTTATTGTCATAATCACGGCGTTTCAGTCGTTGTAGGTTCCGGCTTCCTCCAGGTGATATACTTTGGAATTTCGAAAAGAACCTTTTATTTCCTCCACATGAGTAGAGTGTTCTTGTTCCACTTGCTGTGCCATTCCTGGATTTTTCAGTTTCAGTTATATCCCATTAGTAAGTTTAATCTCAAAGTTTTTTTTGAAGTCATAACTATTTGGGTCAAGTTTCTTGTATTACTTCAGTCAAAGCTTTTCCCACTAGGCCATGTGACTTGGTGGACCTCACTGAATTCCTTTTTGGGACTAATAACCTAATGTCTCAGTAAATATTTTTTTTTACCAGAACTGATATATTTTAAGGAATATGCTACTCCACAAAAATCTCCTAAGCCCGTCGAGTATAGACATGAATACAATATGAGAACTAGTAATACAGAATAATAGAGAATACAGAAATAACAACAAATTGTAAAATGAGCTCTGGTATATAAATATTTACTTGGCCCAGTAGATAAATGCGTTGGTAGAAGTAATCTAGTGAATTGACTCAAAGCGTTGAGTTCAATACCTGACTACAAATAATCGTGAACAAAAGCATAGAGATTTGAGTTACTAAAGGATATGAACTGAAACTGTGATATGCGAATTAGATAAATAAAGGTGTGATTCGTATATCACGTGAAGAAGGTGGGAGCCTACAACGGCCGAAACTTCGTGAATATGACAATAAAGGTGAGGACAGCACTCCGAACAATGTAAACAGCGTAAATAGAATAAAGATGCCATGAATACCGTATTTAAAATAACGAATGAATAATCTGGTCCATTTTAGTCTTAATTATATTTAATAAATTTTAACGCCAGGCCAAGCTTGTTTCTATGTAGTAAATGTATTTTTGGATGACGCTTTCTTATGGTTACTTTTTAATAAATACTTTTCAACATTTTTTATTGCCATCTTTAAAAATACTTTATTCCTTCATTAAGGTTAAGACCCAGCGGCAAAAGTCTCTTTCAAGCTTCAACAAAAAAAATCAGGCCATCTGTGTTGTGTTTTGGATCGACTATTTTATATGCTGGTCAGTAGTGCCTTATGATTATTAAAGTCAATTATATTTTCCTGGCGGTAATTAGGACCTTTAGCAATGAATATAACGTATATATATATATATATATATATATATATATATATATATATATATATATATATATATATATATATATATATATATATACACACACACACACATACATACATATATACATACATACATACTTTAAGACATTTTTATGATTAACATTCTTTTTATTGATACAAATATTTAAGTAAAAAGAATGTTAAACATAAAAATGTCTTAAAATAATTGTCGGACGTGGTCCATTTCATAATGTGTGATACATACATACATACATACATACATATATATATATATATATATGTGTGTGTGTGTGTGTATATATATGTATATATATCTTTCATATATATATATATATATCTTATATATATATATATATATATATATATATATATATATATATACATACATACATACATATACGTGTGTGTGTGTAAAGGAAAAGGACAATAGGAAAACTGTACTTTTAGCCGACGCGTTTCGTCCAATATCGACTTTTTCAAGGCAAAATCGAAATGAATTTATTGAAACAAAGTATCTATAAACAGCAAATAAAATGTCGTTAAGAACTAGACGAATTTATAAACGCTATTGTATATTCATATGATGAACTGAAACATTACGTCAATTCCTTTATGTTTTTATACTCTTATGGTCAACTGAAATGTTACGTCAATTACTTCATTTAGTCCCAATATCATCTTTTCTAAGTCAACCTACACAACAAATACATATCAAGAAATAATAAGAACGTTTGACTCCGTCAACACAACAATATAAACTATATTTCTGCACGTGAAAATATTCTCTTCTTTAATAAATCAATTGACGTAATTTGTCAGTTGAGCATGTGAATCTAAAATAGCGTTTCTAAATTCTTGAAGTTGCTAACGACATTTTGTTTCCTGTTTATAGATACTGTTTTATTAAATTCATTTCATCTGTTGCGTTGAAAGAGTCCATATTAGTGGGAATGCGTCGGCTAAAAATACAGTTTCTCTAGTGTCTTTTTCCTTAATATATATTGTATTTTCCTACAGGGTAATTCTGAGAAATCATTTAATTTATGTCATTCGCAGACAGTACTGTTTCGCTGTATCACATCTCAGTGCGACTAGACAACCGAATGCCTCAAGCCCGATTCGAACCCAACTGATTTGGTGTCTGAGCTTCTACCACTGAGACATCATCAATTGACAGAATAAGTCAGCCAAATCTAGTGTATTGTTTTTGCAAACGTAAACAGACACCAATCAGCCATAGTGCTCAATTCATTTTAATGAAGAGCTTCGCATTTACGCAGTTGACCGTTGTTTTTAGAATTAGCTTGTCATTCAACAATGCTCAACTGAAAATGTGTGTGTGTATTTAGACAGCATTGAATACGACAGGCAAGGTGCTTTGACTTAGTTTTTATACAATTTCACATGCGGTCTAATAATTTTTTTCTTTTCAGATGATAAATTCTATAAAAACTGTCCGAATGTTTTTTTTTTCCGCGCGCTTTTGGATATACATTTTAAATAAGAAATACTTTGTTGCATGTCTATATTTATATGATGTTTTCATATCTCAAAGCACGGTCAAAATATTGTCTCCATGTTAATAGTTTTTTTTTGTTTTATTAATAAGGCTTCCATTATTTTTAGCCTTTTTTTGCATGTACATGATACTATAATATTTATGTTGTTAACAATTATGTTACGAATAGCGTCCAGTAGGTCTCCATGAGTATTTAAATGAGACCTAATTGGGCTATGATCAGAAAGATATAGTGCTAGTCTTCGTGTCTAACATGTTGTGGTATGGAACATTCGGATAGTTTTTATGTAATTTATCATATGAAAAAAATATTAGATCATATTAGAAATTATACAAAAATCTAAATCAAATTACCTTGCTTGTCGTATTCAATGAAATGTGCATATATATATATATATATATATATATATATATATATATATATATATATGCATGATAAATAAACTGATTTAAAATATGGTTTCTTCGCCACCAATAGGTAGCGAAGAAACCATATTTTAAA
The DNA here is from genome assembly GCA_963932145.1 of Acanthosepion lycidas. Classification (NCBI taxonomy): domain Eukaryota; kingdom Metazoa; phylum Mollusca; class Cephalopoda; order Sepiida; family Sepiidae; genus Acanthosepion; species Acanthosepion lycidas. Next base: position 2,226,337 of record OZ010605.1, read on the forward strand.
TCAGTCAATTTATTTAATATTTATGCTCTGTAAATTTACATTGAGCACTGTTTTGTAAAAATAAAAATATCAATAAGAACAGGGGATTATATATCTTACTGTTCTTTCTTTTTATTATAATATATATATATATATATATATATATATATATATATATATATATATGTGTGTGTGTGTGTGTGTGTGAGTGTGTGTAGTATAAAAAATGCCCTAACAGGTAGAATTTAAACTGGCTCCTGCGGATGGCTTTTGATTAGGCCTTTATCACAATAGTAAGAAAGTAGTAGATGCGATAGGCAAGAATAAACTACAAAAGTCAAAATTGATCGCTGCATTTAAGTATTGCATTAATATGTAAAAGTTCAACGCTAATTCTTCTGCCACCTCCTAGCTTAAAGACAACGTGATATACGGAGGTTCATATTTTCCACACAAACAAGTTTTATTTCATAGCTGACGTTAAATGGACTTCACAATAAGTTCCAATTATTCCAAAGTTATAAAAACGGTTAACGTACAAAAAATTCGTCACAAAATTTCAGACAAAAAACAAAAAACAAACAAAAAAAAAAAAAAAACAAGAAGAAGCAATCGCATTCATAAAAAAATGGGAATACAAAATTTCAAGTTTGTTGGTCCGGATCCATCCCCGGAATGTTTTAAATTTTCTCACGGGGTCTGCCTGATTCTCAAATGGTATGTGTAGTTTCGTATGTAAATTAGAGAGACAAGTATAAATAGAAAACATTTTGGTGAATATAGGGAACAGCTATATCTAGGCAACCCGGTTGCTATTCGAGACACGGAGAACTGTACTACGACAACTACTACGCAGAGAGATGTACAAAAAATAACAGTGTGATTATGTCGGGCTATGGTGTCTAGGAGTAAAGTTGAAAACCACGGACAAATTTATTTTGAAACACAGTAACTTGAGAACAGTAATTATTTCATATGAAATGAGCTATTGAAAGTTAGAGAGTCGCGTCTCTTTAAGTTGAGAAAGTGTGACACAATGACACACTGATATTAGCATTTATTATATATATATATATATATATATATATATATATATATATATATATATATATATATATTAAAATCAAAGCCCTATTAAAAAGAAAATTAAAACAAACACTAACTTATATAGATAAATCTATCTATCTATCTATATATATATATATTTAAATCTATCTATCTATCTATATATATATATATATATATTTAAAATCAAAGCCCTATTAAAAAGCAAATTAAACAAACACTAACTTATATAGATAAATCTATCTATCTATATATATACATTTAAATCTATCTATCTATCTATCTATATATATATATATATATATATATATATATATATATATATATATATATATTTAAAATCAAAGCCCATTTAAAAGCAAATTCAAATAAACACTAACTTATATAGATAAATCTATTAACAACACATCCTCTAAGTCTAAAAATAGAAAAAGGAAAATTATATGGTTCAACCTGCCTTTCTGTAAGCTTTCGAATGCTAATATAGGGAAATACTTTCTTAAACTAATAGACAAGCATTTTAGAAAAGATTAACTATTAAAAAAGATGTTCAACAAAATGAATTTAAAAATTAGTTATTCCTGCATGAGAAACGTAGAAAAAAGTTATTAAATCCCTCCCTAAACTCTACCATGTCTCTTTAACTACCCCTTTTACACTCTCTGTTAAATTACAAAAACTTACACTACCCATCAATTTTAATCTCATCTTTCTTTTCATTTCGTTGTTCGAAGTGCTATCTGATGATCCGGCGTCTTTTTAAAAGGACTTTGGTGAAATAAATTATTATAATGGTACCTTAAAGTGGTCTGTTTTTCTTTTAAACATTAGCTCTGGATTTACATTGAGCTCTCAAGATTTCATCCTTCTTGGGATTACCCATACGGGTTACCAAGTTCTTCATAACTTATATATATATATATATATATATATATATATATATATATATATATATATATATATATTCTGCGTATTTACGCATCAATCTTCTTTAAGGCAAATGCTATTAAAAACAATAGTCATTCTTGTCGATTACGTTTAATGATCGAATTTTGCAAAGTAGGAATAATCGTTCTGAGAAAGGGAGGGAAATTCTGTCAAAACGTGTCCGAAGTTAATTTCGGAAGAAGATTACAAGCAACATGTTTCCATTTTTTTTTTTTTTTTGTAATCAGCAGGGTAGAAGAGATAATTGGCCAGTTTCGTAAAAGGCATGAGTGTTGTGACGTAGCCAAAGAGTGATGGCTTTGTAGTTTCTGCTGCAGTTTCTCCATTTTTTCTTTTCATGGAGTTCAAGGTGCATTGAACAACTGTCTTGAATGAGACATTTTGATGCCTGGTACGAATCATCATTCTACCGGTTACCCTTTTTTCCAATATTCAGGTGACTTCCACTCATCCATGTCACTTACCTTTGACATCTATAAAACGATAGTGATTAGGTCTTATAATGCCCGTTCATGTTTACAGATATTCTAAACAAATATGACAAAATAAACACATTAGACTATGTCAAATGTACCCCAAGTACCCTTTACATATAGTTAGAAATAATAAATGTATAGAAGTGTAACTCTAGTTCCTTGTATGAGATAAGAAGTTGGACATTAACCAAATAGAAAATCAGCAGCATAAATTAAATCGTATTTGATGTTATTTACACTCAAATAATGGGATCGTCCTGGGTAAGACGTTAAACTACATCCGCGTCCTGGGTAAGACGATAAACTGCGTCCAGCAGCAAGGCCTCTGCTCAGGAGATTTTGAGGAAAGTGGAACCACCTCTTAATTTCTAGTGTTCCCAGGTCCACCCTGACCCGGGGTGGTAGCACCTGTTAGGGTCTCAGCTATCGGCAAATAGTTAACTATTATCAGCAATACTTTTTTGATAAAAAACATTACCAGCAATAAAATTTGAAAGGAAAAATATTACGAGAAACTATGAGATTGATATGCCGTAAAACAAAATAAACGAAACGAAACCAAATCAAATAATGTGAGCTAAATGTCAGATGGAAACAACCCATGCCCATTGAATGTAGTAACCTAACAAAGGTTATGAACACATTCCATGAAAGGTGAAATAAATAAGATGTGTATTAATTTATACCATGGGGCCCAAGTTATTAGAAAAGATCCAGAGCTTGACGTGGAAGAAAATGTATCGATCAACTCTTCGACGATAACGGGGTTAGTCAAAATAACGTTGTAAAGCTATGTATGTAATAAATAGTTGAATAGATGTGGTCAGTAGCGTTCGTTTCAGGGCTATAAGATAGATAGATAGATAGACAGACAGACAGTGAGAGAGAGAGAGACAGAGAGATTAACAGACTCAGAGAAATATGAAATATTGAGATAGATAGATAGATAGATAGATAGATAGTCACTGAGAGAGAGAGAGAGAGAGAGAGAGAGAGAGAAACAGATTGAAAGAAATATGAAACATTAAGATAAATAGATAGATAGATTGAGAGAGAGAGAGAGAGATGAACAGACTGAGAGAAATATGAAACATTGAGATAGATAAATAGATTGATAGTGAGAGAGAGAGATAAACAGACTCAGAGAAATATGAAACATTGAGATAGATAGATAGACAGACAGACAGTGAGAGAGAGAGAGAGAGATAAACAGACTGAGAGAAATATGATACATTGAGATAGATAGATAGATAGATAGAGAGAGAGAGAGAGAGATAAACAGACTTAGAGAAATAGGAAACATTGAGATAGATAAATAGATAGTGAGAGAGAGATGAACAGACTGAGATAAATATGAAACATTGAGATAGATAGATAGATAGATAGATAGATAGATAGATAGATTGATTGACAGACAGACAGTGAAAGAGAGGGAGAGAGAGAAAGAGAGAGAGATGAACAGGCTGAGAGAAATATGAAACATTGAGATAGATAGATAGATAGATAGATAGATAGATAGATAGATATATATAGGTGGATATATAGAGGTTGACAGATATAGATAGATATACAGCGGGGGTAAGCAAATCTTCGTACACAATTTTTAATTTATTGTATTTCCAATGAATGAATAAACATACTTTTCCTATAATTAACTGTACACAGATGCATAATAACTAAATATCCATAGAAAGCAGAAAAACTGATGTAATAGAAATAAATCCTATTTATCTGTTCTAAAGGGTGAAAAAAGTATTCATACAATGCAAACAAATACATAATCTTCATTTAATACTTTGTAGAATAGCCATTATTCACTTCTACAGCAATCTACCTCCTCTTGAATTTCTCAATTAATGATTTGCAAATTTTAGTTGGTATTTTGTTCAATTCTTCTTCGAATATGGTCATCAGATCTGGGATATTTGTTGAAACTCTCAATTGGATTTGAATTTTCAAATAAGGCCACCGATTTTTGATTGGATTTAAATCTGGGGATTGTCTCGTCCATTTTAGGATATTTAGATCAGTTTCAAGTCATTATCTTAATAGAAGATCCAATCAGGAGGAAGTTCAAGATTTTCAACCGAAATCATTAAATTTGCTTCGAAATATTTTGATATGCTGCAGCATTCATTCTAACCATGTATTACTGATATGTTGCCAGTACCTTTTGCAGAAAAACATCCACCATCAAATTTCACTGTTGGAACTGTGTTATTTTGTTTGAAGGCATCGCCATCTTCCTCCATACATAATTTGTAGGATTACGTCTAAACAACTCAATTTTGGTCATACTACTCTTTCCCAATACGATATTTTCTTTTCCTTATGTCCACGAACGACTTTCAACCTGAAATCTCTGTGTCTTTTCAATAGCAGTGGAGTTTTCCGAGGGGAGCGTGACTGTAGATTGTTCCGATAAATTTCATGGATTATTGTCCGTTTAATGACACAGATTCCTGATGAAAGAATTTATCCTGCAGATGTTGACGAGTAACCTTTGAATTTTTTTAATTTGACGGATGAATTTCCTGGAAGATGTTGAAGAAATCTTCCGTGGAGCACCTGTTCTTTGGTTTTCAACAATTTTGAGTTTTTTTTAAATGCATACTAATGTTAGTAAATGGCATATTCAGGTTGTTTCAGATTTTCTCTAAATTTTGCCCTTATAGACATTAACAATTTTTGTGAACTTGTTAAATCTTAACTCATCACCATGATAAAAACTGTTTGAACAAATATCAATTACAAATTGTTCTAATCATATTTTTAGGCTAAAGTAACTTCTGATAATATTACTGGAACATTCTAGAATAATCCACTTCAATAATCTTGAGTATTAAAGCAATTTAAATGTCTTAAAGTCTTTAATATCCATTGTACGAATACTTTTTTCACGCATTAAAATGGATAAAAGAGATTTATTTCTATTAAATAAAATAAAATGATTAAATAAAATAAATTATTTTCTGTTTTTTTATGCATATTTAGTGAGTATGCATCTGTGTACAGTTAAATATATGAAAACTATGTTTATTTATTCATTGGAAATACAATAAATTAAAAATTTCTAAGTGTACGAATATTTGTTATCCCCATTGCATATATATATATATATATATATATATATATATATATATATATATATATATATATATATAGATATATATATATATATTGCATATATATATATATTCTATATATATATACATATATATATATATATATATATATTGCATATATATTTATTGCATATATATATATACATATATATATATATATATATATTGCATATATATATATATTCTATATATATATATACATATATATATATATATATTGCATATATATATATTGCATATATATATATATATATATATATATATATATATATATATATATATATATATATATATATATATAATAAAAAGGGTTAAACACTAACATTCCATGCTCATAATATATTCCATTGGAATCGTAAATACGATCCAATTCATCAGACCTACAAATTCAAAAAGAAAACAGAAAAAAAAACAACTCCAGGAATAAAAAATAAAATTTACTGAGAGTGTATGTATGAGAGTGTGAGACGAATGTTAGAGCAAATGAAAACTATAGGGATGGGTAACAGACGAGAGGAGAACAGGATGGTCTAAAGATGAAGGGGGCATTAAAATGTAACAGAGATAAGTTTTGTATATATGTACATTTAGGCGACAAATTCCTTTTTCGGCATTTTTGATTGAATAAATTACAAGCATTATATAGTCTTATTTTTATCATAATCCTTGCATATTCATGCATATTTTCTCGTATATGACTGTCAAATGATACAAGAAATGCACTGTAACAGTGAAGATCACTTTTATTTCCCAAGTACTTCCTATCTCTTTCTGATGTCATCGTTAGGGTTTGAACTGGTAAGACAAAAACTATGTGTAGCTAGCAATATTGAATAAAATAATGGAAAGCAATGCATAAGTTTTACCTTAAGATTCTTTAATGATATACAGGGTCTCATCTATAAGTTGTTGTCTAAATGACGTGAAAATAAAAATATCACTGATATCTTTTATTAACAGATATATTTACCAAAATTACACGAAAATTGAATTTGAAATACTAAAGAGTGAATTTATTCAATAAATTCGACATTGGCTTCAAGCATGCCCCCCCCCCAGACAACTTCGGAATCTCCTGCAACTTTTCGGGACGGTTGAAATTGATGAATGCTGCTAAGATCCTTGTTTCAGTTCATCTTTGGTGTTACAAGGAATTTTGTCGGGTCTCTCTCTAAACCGCGTTTCACACATAATAATCAGCAGCATGTAAGGTGTAATATGGTCGCAGAAATTGTCTCACAGCCATGACTGGGTTCCCCTGCCTTTTTGGCATGGTGCAGACTTTTGTTCTCAGGCATAGGGTCTTGAGCAGCCATCATTCTTATCCAGGGTAGCACCACATCTCCAAGGCTCCGGGTTCAAGGGCTCCGGGTTGAGACCCTCATCAACAAATCTGTGAGTCATATCAGAACGATCAGAGTAATCACCATTAGACTAATCCGAAACCTCTGCACTGTCCTCAGATTGACACCCAAACACTCTGAAATGTTCGTATCGGAGCATCTGGCGCGAATGCCAAGCAGTAAAAAATGCTGTTTCCAAATTTGTGGCTGAGTGATTTACGTCATAGTGCACTTTTTCTCATAGACGGTGCCCAATCGATCCTACTATACAGTGTAGTCGAAAAAAATCAAAACCAAACAACGCGCATGCGCGTAATTAAAATTATAAAATGGCGACAATTTGCCGATTGCACCCTGTATGCATTTCGCAGTCAGTTCCAAAACAGCATCACCTGATTTATCCTTTGTTGGTCATGTGAGTCTGATGCATATCATGTCCTTTAACGACGAGAAATTACTGCATTAGCATATTGTTTCATTCCGCCATCAATACCACTAATGGTTGACGCCATATTGCTAAAGAGATATTTGGTAATATATTACATTTTTCTGATAACGTGGTCGGTGTACTGAACATTCGCTTAACAAATTATAAGGCGTCTGGAAATATGTAGCTCTAAATGTTTACGTAATGATATAGTTTGCATAACATCATCGATTTGAATGATAGTTTCATATCCGTTAAAATCCCATATAGGCTTTTTTTTATATCAAGGAAATATCTGTTAATAAGAACTGAAGTTTTAGCAAAAATATTCTCTTTGTAACCTAATACTGTTGGTACATTTTATCTTCCCGCATAAGAATTTACATTGTTGTAAAAAATACAAATTTTATTAGGTTGGTGCAAAAATAAGGTCGTTTTTTAACATAGTAACATGTGTGAGAAAACGACATTATTTTTGCACCAACCTAATATCTGATTGTTGCCTGTTGATGTTCTCATCATCTCATTGATATAAAAGATGGGCGTCTAACGGGGTTTGGTTGTCGGAGGGCTCATTAACTCTTTAATAAGAAGATAAAACAATAAATATCTGTGAAAAGGTCGCAATAAAAGGTTTCTTGAATCCTCTGTGCATCTTTTCAAATTAATAAGTTTTTCTTATATGAGTTACCAGGGAATGCATATAAACATGATTCTTTTCATTCTACTTTTCATTTGCTGGGCATTTTAAAAAAAAAATATTTTTTGATCATATCTTAAAAAAAAAAATTGCCATCGTCGCTGTAAGAGCAGTAAAACACAAATAATTTAATTGTGGTTCAAAGCATCCCCCATTCCATCCAAGTGACGAGAGGAAATCATTTGAGCTTTAACAGATGTAAAACACAACACAACTCTTTTAACTATGGTTCATATCATCTGTTCTATCCAAAACAATAGCAGTAAAACACAACTCGTTTAGATATGTTTCATGGCATCCCACGTTCTATCTAAAGCTAAGGACAACTCATCGTCGCTGTAATAAGAGTAAAAATAAAATCGTTTATATATTGTTCAAAGCATCCCACGTTCTATCAAAAACTAAGAAGAAATCCTCGTCGCTGTAATAAGAGTAAAACGCAACCGATTTATCTATGGTTCATAACATCCTTCGTTCTATCCAAAGCATGAGAGAAAATCATCATCACTGTAATAGTAGTAAAACTCAACTATATTTATCTATGACTGATAGCATTCCTCGTTCTATGAAGAGACATAAAACAACAGACATATTTGAGCAATCAACAAGACAGAGTGTGAAAGCAAATCGCACAAATCGAGTCAGTATGGTCTGAGCGTATATAATGGTAGCAATCTATATATATATATAAATATATATATATATATATATATACTCTTAATGCGTGCTATATTTATAGGATAAAGTGCTCCATATCATAGAGCATGTGTAAAATATAGAAGTGAACATTGATGTCAACACTTAGAGGCGACAAACTGTTTCATGCTAGAGTATTGCGTCTAGCATGAAAGAGCCTGTCGCCTCTAAGTGTTGACTTCAATGTTCACTTATATATATATATATATATATATATATATATATATATATATATATATATATATATATATATATATATATAGGATTGGCGTGTACGGAATAAATACCAATAACTAACAAACACTGTTCTTAAAAGAATGCTCAAAACAGAGTAGAGAAAATATAATATGATATGACTCACAGATTTGTTGGTGAGGCTCTTAACCTGGAGCCTTTCATCAAATGCCTTGGATATGTAATTCGATGTTATTCGAAAATTATAACATAAATATTTTATAAAATCACTATAAAAATAACCATTTTTTTCAACATTTCTGGTGTCTTATCAATTGATGGTGTTGAATATAGATTTCAGGACCAACAAGGCTTATTAATACTACAAGACCGGAAATCGGCTGAATCAGTAAAAGCATCTTCGAGAAAAAAGATTCTATATTCAATACCATCACTTGATAAAACACCAGAAATGTTGAAACAAAATGGCTATTCTTGCAGTGATTTTATAACATATTTATGGTATAATTTTCGAAGAAATATTATATCTATCTATCTATCTATCTATCTATCTATATATATATATATATATATATATATATATATATATATATATGAAGAAAAATATATGGAAAAACAAAAATCCGAATATGCAAATATGCTGTTTTAATGTTATTACACTGTCGACGTCAGACGTTTCGGTCTAGTAGACCTTCTTCAGGACATAGTTATTAAAATATAATTAAAATTAGGCGATATTCAAGTCAACATGAAAAGACAATAGACATAAGAGTAAGACTAATCAAAACAGAATAACTGAAATTTTTAAGATCAGCGTTCCGTTTTAATATGATCACGTCGGCGTCACGTCGGCGATGTTGTGAAAACGTATTCCTAAAATAGAGTATATTTTAAATAAAAAAATGAAAAAGAAGAATTTTATTTTAATCTAAAATTTATAAGTACGTTTGTCGAGCATTAATCTTGCTAGAAAAGTGGAAATATTTAAGAAGCCAGGTCTAGTATTCACCGTGCGTGAGATAGATATTATGCCTGCCTCATAAATCCGTCTAAGATTTTTATTATGAATATATTTTAAAATCTTCACAGAATCAAAATAGAAATTATGATCAGATTTAGTTATGTGTACAATAAAGCATTACATAAAGGATTTATGAGGCAGGCATAATATCTATCTCACGCACGGTGAATACTAGACCCGGCTTCTATACTTCGGCTATGTATCTAGAGATTCTTGGCAAATCTCAGAAAAGCATATGCAACGGCCCGGCTCATAGTCTTCATTATCCAACAGCAGTTGCGTAGATTCCTTTTATCTTTAATTATAAAGACGAGGGCCAGTAAAATGATTACACGCACTTTCGAGACAATATACCTTTAGGTTTGTCAAATCTGCTTACTGCTCATGCGTGCTTACAATTCATACAAGTGTGGTCATGTGATCGAAGTTTAAGTATGATCGTGCAAGTTGACTTTCTGTTGCTACTGTGTAAAAATGGCTGCTCATTGGTGACCTCATTAATATAAAAAGTAAGTCTTATGACTAGTGTTCATTGAAGGCCTCATCACCCGAATAATTACAAAAAGTGGGTATTACGACGAACGTTTATGGAAGGCCTCATCACCCGACTAATTATCTTATTACGAGCGGTCTTTAGCTCATCAATATGAAAATAAAACAGTTCTTGTTTGAGGAGGGCCAAGTGGGAGTAATGGATAGCGGCTCGCATTGAATAATCGGAGAGCTGAGGTCGAATTCCAGTCGAATCTATTACATTCATTTACTTGGGAAACTTATGAATCTTCTTCTTCTTTCCACCCCCCCCCCCACCAAATTTAGGTAAATATCCGGAAATTTTTATCCTTATATTTTATAGGCTTTTCTTTGAGCTGGCAATATTTGATAAATATCTCTATTTTTTTTTCTATTTTGACGATGCCTCCGATGGGGCATATATATTTGTTCAACACCAAACAACTAAGTAGAGCGGACCTTAGCTACAATTTCTGTGGGATAGCGCATTAACTGGAGGGGGAATGTGTTTGAAGAATGCCATTAAACTCAAACACTCAGTCACGATGATATCTGATTCTTCTCACAAGGGTTGGGTCTACGCGTGGTATGGTTTTCAAACACTTCCCAACCGTGCTGCACGTAGAGATTATCTCCTCCGGCCGATATTGTCAATAATTCAACTCCCAGACAGACCAAACCTGGTGCGATTCAAACCTGGGTTTCTTGCTTGTAATGTTAACATTCTAATCACCTGTTTACGTGATCACTGTTAGGAGTTGATTAACGCGAACTTATATCCTATATAATCATCGAAGGGCAGAGTCTCGTTTCGGAAAACTGACTCCGTTTTTACGTAGGTCTATAGGGAATTTTTGCCCGAGCCTACGGTCTCGGGTACCCCACTTTAAACTCGGCCTTGTGCCACATCTTGCTGCGTGGGGAAGCGGATAAATAAATAATCACCTGTATCCTATTATCCCTTGTCTTTGATCGCATTTGAGAATGATAATATTACTTATGACATAAAATATAGTTCATTTTTCTCTATCTGAATATCTTTTCAAGCGAACTATAGATGGCGAAGGTTCTATTTCTTATAAACATCTCTAGCGGTCTATTCAAAATGGACTTCATGTTTTATACGCTTTGGGTGACAATTTGATGACATGTTACTTTGACATTAGCTATGATGTCAGCTCCTGGAAATCCACTTGTAATGTTACAATTAATCTATGCTTTAAGGCTTCTTTTTCATTATATGTCAGGTCGTATCTTTCAGAAATGATAATGGTGTTGGGATGTTTAACAATGCCCTTTGGCAAACAATCCGTTCAGTTACTTGTCATGACTTTAAGCGGCTGTCATCAGCTTTCATTCCCTGATGTGACGTATTGATTTCTTTAAGATCTTTGCTTTAATCCAGACATTCGTATTATGGAGAAGAAACCTGTTGTCATTCTTCGTGTTTCATTGAATCTTCTCTTCTTACATATACTTACATTTAAAAATTTCCGAAAAAGTTTTACTTTTGCTGTTTAGATTACACTCGTTTGCATTCAGCGAACTTGGTAAATGTAGACTGTTTAGAATTGATTAAAATGAAATTGTACAACACTCTTGTCAGTCGTCCAAGACTTCCAACATCGCGGCTGCTCGATGAAGTGACCGCTTCAATCCAGAGTTAACCTTATCCCACGTTGTGATTTAAGTTTGATCATAAGGCAGCCAAGATCGGACCGTCGCAGGTATCTACATGGGCTGGTCCAAGTAGGGTGATGACCTAGTGAAAAAAAATAACACTCAAATAAATTGAACAAAAGTAAATAATGTTTTTATAACAGTCCTTCGTTCAATAATTTGTTTATTAGAGTCCGAATGCAATTAATTATCAACCCAACCCGAGTCTGATATCGAAAGTGATATTATTGTTATCTTAGTAATGTTTGGGTTGCTGTTTTGGTAAAGTTCAGCACAAGGCTCAAGTCGGAGGCTTTCGTCGGCAGATAATCACGTGGGCCTCTCTCCTGTCTCTGGTCCCATCTCCGTCTCTTCTGCTTCTCTTCTTCGACTTGTCTGCCGAATTCGCTTTGCGCATTCGTATTTATTCACATTCGTTGGGCGAAGTAAGAGAATTGGATAATTCTGGTTAATTCCTTTCTTCCCCTCTCTCATATTATTACCTCTCACTAAATCTCCTCAGTGAGCGTGGGTGGCTTATCCACACCCTCTTGATATTTCAACTCAACTTTCGAGCAGGGGAATCAATTCCAAAAATTGTTGTTTACGAAAAATGAAATTTTCGTTTTACAGCTTGCATTTGCAACTGTGCCACAATCAACATTGCCTCCTAAGTATTAGGTTGGTGCAAAAATAATGACGTAATAATGTCGTTTTTAGACGTAACGTCAAAAAATGACATTATTACGTCATTATTTTTGCACCAACCTAATACTTTTTCATTGTTCTATCTTCTCAACACATTTCAAGTCGTTTATGCGTGAATTAAAACCTCAGTTCTTCCCACGGTTTTTTTTGGTATTAACCCTTCTCGTTTCAATGTCTCTTATCACATAACACTTTGTATTAATAAGAAAACTATCTTAGGTTTTATTATACCGCGCTAACAACAAATAGCATCATAAAATTTTCTTTTTTATATTACATCAAATTTATTTTAAATGGTCTTTTCAATATTTTCTTTGTTTTGGGTTGAGATTGCAGTTTCTTTTAAATTCTACTAAAATGCTATAATTATGACGTCTACGCTTAAACTCTGAAAATTTTTTTACTACTATTTTCCTCAATAAAGGTTCGCCTATCGTCCGGTAACCAACACTCTCCGGGATTTTTACCAGGATCAGAGCTTCTCAGGAACGTGGAATCACCTCTTAACTGCTGTTATTTCCAGGTCCATCCTAACCTGGAGCTATGGCCAAAACAAAAACACTATGAAAATATAGAAATACATTTTTATAGTAAAATTAACAGTAAAGCATTTTTATATAAAACCTTACCAAAAATACCTATTTATATTAAAAAATCAAGCAATACCTATTTATATTAAAATTACCAACAGTACAATTTTAAAACAAAATAATCAGAAATACACGTTTATAGTAGAAATACCAACAATATATTTTATAGCAAAACTATTAGGTTGGTGCAAAAATAATGACGTAATAACACTAAAGTAT
>OZ010605.1:2245000-2262500 GCA_963932145.1 Acanthosepion lycidas
CCATAAAACACACCCTGAAAAAACTGAAGCAATTTTAATTCATTCTTCTGAAAATACTCGTAAACAAAAAGAAACTTAAAAGAAATTTTTCAAAATACTGATTCATTTTACATATTCTTGTTTCTAAGGGAAAATAAACTGATATCAAAAAAATAATTAAAATAAAATAAAATAAAATAAAATAAAAATATAATTAAAAAAAGATAAAATAAACATTTATTTAAAATAAATTAAAATAAAATAAAAATATAACTGAAATAAAATAAAAATATAATTAAAATAAAATAACATAAAATATAATTAAAATAAAATAAAAAATATAATTAAAATATAATAAAATAAAAGAAAATATAGTTAAAATAAGATAAAATAAATATATAATTAAGTAAAATAAATATATAATTAAAATAAAATAAAAATATATTTAAAATAAATTATAATAAAATAAAATTATAATTAAAATAAAAAAAAAATATATAATTAACATAAAATAAAATAAAATAAGAATAAAAATAAAATAAAAAAAATATAACCATAACTAACAGTAGTCTTACCATGGAAAAAAAATAAAAATAAACTGACTGTTTAAATAAAAGGCTTTATTTAGAAAAAAATGATGAAAATTCTGCATTTAATGACCCGATAGGTTGATATGTCTTAAAACAAATAATGCAGACAAAGAAACATCGATATGGTGCAATGGTTAGAAAGCTTGTCCAGCTAGATCAATCACAATTGAGTCGTAAGTTCGATCATCACAAGATGCTCCACAATTTCGGCCTTCTACCACATCTAAGCTATCCTTAGTAAATCCCTATATTAGGAGTCAGAAGGTGCTACACTATGTATTCTCGCATTTTCTATCAGATTCGGAATGACTGAGGCTCGTCCATTGACCAGTATGAAGGATCTTTTTACTTGACATCATTGAAGTTGAGTGTCACAAATCAGGTCTGCCAAATTCTGTCATTGATCACATCCAACATCTTGTTGCTGATCACTTCACTGAAACCGTGGGTGGGCGATCTTCCGTGCGCTATAACTTCCAAAGGGTAAACCAGTAATTACCAGTACCATGGATACATGCGGTTTTGGATTCAGAGGTGCCCTTAGCCTAGAGTGATTGCTAATAGATCGATACAAGTTTCCCTACTGCTATTTCAACCCTAATCGCTAGTGAATGGCCTTCGTGCGAAAGTGAATACAACGAATTTGACTGGAATTCGAACTTGCCTCCACGAATTCTCATTCCATGCCGCTATTCATTACATCGACAGCATATCCTTTACACCAACCCCACATCCAAAAATGACCTTTAAATTATACATTTTTTGAAATTGTAAATTCTCGTGTTTTAGTGTAGCTTTTGAGAGTAGCAATACACAGCTAACATGGAAAAGAAGAATTTCCAAGCTGCATTTTAAAGGAAATATAGATAGTGCCACATGATCTCGTAGATTCAGAAATAACCAATATACAGGGTGTTTCAAAAAGAATACGCCAAAATCATTACGCTGTTTTTTCAGGTCTATAGCATTGTAGTGGACTCAATCAGTGTTTATTTGATAGAGTAGCCTATCAAAGTTTGAATGGGTGTCAGTTTCACCGCTGTCGTTAGTATAACTTCCGGTACAGCTGAATTGTGGGAAGATCAATCAAAATGGCGACTCCTCAGCAGAAGGCGTTTTGCTTGCTTGAGTTCGCGAAAACAAACGCCATTGACACGGTGCAGCGTGCTTTCAGAACAAAATTCGGCATTGATCCACCTCATCGTGAGAGCATTCGACGGTGGGTTAGACAGTTTAAAGAGAGTGGGTGCCTGTGCAAAGGAAAGAGTCCTGGAAGACCACATGTTACAGAGGAGCAAGTGGAGAGGATTTATGATGCATTTGAGAGCAGCTCACGTAAGTCCGTACGTCGAGCAAGTCTTCAGCTTGCCATCGCTCATACCACTGTCTGACGTGTTTTAAAGAGACGATTACACATGAAACTATACAAACTAAGCCTCGTCCAAGCTCTTACTAATGATGACAAGGTGATGCGGAGGACATTCTGTGAGTCAACGCTGGATATGGGGGAAGGTGATGAAACTCTCTTTTCACGTTTAGTTTTTGGTGACGAAGCGAATTTCCATTTGAGAGGCACAGTCAATCGTCACAATGTGCGCATTTGGGGAACAGAGCACCCACATGAAACTGTTGAGCATGAAAGAGATTCCCCTAAAGTGAACGTCTTCTGAGCTGTGTCTCAAGACAAGGTCTATGGTTCCTTTTTCTTTGAAGGAAACACCGTTACAGGACAAACCTATCTCAAAATGCTCCAAAACTGGCTATTCACTTTACTGCAAGCAGATTCGAATGACTTCATTTTTCAGCAAGATGGAACACCACTCCATTGGCATCTCAGGGTTAGAGCTTATCTGAATGAAAACGTGCCTCAGCGATGGATTGAGAGGAGAGGTGCTAAAGACCTTCCTCTCTGTGCTTGGCCTGCCAGATCCCCAGACCTCACTGTGTGTGACTTTTTCTTGTGGTGGTATGTTAAAGACCAAGTTTATGTTCCAGTACTTCCAGCAAGTATTGATGACTTGAAAGATCAAATAACAGCTGCAATCAACACGATGGACCGTGACATGCTGAGGCACGTTTGGGAGGAATTCTCATATCGGCTTGATGTTGTCCGCACCGCCGGCGGTGGCCACATTGAGCACTTATAAAACATGAAATGAAACTTGAATGTATATACAACACATGTGTTCATGCTAGAGGTTTGTAAGTTTTTTTCGTTTTTAACACATCACGTGATGATTTTGGCGTATTCTTTTTGAAACACCCTGTATTAGGTTATTATAACGCCACATGAGAGTGCCATATGATCTCGTAGATTCAGAAATAACCAATATATTAGGTCAATATAACGCCACATGATAGCGCCACATGATCTCGTAGATTCAGAAATACCTAATTTTATTAGATCATTATAAAGAATTTCGGATTGTTGAACCTCCTTGTAATGAAAAACCTATCCCCTTGAAAAAGTAATCATACGTGGCCGTTTGGAAAGAAATTTGGCGTACACTTTTGCCGACAGTCTGTTTCAAGCTTTAGAGGGAAATTATAAAATTTTTTGAATTTGTAAATTCTTTAAACTCTTGCGTTTAAGAGTAGGTGTTGACAGAAACAATAGATAGCTAACATGAAAAAGATGCATTTCAAAGCAGTATTTTTATTGTCTTATGCATATCTCCACAAGATCACACTCACTGTTGACCCCAGTATTCACTATCATATTTACTTATACAGTATCCTCGTTATTTAGTACTTTTACTCCTAAATACGGCATACCTTAAAAGTATTTTTATGATATATATGAAAACATATATTTACCATAAAGTTACTTCTATCTCGCGCGCGCGCACATGCACACACACAGACACACACAAACACGCACACGCATTTATATATATATATATATATATATATATATATATATATATATATATATATATATATATGCAGGTAAGATGAGACGGAATAGAGTACAATTACAACGTTCATACATTTAATTGAAAAGAGGGCTCAATACAGGTTAGAACAATATTATTTATTTTAGGATATTAAAACAACATGTAAAAATCGCTACACAATTGCAGTCGTGTTCCGACGTATACTAATGTGTCTCCTCAGGCGATTGTAAATTACTGGCGAGTGAACCATTAATTAGGATTCCAAAGAAAAATACAATTTTTTTTTAAAGTATAAGACTTATAACTTATAAATATAACCTACATTCGATAGAAACTAAAGGAAAAGGAAAATAAATGAACGTTTCTTAGAAATGGATCATAACTCGGGGTTATGTTTCTATAAACTTTTTTGTTGTAAAATAGTTATGGTTGTTTTAATATCCTAAAACAAATTATATATATATATATATATATATATATATATATATATATATATATATATATGCATACACTATAGGCCGAATGTACAGTTGAAAAAAATTGAAATTGCAAAGCAGGTTAAAATGAAATCAGAACCATTTACCCTTCCATACTACATAAGTTTCGACCGTAAGATGGTTTCAGGCTGTTAGGTAAAATATCTATCGACCTTACGGTTGAAATCAAGGAAGTACGAAAGGGTAAAGTGTTCTCATTTAATTATATATATATATATATATATATATATATATATATATATATATATGTGTGTGTGTATGTGTGTGTGTGTGTGCGTGCGTGCGTGTGTGTGTGTACGTGCTTGTAGTTAGACAGACGCTGAAAGGCCGAAACTTGCAATAAATATGGTGACAAAGATGAGGACAATAGTCCGAATAATGTAAATAATGTACCTAATACCTCATCTCATAAATATAGACAGATACTGAAAGGCCAAAACGTTGTAATAAATATGGCGACAAAGATGGGGATAATAGTCCAAATAATGTAAATTGTGTACATAATACCTCATCTCAAAATATAGACAGATATTGACAAGATGAGGACCATAGTCAACTCAGAAATATAGACAGATACAATTACCTCAGTTGTCGCACGTTGAAAGAATTATACTTTGTAAATGATCAAAATTGAAAACATTTATTTATAAAATGGTTATCCAAAGAAAAAAAAGATCATTGCTGAAAATTAATAACCCAACACCACAACTAAAAAGACATATTACGCTTTTATAACGCTGTCGGCATATTGACATCAACTAATGCTTTCTGTTGCCATAACAAGTTTATATCACATTACTAAGGCGAGATGAAGATGTACGACTTATAAATATACAATTACTGTTTTGTTGTTTTTTTTTTCATAAAGTTAACTAATCAATATTCTTCTGAAGTTATTTTAAACTGAGAACTTCTTTTCGCATATACAGTGTAAGCTCGAAACAGGGTGAAGCGTATGTTCTTTAAATCAGATAAAGCCTTAACTTCGTGAAGCAGAAGCCCGTTCAGTAGATCACAAGATTTAATGAACTGTCCTTTTGTTAAATCCAAGACAACCAGCCCGCTAATGACCAATGTTACGCTAAACTCTATAAAATATTTATACATACCATTCTTTGCTCATATTGAACTGGTATATATATATATATATATATATATATATATATATATATATATATATATATATATATGTGTGTGTGTGTGTGTACTCGTTAATGAGAAAAACTCTAATGTTTAATGGATGTCAGTTATCAGTTATCTCCTGTAAATTCTCCTCTGAAAGTTCTCCACTGCCTTAACCAGGTACTGAACTCACACTCTTTGTGTCCTGTCACTGGATCTAACCAACGCCTTTATCTACTGTGCCATGTGTCCTTGACATCCATTAAAACATGGCACGTGGAACTAGAACAGTCTACCCCAGTGAGCGAAATAAAGGGTTCAATTCGACATTCCAACCACCTGAAGAAGGCCGGAGCGTACAACGTTGTGATAAATATGGCGACAAAGATGAGCACAATAGTTCGAATAATGTAAATTGTGTATCTCAAATGACGATTAATATTCTCATTTCCATTTCATGGTTTAAGTTTAATTAATCTAAAATAAATTGAGTAGCCATTTACGCGTTTCAGGTTTTATAAATATTGTTATTTATTCATGAAGAACAATTGAAAATAATGGAAGAGAAGCTGTTTTTTCTTTTCTGATTCTTTTTCCAAAATACAGTTTTGCTGATGAATTTCACGTATACACACTAACAGTTTTAATATTAATGACGAGTTCTTGCATTCAAAAGACATAAAAATATACAATCGTCTTTATATCGTAAATAATAATTTAAAACTACAGGTTTTAATGCCCCTGAATAGAAAGCGTGTATGACAAGGATGTGATTTCTCATCGGACTTACTTAGCCTATACAGTAAGGCGATTCTGAGGGAATTAGAAGTCCTGCCAGGATACATTACTGTCGGCCACAATCTTAACAATGTAAGTTTGTTTGTTTGTTTGAGTTTTATGGCATATCAACCACTGTGGGTTATTTAATGCCAAATCCAGTTTATATGAATTTTAAATGCCTATTTTGTATGGAATAAAAAATGTATAGCTGGCAACATTATTGTTCCCCCCCCCCCAAAAAAAAAAGAAAAAAGTATAGCTGGCAACATTACTCTTTTACAAAAAAACGTATAGCTGGCAACATTATTTTTCTGAAAACATTATCTGAGACCTTGCTGTTGGATGCAGTTTATCGCCGTACCCAGGACGCGGATGTAGTTTACCGTCATACCCAGGACGTGAGTAAGACTTGGAAAACTAGGAGTTCACTATTTGCCCATAGCTGGGACCCTAACAGGTGCTACCACCCCGGGTCAAGGTGGACCTGGGAACACCAGCAATTAAGAGGTGGTTCCACGGTCCTCAAAACCTCCTGATCAGAGGCCTTGCTGTTGGATGCAGTTTAACGTCATACCCAGGACGTGGATGCAGTTTAACGTCATACCCAGGACGGTTAACAATGTAAGATATACAGACGATAGTTTTGGTAGCAGACAGGTAAAGAAAACTAAAATAAAACTATAGAATGTATTGAAGGAAAGCCATAACAAACGATTAAACTATTAGACAATAAAATGCATGTTTATTAGCATAAGGATGAGTCGAAAGTGAGAATCGAAAATCAGAGATAACAAAATCTAAAAGAGCAAAGATTTAAATATGAAGGAAGTTTTTTTTTAACAGAGGACAGAAAGGGCGAGGCTGAAATCTGAAGGCGTATTGAGATAGCCAAAGCTGCCTTCCAAAAGTTAAGCAGAGTATTAAGATATAGGAAAACTTCGCTGGAAACAAGGTAAAGTTTAATGAAATGGTTCGTGATGTCTATCATCCTATATGACAGTAAATGCTAGACACAGATGAAGAAGAGACTTGAAGCAACAGAAATGTGATTCTACAGAAGGATGCTGAGGATGTGAGCATGTGAGAAACGTTAAAGATTGACAGAAAATGGAAACAAAAAGTAAACTTATACTTAACATTGGGAAAAGGCAGTTGAAATTTATAGGACACAATGAGGAAGGAAGGCTTGGAGAATTTTATATTCACGGGCCAGATTGATGGCTAGAGAGATGGCGAAATACAGTGTATGGCATACTTAGAGAGCTTGATTAATTTACAGTGTAACATGGTTTAGGAGAAATAACAGAATGAAAAAAACATTAAAACTACAATACACAGGAAGTTGTGAAGAGCCATGATCGCCTACGCCCTGAAGAGTCACACCATACACACACAGAGAGAGAGAGAGAGAGAGAGAGAGAGAGAGAGAGAGAGAGAGTTAGATAGGGAGAACAGAATTTTTATGCTCTGCATTTATAATAAACCTTCTGAAGATAACCCAAATTCAAAGATGTAAAAAAAAAAAAAAAAAATCCTGGCCTAATTTTGAAATCAAGAATTTTATTTTCTCTGTGACTATATGGTAAATAGCAGCACCAAAAATGGAAAAGAAATAACTTCAGGTTAACAATCGAGCGTTGATTACGACTGCAGCTAAAGACATGTGACAATTGATGTCTGCGATAGGAATACATCATTTAGTGTTAACCTTATTGAAATAACTATTCCAAGGTGAAAAAAAAAAAAAAAAAAAAAAATTAGACAGTTCGCACGATTGAAATGGAGTGCGGATTTTTTGCCATTACGTCTTCTGAGCATCTGCTTTTCGAAGGAGACCATGAAAACTAATTATCTTCATTGTTCTATTTTCTCAAATTTTGAACCGTAATTCTGATATAGTTTTAGATTTTCCGAAGCAAGCTAAAAACTTTTAATTAACATAATATATGAAGATAGTTCATATGTAATATATGTGCGGGGCTCATATGCAATATATGCGGGGATCTTGTATATTATATATGTGGATAGATCATATGTTGGGATTTCTTATGTAATATATGTTGTGAGCTTATATATATGTGGGGGGGGGTCATATGTGATATATGTGAAGAGTCACAGACAGCATATGTGGGGATATTACATATGATAAATGTGTGGAGTTCATATGTGATATATGAGGGGAGTTCATATGTAATATATGTGGGGATCATATATATGATATATGTGGGTAGATCATATTTGATTTATGTGGGGAATTCGTTTGTAATATATTTGGGGAACTTATATATATATATATATATATATATTTGGGAAGTTCAATATATGTGAGGGGGTTATATATGATATATTTGGAAAGTTCTTATGTTATATGTGTGGGAATCTCGTATGCAATATATGTAGGGAGCTTATATATAATATAAAAATGTGTGGGGATAATATGAATATGATATGTGTGAGGAGCTAATATATAATATGTGGTGGAGTTCATATGTAATATACGTGGATAGCTTATATGTAATATATTTGGGGAGCTTATATGTTATTTATGTGGAGAGCTTTATGTAATATTTGTGGGGAGCTTTATGTAATGTGCGGGGAGAGCTTATATGTTATTTATGTGGAGAGCTTATATTTTATTTATGTGGGGAGCTTATATGTAATATATGTGGGGAGCTTATAGATTATTTATGTGGTGAGCTTATATGTAATATATATGGGGAGATTTTATGTTATTTATGTGGGGATCTCATATGTAATATATGTGGGGAGCTTATAGGTTATTTATGTGGTGAGCTTATATGTAATATATATGGGGAGATTTTATGTTATTTATGTGGGGAGCTTATATGTAATATATGTGCGGAGCTTATAGGTTATTTATGTGGTGAGCTTATATGTAATATATATCGGGAGATTTTATGTTATTTATGTTGGGAGCTTATATGTAATATATATGGGGAGATTTTATGTTATTTATGTTGGGAGCTTATATGTAATATATGTGGGGAGCTTATAGGTTATTTATGTGGTGAGCTTATATGTAATATATATGGGGAGATTGTATGTTATTTATGTGGGGAGCTTATATGTAATATATGTGGAGAGCTTATAGGTTATTTATGTGGTGAGCTTATATGTAATATATATGGGGAGATTTTATGTTATTTATGTGGGGAGCTTATATGTAATATATGTGGGGAGCTTTTATGTAAACTTTAATGCCTCAAAAAAAAACTGCGCCCACCACAGAGAACCCTCCCTGCCTCCCATTAGAATGTCTGATGCTCAACTCTACGTGCTTTTATGTAATATATGTGGGGAGTTTTTATGTAATATATGTGGGGAGCATTTATGTAATAGGCGTGGGGATCTTATATGTAATATATCTTGGGAGCTTATATGGAATATATGTGGGGACTTCACATATATTGCTTATATGTGGGAGCTGAAAAGTGGCTTGCAAATATCATTTTGTCACTCAACGCAAAATTACATTTCTTTTTCGGATCCATCTCTCTGCCGATCTGTCTGGCATAACCACATTTGTCTTTCAGTGTCTCCAAGACATATCAAGCGCTTTCAGTAGATTTTCTACAATGCAATTATAAATACAATTCGTAAAGTGAAATTCTAATTTAAACTAGCAAATTACCAACATGTGGTTCTGTGTTTTATCTACTTTGAAGATAAAGGTAATCCATCATCTGAACACACACAAACACAAACACAAAAACAAACACACACAAAAAGACATACACACGCAAAAACACGGACACACACGTTTTCCTTCTCTGTATATTCAGTAATATTTTAACACACTCAATCGCTCCCTCGCACTTACAAGCTCTCTCGGGAACACAGACACATTCTCTCACGCACAAACAGATGCTCAATACCACGGGGGATTAATCTGTCACACATACACTCGCACACACACTCACGAGCAATTTCTTACGGGCACATATTGCGTACCTCTTTGAAATATACTCACATATTATTTCTTACGCACTCACACACTCCTTTGCATGCAAACATATAAACACATACTACATTTCATACTGAAACGCGAACACTCATCCTCTCTTTCTGGGTGTGTGTATGTGTGTGTGTATATATATATATATATATATATATATATATATATATTAGGTTGGTGCAAAAATAATGACGTAATAATGTCGTTTTTTGACGTTTTGACGTTATACGTCAAAAAACGACATTATTACGTCATTATTTTTGCACGGACCTAATATATAATGTATTGCGCATATAATGCTGGTGTAAATAAAACAGTGCTCGGTGAAATAAAACAGATCCCTTAATTATACATTAATAAAAACATATTATCTCTTGTCCATTGAACGGCTCGGGGTTTCCTGCACAACGCAATCTTCAGGTAGTGACTATCCAAACAAGTTTGATTAAAACGAACCGACATCGACTATCTGTTTAATATTTATTGTATTTTTTCAATTTTCGGATAAGGTGTTGAGTAAATTTGAGGATAGACTGACCGCAGTTCATATTTCTTTATTTCTGAAATACTTCGGACACAAGATCCAACGCCTTATCTGAGAATTGGAAAAAAAAACAATAAATATTAAACAGTCCTTAATTTTGATGGAATATATATATATATATATATATATATATATATATATATATATATATATATATATATATATGCAGATATGTAGAAAAATAGCAAAGAACACGTTAGGTAAATAATCCAGAGTTCATTAATATTTTTGTTTTTGTTATAAAAACAGCGCTCCATACAGAAGTAGAGCTTAAATTATAATTAACTTTTAAAAAAAATATGATTCCTTCGCTACATAAGAGTTCTCATGTTTCAAAAATGAGAGCCGAAAACCTCAATATAATTGTTAAAATTAAATTGAGTTAAAGTATCAAGCCCTTTTTCATCCGCAAGTAAAAATTTACGAATAACCAATCTTGAAATTTACGCATCCTCATAGGCATGTTTATTCGCAAAATGAATTACTATGGAAACGGCTGGGGCGACCATTTTTTACGCACATGAATGCCATCATTCGCTTTGAAATTGATATCCCTACCCTGCATCGGCATGACATTTTCCAAAGGTGACTGATATGTGGATAAAAATTATCTTTTAGGCCCCTTACCAAAATATTATTATAATATATATATATATATATATATATATATATATATATATATATATATATATATATATATAAATTAATTGATTTAAAATATGGTTTCTTTCGCTACACAGTTCTAACGATGTTTCAAAAATGAAAGGTGAAAGCTCCGAATTTAATTTTGTAATTAAATTAAAGACATTAGTTCCATTTCATCCTCAAGCGAATTTTAGAGTAACTTTTAAAATTACTGGGTTTTAAAGACACAGCTAAAATCATAATTCACGTTTCCAAGGATACAGAGAAATCTACTTCAACCAGACAAGGGGTGTTTGCGTGTTCATTATGTCTGTATTTTGATGTATCAGTTATTAGTTACGTTTTGGTAGGAGGGTAGGGATGTATTTTTCAATGAAATCTGACATCCGTTAAATGCATGTCGTCTGGATTTTTTAAAATTTTATTGTTAACGGCAAAAATTTTTACGGCATTTTTTTCTATTTGTATATTTAAAGATTTTTTGGGGGTGTTTAGTTTAGGATACTTTTTATTTAACTACGATTTACATTGAGTACTATTTTGTAAAAATAAAAATATCCATAAGAACACCGGATTATATAGCTTACTGTTCTGTCTTTCTTTGTGTATATATATATATATATATATATATATATATATATATATATATATATATATATATATGAATATGCACTATTCTAAATATAGAATATGTAGAGCATTTTTAACATTATAAAATGTGAAAATATATACCCTTAATCACCAGCTAGGTTTCTACCATTAGGTGTCATCAGGGGAAGTGTGGAGAAATTTTTCGCACATATATATATAGAGGTGTAATGATGAACAATACATTCATAGCTGGCATTTAAATTTGGTGCACACTAATACAGCTTAGTTTTTATCCAGCAGTCGAATCATACACCGTAGCTTAAAGATTACATTTCTTAACTCCACTAAAGGACGGATTAAAAATGGTCTTTCCTCATATAATCTTATAGAAGTTCAAACCATAGAATAACGTTATGGAGATTTCTAGAAAAATATGTTGCTTTTTACGTCATTGATTTGCAAAGATTTGTTCTGGAGAAACATGCTTAAATAATGAAGACAGATGACAGATCGTTTATCGGGGTTTTTTGATCAATCACTACAGCCGTTCCCGAAAATCGATCCCCTGCAAAGGAATCATTCATATGTTAAATACGTGACAATCTACCATATGACGTCACTTAAAGGGATAAGGAACATCCGAATGCCAGTTGCTTCGATTCCACATGGTTGTTACCGAGAAGAACGAACCGGATCGTTGTTAAACTAAATCGAACTTTATCCATAACTCATCCTAATATTAAAACGCTTATGCAATATTAGGCGATGATTAAGAAAAAAAGGGGTGCGTATTATGCATGAGTAGAAGTATTTTTCCACTCTTTCAGCACAATTTTAGTTGTGCGTGTTATGGATAAAAGCGTATTATATATGGGGAATCACGGTACATGACTAACCTGCTAATGACCGAGAGAAGATTGCACAATTTAAATTGTAGATAACAACAGTTTTCTCGGATGTTTCAAAAGAAATAAGATGATGAAACTTCTTTTATGAGCCATCTGACTTCATGGCGTTACGATCATAGATGTCCAAAATTTCCTGTCTTTTGTAGCTATTGGTAAATGTGTTTTCGTTATCTCTCCAAAAACGTCTTCCGACATCCATTTACTCAGTTCAATATGTTGGTCATACGCTTTTTGTCTCTGACCCTCTTGCCTTTAACTTGTCCTGTGAGTATCAAATTTTCCAATCCCACTTTCCTCACTATTTTCCCTTGAAATTTCACTTGTGACTTTATGATTTTAATTTTTGTTTCCATTTTCTCTAAAACATCATAGGTGCTCACATGTTCGGCCTATGGTATTCTCAATATCCTTCTGTACAACCACATTTCTGTTGCTTCAAGTCTCTTCTTCATCTGTGAGGAGATTATCTAACAGTCATTGTCATAGAGAAAGCTTGATATTATATGGCAGTTCAGTACTCTAACTATTTTTTTATTTCTTAATACTGTGCTTCGCTTTTGGAAGGCATCTTTCACTATCCCAAAACGTCTTCTCATGGTCTTTCTGTAGAACCACATCTATTACCCTTTAACTCATTATTTTAAAGAAATGATATGCAGTTATCGATTGTTAAAAACATAAAAAAAACTGACGTTATTTTCACAACACACACGACTTAAGCATTTCCTTCAGAGTGATTTTATTTATGTCGACATATACTCACTAATAGCCAGGTTGCCTGTGGATGAGCGTTTTTATTTAATCACCATATTGTCAAATATGGCTTAAGAGATTCTATCTAGCCTCTAGATCAGTGTTTTCCAACTTTTTTAAGCAAGGGCACATTAAGGAGCTAAGGAAAATTTCACGGCACACAAAGGCTATACGTTTAAATGTTATGAAATAAAACCATAGATTTTTAAAAATACACCCACAAATATGAACTTACTTTATTTCACTATTTTTATTCAATTATTTTTGCATTGTAATGCGATGAACATCTGAGTGGATTGAGAACACGGAGATCCGAGTTCGAATTCCAGTCAGGTCCGTTACTTTCACTTACGCGCAAATCCCCTTGGGAAGTTATGAATCCATCTCTTCTCTCAGCTATGGGTTAAATTGCAGGATCTGCTGGGTCCCATAGCTTTGGCTGGTAACCAGCCAACCGAAGAAAAAACGGTTGCCTGCTGAGGGAACTTCTCTGCCTAGTCAGCCATGACTCGAAAGATACATGATCACTTTAACGTGTCTCACGTATGGCTGACTGTGGAAGAATTATGATTGTCTCAATCCTTGAAGTGATGATGTCTGCTCGGATACTTTAAAAGGTGCTGCGTATATGAGGAGACATAACCTTTCAAAGAATACCACGAGGTAACCCCTCTAACTGGCATGACTCTTAAAAAAATCTCCAAGGAGAAGCACTAGGTATCTGGGGTGAAATTACAAATCAGTAAAATACAGGTGTGTCTGGAAACAGGTAAAAATGCGTTTTTTTTTAATAAATGAAATTTTTAACATCTTATTGAATTAGAATATTAACAAATAACATTTTCAGTATAATTTCCAACATTTCCGATGAACAGATAGAGAGACTTTGCAAGAGTCATGTGAACTCGATGTAACAACTCCACATTGCCGTTGATTTTAACATATTCACTCTTTATATGCTCAATCAAGTATATTGTATCTATGATTTTTATTGAGTACAGCTCTATACCAAAAAAAAAGAAGTCAATTCTTTCTTTTAGAAAAATAACCAAATTTAATCTCTGGGGAGTAAAAATAAAATATAGTCAATGAGATTTCCTATCCAGTAGCAGATATCCCTCTTTCCAGTACTGATGGCGTGGTCATTTCTAAACATTTATTTGAAGCAACGTATACCAGGTGTGTCTCTAAAGTATGAACACATAGGGAAAAAAGTACAATCTGTGCAGGTATATATATATATATATATATATATATATATATATATATATATATATATATATATATATATATATATATATGAATATGCACTATTCTAAATATAGAATATGTGTGTGTGCGTGTGTGTGCGTGCTTAATGAGATTTTCTTGTGCCTAGACTTTAAGGAAACCCTGCATTTTATTTCTCGTTAGTCATTTCTTAGTCATATACAAAACAGATGAAAACTCGTCAGACAAAGGTTTGACTTATTTCTGATTAGTGGGTCTATTTTAGTATTGTCTAGTATTAGGATATAAATGGTGTCCCTAAATTGTAGAGATATAAGCAAAAAGCCATATTTTCAAGAAATGAAATTTTCAACAGCATTGTGTTGAAATGGAATATTAGTAAATATAATCTTCAATATGATTTCCAGCATTTGTAATGCAAAGTTTGAGGCCCTTTTTAGGATTCAAGTGAACTCGATCTAATAACTCCAAAATGCGGTCAGTTTTAGCACATTCACTCTTTATGCGTTCAAACAAATGTGTTGCATCTGTGATTTTTATTTAGTACACCTTCTCCTTTAGCATTGCCAGAAAAAGAACTCAATTCTTTCTTCTTTCGTCGAAATCATATTTAATCTGTGAAGGTAAAAAATATAGTTAATGAGATTACCTGTGTCTGGACGCAGGTAATCTCATTAACTATATTTTTAACTAGGGACACCCTGCATATATACTAACAAAGAAAGAAAAATTTACAAGCATGTAATTTGAATAAGAACATATGTGGTTACCGTAACGGTTAGATGTGTGGAATGTGAGATCAGTGTGCTGAATTCAAATTTAGGCCTAGTCTTTGGAGTTCATTTTTTAAACTAATGTCCTTGGAAAATCATCCATGTCTTGTTCAAAACAGTAGGCTAAGGTCTCTTACTTCAGTTGGCAGCCAGTCTAGTAGAAGGAATACAATGAGTTCGAAACCACCTGACAGCCAGTCTAAAACAAATCCAACACGTTTCCTAGGAATAATGGCGTTTTTTTAGGCATATCGTCCCCAACTGCTTCTTATCTCGCACTTTCCGTCAGTGGAACTGCCTTCCTATTACTTGCTACCTTGATTGCTATAATTTTAAAATATTGAAATGTAATATCAATCGACATCTTCTGATTCTTTGACCGTTGGTCCGCGCCGTTCTCTTTATTTTTCTCCCAAATACTCCTCTTTACGAGATCAATTACGACTGAATATTAAGTTCAATTTTTACTCGGCTCCCCAAACACTTAGAAAATCATTTTTAGGCATACTGTAATTGTAAGCAATTTTTACCCGCTTGATCACTTAAAACGGAATAATAATTTCGATCCTCATAAGGCGTCCCATACATTCGACCTTGTGCCACATCTGAGCAAAACTTAGAAAACCGCCATAATTTTTCACAGCATTGCAAAGGAGAAATTGTCGCCATTTTATATTTTTAATTTCGCGCATGCCCGTTGTTTGTTTATGAATTTGGCGACCGCACAGTGTAGGAGACTCAGTTGGGCACCACATATAAGAAAAAGAGCACTATGACGCAATTCACTGCGCCAGAAATTTGGAAACGGCATGCTATACTGCTTGGCATTCGCCCCGGAAGCCCTAATTCGAATTTTTCAGAGTGTTTGAGTCTCAATCTGCGCAAAAGATTCGGAAAGATACCGGAAGAAAATTAATGAAGCAAAAAGAAAAACAAGAAAGAAAATTATTTACATTATTCGGACTATTGTCCTCATCTTTGTCGCCATATTTATCAAAACGTTTTGGCCGTTATACACTCCGGTCTTCTTCAGCTGGTCGGAATTTCGAACTGAACCGTTTATTTCGCTCACTGGGGTAAACTGTTCTAGTTCCACGTGCCATGTTTGATGGATGTCAGTTATCAGTTATCCTGCTAATTTCCCTCTGAAAGTTCTCCGGGTATTGAACTCACACTCTTTGGGTCTGTCACTGGATCTAACCAACGCCTTTATCCACTGTGCCATGTGTCCTTGAGGACATCTGGTTATGAATTTCTGGGTATTATAAACCTAATGACTTCAGCAACCATTTTTACCAGTGCACATGTTCCAATTTTGCTGTTATCATTGAATGTTTTTACCAGAGCTCATATTGAAAACTTTGTTATCATTGCATTTCTCTGGCACTCCTTATTACTGGTTCTAATATTGTAAGAAAGAAAATATATTGCAAGAAGAACAAAAGAAAAAGCAGAAACAAAATAAACAAATTCATTCTTAAGTAAAATTTATTGTGAAATGTTCAAGACCCTTTCTAAATTAGAACGATTAGGAAATTTGGCTAAAGTGAAAAGCAAACGGATACAAACACGCACAAAGGTTGATGAAAACGTACGTAGATTAATACGTAGTTACTATCTGAATCGATCTCTCTACAATGTTCGATCGACAGGATCAATATTTATCAATGGATGATGTGAAATAACAGGACAGTGTTACAGAAAAGAAATGGTTTCTCCAGCATCAGCCTTTGGACGGGCTTAATAATTCTTCATGGTGACTGATGTAATGAGTTTTATTTTTAATTCACAATCTGTCTTTGCGGAGGGAATGTTGAACAATGCCATGTATGTCAAATTATTTTAAAGCACGTTTTGAATCAAGAAGGCGACGTATTGTTACAACGGTATAATGCCGTTCGCATGACGCCATCAATACTCAACATACTTAGCAAGATATTCGACTATGTCCTTGGCTTCCACAGAAGATATACTGGACATGATGGAACGACGCTTGTCTTATTCAGTTAACCAACCTACAATCGAAAAAGAAAAAAATATCAGACAACAATCAAATTGAAGAATAAATCAATGCAAATAAAAATACTAATAAATATAAAATGAAGACAAAGCAACATAATAAACGATAGAGTGAATGAGAAAACGTAGGAGAGGAAATGAGAGAACGAAAGGTTGGAGGAGAGAAAAGGAAGGAAATGGGCAGGAATGAGGAAGA
>OZ010605.1:2265000-2272500 GCA_963932145.1 Acanthosepion lycidas
TATATATATATATATATATATATATATATATATATAAGTGAACATAGAAGTCAACATTTCGAGGCGATAGTCCGTTTCATGCTAGATGCAATCGTCAGACCACGAGTGCTGTTATTTTATTCGGTTTTTTATATATACGGGTAAGTGGTGCATTGTGGATAGTCTATTTTCGCGGTTATTTTACCGGAAGTCGTTTATTTGTTTATTAGTTTATTTATTTCCCAGGCTCCTTCAGTTACTCCTATGTATACTTTTTCTTCATTATCTGGTGATTTTATCGTGGCTTGGTATATTACGTTGTTTTGTAAACAATTACCGTTTAAGGGACATTAGGTCTTTATTCTGCAGTTGCACGTGGGTTTAATTTGTTCGTGCAGTTCGTTGATAATTTTCCTATTGTGCTTTTTTATTATTTGTGCCATGTTCTCGGTGCAACTGCAACTGATTTTTACTGTGTTTTTGTTGGATATTTTGTGTAGGGTCCTTGATTCCGGGAAGGATTTGTGTAAGAGTTTGAAGAATATTTTTCCTACGTTTTTACGTTTTTGCTGTACGGTGGGTTGAAACATATATTTCTTCTCCTATTGGCCTTTTTTGTGTTCTGTGGTGAGAATGCGAGTGTTGTTGGGAATCCGCTACCTTTTAGGGCTGTTTCGTTATCTTTCTTAGCTTTGTTAAATATGGATTCATCGGAGGAATTGTCGGAAAGCCTGCGGTTAATCGATTTTGGTATCTGTGTGATTATAGAAGGCGGGTGGTTGGAAGATGTGTATGTAGAGTGGTTTATCATTGGGTTTTCTATATGGTTTATATGTGCCATTTCTTAGGTTGAAGGTAACATCTAGAAAATCTACTTCGTTTAGGTTAGTTTTTATATCTATGTCGAATCCATTATTGAAAATTTTTATTATTGCTTTTCTAGTTTTGTCTGTGTTTTGTTTGTTACAGTTTCTTAAGATTACGAGACAGTCGTCTTGTAGAGTCGTCTCATTTCTATCTATTATTTTGCTTACTTCGTGTAGAAAGTAAATACCTATGGTTTCGCATGTCTCTGCACCGTCAAAGCTCCCCATATACCATCTTTCTTTGTCCATGCTTCTTCATTGTGGAATAATAATGATTTACGGGAGTGCTTAATGATGTTGATTTTACTTGGTTTTATTATTATCTGTTCCTGAGCTAAGTTGATGACCTTATCTAACATGCGTTCTGTTATGGATGGGTAAAATTCTTTTATGCCTAATTGTAGGAATTGGCATTTTTTTTTGTTATTTATTCTGTGGAACCAGTCAATAGTTGCTTTTCTGTTTTTCCACTGGTTACTCCGAACTTCTTCCTAAGTTCAGAATTAATTCTTTCTAGTATCGTTTTACTTATTTTCCCTCGTTCGCTTTTGGTTGGGTTTATGAGTCTGCATGCAGGGTTGGTTTTGAAAATTTTTTTCTGGTCTTTTAGTGTGATAAAGGCTTGCACCTTGCTGATGCAACGTATTCGGCCATCTAGGTTTAATTTTTGGGCGATTGTTTTGGCTTCCTTATTGAGATCATGTTCTATTGTTTTGGGTGCCTTTTTGTATGTTTTGGTTATGTTGTTCTTGAGTAATTTATTATGCGTAAGACGGCTTAGTTTGAATAAATTTATTGATTTGTCAGCAGCGATAAATACATTTGCTGAATTGTTTATTTTATTTATATCTTCTTTTAGTTTTTTTTTAAATGCATCTTGTTTTTTATGGAATTTTATGTTTCTAACCAGGTCAGTTAAGTCTTTCTCGAAGTCGTCTAATTCCTTTTGGTGTGGGGGTCATTTTTTTTGTTTTCAAGTCGTATTTTTCCTTGAGTGTATTATTATTGTGAAGGTCCTCGTTTAAAAAGAAGTGGGCATTCCATCTTATTCTTTTCATGAAACTTTCTAATTTTAGTTTATATATGGAAGAGGATGGGATGGATATGTTTTTTAGGGAGTAGTCGAGGTTAAATTTTTCTATGACCATACTGGGTTATAAATGTAGCGAAAGTGTTCTTCTGTTTATCAGGAGCTGAATATGAAGAAATATAGTCATAAGATGTGCTATATTTATGGGATAAACTGCTCAATATCAGAGATAAAGCGTGAGTAAATATAAAAGTAAACATAGAAGTGAACACTTAGAGCGACAATCTGTTTCCTGATAGTTGCAATCGTCAGGCCACGAGTGGTGTAATTTTTCTCGGCTATTTATATATACGTGTCAGTGGTGCACATTGGGTACTCTATTTTATTTTTATTTCGTATACACCAATCCTATATATATATATATATATATATATATATATATATATATATATATATATATATATAATTTGTCTATTTAGGCAGCAATCCTTTCATGCACATTTCATTGAATATGACAGACACGGTAGTTTGGCTTAGTTTTTTATACTATTTCTCATGTGATCCAATATTTTTTCTCTTTTCAGATGATAAATTGTATAAAAAAACTGTCCGAAAGTTTGTTTTTTTTCCGAGCGCTTTCGATTATACACCCCCAATATATATATATATATATATATATATATATATATATATAAATAGCTCTTATTAAAAATTTCCTGACAAGAGTGCACGAGAATTCATCCTCTCGCACGCTTTTCTATAAAGAATTAAACAACGGAAAACAAACGCTTATTAATAACGGATTTCCTAATCAATTGTTGGATTTCTATATTAGGCGAGAACAGAAATATAAACAATAAGATCATTTTTTTTTAATAAAAATCAAATGAACGAAAATTATAGACAAGTCGAAATAATAAAAAAAATGAACACCACTTGACAATAGCATATAAATTAGATTAATTATTTATTATAACAAATTTAAAACCTCTAATCTTATAGTTAACAATAATAATTCACATCCTAGATCAAAATTAAATAGGGGCAAGTATTATTTATGAATTTAAATGCCCATTAAGGTATTGTATTTCTGGTCAATCAAAATTCGTAAATAATTATATAGACAATACTACAACATGTTTGACACCATTCTCATGGAGACCTACAAATGAATAGCCGAAAGCGCTCGGAAAAAAAGAACATTCGGGCAGTTTATGTATAATTTATCATCTGAAAATAAAAAAAAATATTAGATCACATGAGAAATTATATAAAAAAAAACTAAATTAAAGTAACTTGTCAGTCTTATTCAATGATATACTACTAAAATTACAAGGCTCGTCTCTACCCCGAATTGAGAACTGTCAGGCATTGCCGTGTTTATTCACAAGATACGTGCGTAAAAATTCGCCCTTCATTCAATCGTACGCCGATGTCTTAAAGGGGAAAATCTCCGATTGCTACCAAATCAGTCGGGTTTCGATCCGGGTTTGAAGCAATTGATTGTCTAGCCGCAATGATGAGCTGCGAAATAGTCTGTCTGTCGATGACGGTATGTATATTTTATTTTCTGTGTATACATTATTTTTAGAGATGCAAATTATTTAAGTAAATGGTGTACTTTTGAATTAAAAAGTATTAATTGCATTTTAAATGTTCGAGATATTTCATAGAAAGTATGCGTACTCTTCGAGTGAAATTCAAACATTTTAGCTTATTATCCGCTAAGCAACGTCTATGATCTTAACCGGGTATTGAACTCACAACTCTTTGGGTCCTGTCACTGGATCAAACCAATGCCGTTATCTACTGTGCAGCACAGTGGATAAAGGCGTTGGTTAGATCCAGTGACAGGACCCAAAGAGTGTAAGTTCAATACCCGGTTTAGGCAGTGGAGAACTTTCAGAGGGAAATTAACAGGAGATAACTGATAACTGACATCCATCAAACATGACACGTGGAACTAGAACAGTCTACCCCAGTGAGCAAAATAAAGGGTTCAGTTTGAAATTCCAACCACCTGAAGAAGGCCGGGGTGTACAACGGCCGAAACGTTGTGATAAATATGGCGACAAAGATGAGGACAATAGTCCGATTGATTAATGTAAATATTAGGTTGGTGCAAAAATAATATCGATTTTGACGTTAAAAAATACGTCAAAAACGATATTATTTTTGCACCAACCTAATAATATTAGGATTCACTTGATTACTTACCCCGCATTTTCATATATATATATATATATATATATATATATATATATATATATATATATATATATATATATATATATATATATATATATATACAAACAAGTTTGATTAAAAATAGCGTGTCCTGTGTATGTCGATAACATCCATCCAGAAGGAAGATGACGCCTGATTGAGAGATTACGGGTTTTCCCAGTTCATTTCGTACCCTGAATGGTAGCACCTGTTAGTATTCCAGCTATGGGAAAATACTGAACCTTCAAACAAAAAACAAAACACTATGAAAGTATAAAAGAACATTTGCATATTAAAATGGCTAGCAATTAATTATTATAAAATAAAATTACCAACAATATATATTTATAGAAAAATGACAAACAATATATTTCATGAGTTGTTGAAGGCATAGAATTGTGTTCAAAATATATTTAGTTGAAGCAATAAATTTGTGTTCAAGATATTTAAATTTCAGCATAATTAACCTATATAGGTTGATATTTCACTAAACAAAATCAATTAACATGAAAGAACTCTTTCATGATAATTATCCATATATTATCTGACAATATCTTAAAGACATATAACAGCCTTCCAAAATAGAACTTCGACAAAGCTACAATATAAAACATACATATTACCGCTTCTAGTAATTGTGTTCAAACAAACATGTATATGCATAAAAGGTGAGTATCAGTTTTGAAATTAAAATAACATAATTCATATTTTTATTATTTCAAAGCTCCCTAGAAGATTAGAATTCGGCATTAAATGACCCAGAAATTGTTGATGTGCCGTTAAACAAATCACATTAAATCAATTAATTTTAATATGGTATTTTTCCAATTTTCAAACAAGATGTAAATAAACTGTTTGCATTTCGTGTTATCATTTTGTCGAGTACTTAGGACAGTCTCAATCATTTACAAGAATAAATGAGTTGTATGCGTGGTAGTCAGAATTACTTTAGTAAGTCTGGTAAATTTAAAGTTTGTAATAGTATACGATGACCTCATTTGTAACGGTTATTGGGGCCTCTGAAAATATGTCTACAAAGGAATTATTCCTCTCACACAGGCACCATATAAATTTTAGAAAATTTAAACAAAACAATTACACAAATCGGAACTTCGGACAAATAAATCCATAATTTTGACAGCAGTATAAACGAATTTTTCGAACATTTCAAAATTAAAAAAAATATATATCAGACAGCAGTTGTGGATTATTTTTAATAATTTTTGTATGAATTCTTGCTGCTTATACATATATACACACAGACAAGTACAAACACTAACACACATACATACACACACAAACATATACATGTCAATATATATATATATATATATATATATATATATATATATATATATATGTATATGTGTGTGTGAGTGAGTGCACGCGCGCAAATATATAGAAAATAAGAAAGAACTCATTAGGCAAATAATCCGTTCTTTAGTATTTGTTTTTTCTTATTTTTTAAAAAAAGCAGTGCTCGATACAAAAGTAGAGCCTAAATTATATTTAACATGTTTTTGTTTTAACATGCTAAAATATATAATAATTATATATATATATATATATATATATATATATATATATATCATAATTATATATTATATATATATAATTATTGTATATCTTAGCATGTTAAATAAAAACATGTTAAATAATGCTACATAATGGCAGTTATATTTCAATACTACAAATGCGTCTCATGGATATTTCTTTCTCCGGCCAGTAGTTTATCATCGTCCTAGGATACATAGTTGTAGTGTTGATAAATAATTGCCATTATGTAGCGATTAGGTTTGGTTTTAATATCCAAAAATAAATAATTTTAAGGTCTTCTCGGTATTGAATCCTCTTTTAAATTAAATGTTGCAGACAGTGGAATTATACAGCATTTGTTCTCATTTTTGCCTGAATATATATATTACCATCATCGTTTGCCACCTAGAGAGACGTTAATTTTAATGTTGAAACAAAATGTACAATTTTGTAGTGGATATATACATGTTCTCATGTAACAGTACAGAATAGATAAATATTTATTGCTCTACTTTTGAATTGAGCCTTGATTTAAATTAATTTTTGAACGTTGAAATTTTATTCATCGTTCTTTTATATTTAATACACACACACACATACATATATATATATATATATATATATATATATATATATATATATATATATATAATTATTTATTTAAAAATATGATTCCAACACGCTACATAAGATTACTAAAGAACTTTGGATTATTTACCTAAGCAGTTCTTTCCTATTTTCTATATATTTTCACACACACACACACACACACACACACACACACACACCCACACACACACACATATATATATATATATATATATATATATATATATATATATATATATATATGCATCTGTTTGTATATTTAGGCAGCAATACTTCGTTTATGCATGTTCCATTAAAAACGACAGACAAGGTACTATGGTTAAGCTTTTTATTTAATTTTTCTTGTGTTCGAACAAGAGCTTTTATAAGTGGATAATGTTGTAAAAAAGATTAAAAATAATGGAAGCTTTAATAAGAAAAAATAAAAATAAAAAGCCAACTCTTAACAATATTAACTACGAACAAGGCCACAATGTGCTAACCGTATTCGAAAATTAAAAACATCTCTACAACACACTAAAACATACACATAATTCGCACACTCAATTAAGGTGAAAAATTAAATCATCCTTTATAATGGCTAAAGGTATAGCCGACAGCGCGCGGAAATATAGAACATTTGGACAGTTCTTTGTCCAGAAAAGAAAGCTCTTGTTGGAACACAAGAAAAATTAAATAAAAAGCTTAACTGTAGTACCTTGTCTGTCGTTTTTAATGAAACATGCATATATATATATATGTCTGTGTGTGAGTGTGTGTGCGTGTGTGTGTACGTTCGTGCGTGCGTATGTGTGTGTTCGTGTCTACGTGTGAGCATACTTGTATAGTGCTGTTAATGTGGAAGAGACATCAATAAGGTGAGGTAGATAAAAAGCAAGAAGCGAGAGAGAAGCAAAGGAGACTAATATAAACACGAGAGAGTATGTGTGAGAATAAAGACGGGGAAGGATAAAACGCAGGCATAGGTGATGATGTATAGACAATGTAAATGTTTACATCAACGTAAACATCACTTTAATCCGATAATGACGTAAAGACGAAACGCGTCACACGAAAAATATTTTCAACTTTGTGATTAATTTTCCTAACATTGTTCAGTCGTTATATACGACGGAACAATGTTAGGAACATTTATAGATAATTTTGGTTTCAGAATATAAATTAGAGTTTCAGAGTTATTGTAGGGGTTTTGTTAGAAGAACAGAAATGACAAAGGATTCAAAGAAAATGTGACAGATAAAGAAGGGGTGGCTG
>OZ010605.1:2277500-2345000 GCA_963932145.1 Acanthosepion lycidas
GGTGTGTGTGTGAAAAGCTGATCTCGGTGACTATCGATATCTCGGGCAACATTATGTGAAGCAACATAATCAGTACCGTTTGTACTGCGATCTACAAGATATATTTAATGTACGTGTCTTATTCCGCGTATAAATTTTGTTTGTTTTGAACGAGTCGGAGCACTTCTGTCAAATTATAAGTAGCCAGTTAATACACTTTATGGAGCCATCGGTCATTTATGGCTCGTAACTTGTAGCGAGTCAAAATTAAGATTTAGTCAAATCTTTAATATTTGATAGAATTATTTAGATTGTTCCGAAAATAAGTCCAGATTACAGAGTCAACTTTTATCTTGAGTTTTTTTTTTTTTAAAGTTAGTTGAGCTTAGCTTCACAGTATGTTATTCGGCAGGGCTACATACCGTTTTGAATTTAGAGTTTTCTTTTTCTTACATCGGTTGCCACTCGAGGATAAATAACCTAGTCTGTCCTACTACAAGCTGAATAACCTTTATCTGAAATTCCAAAATCCGAAAACCTCCTTAATCCGAATATTTTTCAGATGCTGACATGTCTTGCCACAAATGGAAAATTTCAGAAAGTCAAGCTTGTAGCGTACGTTGCTGATCGCCACGGCAACACCTCCGTTCGTGGATTATTTAACACCTTGTTTCGTACTTAGCAAAGATATTATTCAAAATGTTAAAAAAGTCTTGCATTCATATATATTTTCAAGTAGTGATCATGTTTTTTGTACATGTACATAAAGAAAAAAAAAACATTGTTTTAACGTGGAGTCTTAATTTCACCCTTTTATAATCTGTGTGAGGATTACATGACTAGCGTCATTACCTGTATCTGTATGTACACAAAATTATAAAATTAAAATTATAAAATTTTATATAAAGCTACCTTCAGGTTATAGGCATAAAACTGTTTTATAAAATGTAAAGGAATATCGTGTTTATGCTTGAGTTCCAC
Organism: Acanthosepion lycidas; assembly: GCA_963932145.1. Lineage (NCBI taxonomy): Eukaryota > Metazoa > Mollusca > Cephalopoda > Sepiida > Sepiidae > Acanthosepion > Acanthosepion lycidas. The sequence continues at coordinate 2,278,461 of OZ010605.1, forward strand.
TCCGAAACTGTACCATTTTATAGACGCTATCTACACATTTAATAGCCTGTATTCCAACAACCGAATAACTCCCGTGCACAAGAATTTCGGATAAACGTTTCTCAAGTTGTATTTACTTAGCTAATTAGCTAGATAAAGAGTTGGATTCATATCTTTCCCATGGCTATTAGCGCGTATGTGATTGCAATGAACTCAACTGAAATTCGAACTCAGCTCTCCGATTTCTTAAGCCGCAATCTCTTAAGCCGCATTATCTTAATCCGCAGCACGGTCGTGCTACATATTGAATGTAGTCAGCGTTTAAATTAGTAAAGATAGGAATCTTAACGTCTGTACATTTCTGTCATCGACTTACAAGGTTACTTATCTTTACGATTAAATGTTTGAAAAGCTTTGAATGCAGTTTCAGTATCTTCTTTGCAAGGGCATGTCTTTTGACTTAAGAAAATTATCAAGATACTTGAAGTATTGATAGACAGTGGGCGATAGATCAGGGAAAAGTGGTAGACGTAGCAAAGGCTTATAAGGTTGTTGAACTTCTGCAGTAGTAACATGTAGCGAAGCATTGTCTTGGAACAGAATTTTGACCTTGTCGATTAACCGATGCATTTTGCTCAGCTGAGTGTGTATTTCATCCAGTCACCATAAACTTCTGCTGGTGTCACTTCGGTTTTCCAAAATGTTTGGGTTCTTCAGCATGATGGAAGCCATTGGTTCAAACGTTTACGATTGTCATAAAGGATTCATTTCTCCCCACAAGTCAATATTCCATCAAGAATTGAATCATCCGAACTTCGCAGGTTCAGTTCATCGAATACACTTTAAAAGGTCAAACTATTTCAGTTTCACTAAGTTCATCTGGAAACCATTTATCAATTTTAATCAGCTTGTCAATTTTCTTGAGATGAACCGACATTGTTGAAATGCTGAAACCCATTATCAGTGGCATATTCCTAACACTTTGACGTGAGTTTTGTTCAACTAATGTTGATACATACATATTAATCATAAATACAGTTTTATACATATTCATAATATGTTTAAAATTAAAATACGCGACCATGGTTTCGACCTGGCGGTTTCTTCGGGCGATACTTTTAAAATGACCACTTTAAGGCTTTATATAAAAAAACAACACAAAGAACGCTACATAATTTCAAAAAAAAAAACAAGCGCCTGATGACTGAAAGACAGGACATCGGGTGTAATGGGAAGGAAAGGAGAAAAGGAGAGTGAAGGAAAGAATGGAAAGGAAGGGAATGTAAGTGTATTGTAAATGTTTAGAGTAAAGAGGGAAAGCAAATATGTAACTTAATTGTTATGGAGGATGGGGAGGCCAGGGTGTCTAATGCGTATCAGTGTGTTTTTTTTTAATTTTAGATTTTTTTAACCGGCTTCATATATACTTAATAAGAATTGTTTTATATGAAGGCAAGGGCTTAACATTTCTGATTTTTGGTTTAAAAGATTTTGGGGATCTGGGAATGTTATAATTGCTAATTTCTCATATTGGCTTAGTTTGAACATGCGGGTTTAATTGTTGTATGCCTGTGCCTTTTTTAAAATTGTTCACCTTACGACTGGATCCCGGTTATTTATTTCTTTTAGTTTACCAATTGAAAAATAAAATCCCTATTTCAATCTTGAGTAAAAAAAAAAAAAAAAAAAAAAAAGAAAAAAGACGGATAAAATAAATAAGAATTACGAATTATATTGTAATATTATTAGGTTGGTGCAAAAATAATGACCTAATATTGTCGTTTTTTGACGTTAAAAAATACGTCAAAAACGACATTATTACGTCATTATTTTTGCACCAACCTAATACATTACTTACTAAGAAATACAAATCCAGAGTAGAGCCCCGAAGGCGGTTGTCTGTCAACAATGACAGACTTAGGTCGCTGTATATTTTCTCGGTATAGCCGAGAGATGGGGCGTATAGTTAGGAAGGCGCACGGCCACTGTATACTATGGCTCAGACCTGCGCCCTGGAGAGGTTACTCTAATCTCTCCACCAAGGTACCGAATTTTTATCACACAAAACGTTATCATTATGAGTTGAACGTATGCCTAGTCCCACTAATAATATTATTGGAATAAAAGAAGACATTATTAATATAGGAACAAAACGGATCATTATTATAGGAAGACAAGTGATCAATGTCACAGCGCTAAGCACTTTAAATAACTTGGCGCATAGATAAATTACAACTGATTTCTTATCGGAGGTAATAAAGTTTTAAACAGAGTAGTAAGCGCAAGATTGACAGGACAACAAGAAAACGGATGCGAGAAGTGTGAGAGAAGAAACTGTTAGCATAGAACTTACGGTTAGCCACTTCAACTGTAAAATGATGAGACCTTGACAACAATCTACTATTACGCTTAAATTCATAAAGTCTAGATAGCATAGAGGAAGGTAATATTTATTTTGTTTTAATACAAAAATAAAGCACAAGGCCAAAAGTAGTGATGGGGAAAACTGGTCCTCTGACTGTCTTATATTAAAATTAGTTTGCTGCAATTACTGACCCAAATATACAACAGTATTCCTTACACCCAAACAACGCATTCTTACTTAACATTCTTACCACAGTCACCGTAATACTCCGAGTCTCTATTAAGGCCTAACTAGTCTCAAACCGCATGAATATTTACAATATAATTTATACCATGGAGGAATGTTTATCAGAGCAATTATCACGAAAGTTTTTATTTTAAAAAAAACACAGGGACGCTACATTGCAGCGGTTGGTTAGTAACTAAAGACGTGATACCAGATCAGGAACAATAATATTGCAGATTCTTATTTTGTCAAGAATCTCTGAATTTATAACAGGGGCACCAGATTAGATGTGACCGCAATATTCAAAGCGAGAACGAATGGTAGACTTATTTACATTATTTACAGATATTTATTTAAAAAAAAACAAGAACGAGGAAAGATATCGTAGACATGAGCAGACATTTAAACCCGTATATTAAATAATGTGTTCAGTTCGAATGAAATAATGGGTTCATTTCTATGTAGGTTACATGGATCGACATACACCTGATGAAGTTTGAAGGGAACACTATGTGAAATATTCTGACAACAACAACAACAACAGAAATGAGAACAATAATAGTTCAGGACATTGGCGGTTATGACTCTCCACAGTGTCCTTGTTTTTGTAGCTCCTAATGAATTTTGTATTTTTGTTATCTCTTCTAAACCTTGTTCCACTATCCATTTACCTAAACTCCTTCTACTTATTATATGTGCCGTGTCACTTCAGGGCGTTGACAGTTATGGCTCTCCACAATTTCCTATTCTTTGTAGCTCTTAATAAATGTTGTCTTTTTGTTATCTCTCGTATACCTTGTTCTGCCATCCATTTACTCAAGCTCGGTCTTCTATGTGCAGTGTCCGTTCAGCGCAATGGCGATCATAGCTCTCCAAAACTTCCTGTCATTTGTAACTCTTAATAAATGTTATCTATTTCATCTCTCCTAAACATTGTTGCGTCATCGATTTAATCAAGCACATGCTTCTTCTATGTGCCGTGTCTCTTCAGAACATTGGCGATTATGACTCTCCCCAATTTCCTGTTATTTATAGCTCTTAATAAATTTTGACTTTTTGCTATCTCTCCTAAATCTTGTTCCGTCATTGATTTACTCATGTTCTCTAGTAAATTATAAGTTGCTTCCCGGGTTCTGTTTGCCTTCAATATGTCCTGGCCGTCTTAGATTTTCAAAAGTGACTTTGCTCAATAAGTTATGTCCTATAAATTTCATCTGTCTCTTTCTGATGTGAAGTATAAGTATCCTTTTTGTTTCCACCCTCTCTAAAGCCTCGACGTTGCTCATATGTTCGGTTCATTGTATATTCAGCATTCTTCTGTAGAAGCATATTTATGTTGCTTCAAGTCTCTTCTTCATCTGTGAGGAGATTTTCCAGCATTCACTGCCATATATGAAGAGTGATACTCTGTAACAGGACAGTACTCTTTTCTTTGTTTCTGTTGTCTCAAGTCTCTTTTTCATCTGTGAAGAGATTGTCCAGCATTCACTGCCATCTAGGAGGAATGATATTACATGACAGTTCAGTACTCTTTTCTTTGTTTCTGTTGCTTTAAGTCTCTTCATCTGTGAGGAGATTGTCCAGCATTCACTTCAATATATGGACACTCATATTACATAACAATACAGTACTCTTTTCTTTGTTTCAGTTACTTCAAGTCTCTTCTTCCACTGTGAGGAGATTGTCCAGCATTCAATGTCATATAAGAGGACTGATATTACGTAACAGTCCAGTACTCTTTTCTTTGTTCCTGACGAAAATCGTCTGTTACTTAATACTTAGCTCTTGGACATGTTATATCAAGGAAGATTTTTAATGTATCGCTAAGAAGGAACAGTTTCAGACACACAATTTTTAATTGTACATGTTCCTGTGTAGAAGTTTGCACAGCTATTCAAAATAAATGCGTGGGCGCAAATAAATATGTGAAATTTCTGGAAAAGGAAAGAGAGCGAGAGAGAGAGAGAGATAGAAAGAGATACAAGGACTTCAATACAATGTGTAAGCATGTGCATACTCACTGCTTGCATAAATGGATTTATTATTAAAATCTACGTGATGGCAAAACAGCAAAGTTCATAGAGGTAGAGAGTGGCAGAGAGAGAACGGAAGAAGGAGAATGAAAGACACGTACAGAATGTGCATGTCGATATGCAGATAAGCAAATATTAATCATGCCACCTGCACAAGGATTTTTCTTTGACGTCTGGCGTCAAAGTATTTCGCCTGTGCCATTTATTGTATGAGTTTTTGTTATGTAAGTAAAAAATGGAAGAAGATGATGATGATGATGAACAAGAAGAAGAAAAGGAGAAGAAAAGAGGATGAAGATGATGATGATAATGATGATGATGAAGACGATGATGATGATGAAGAAAAATATGGTGATGATGATGAAGGAGGAGAAGGATAAAACAAGAAAAAATGATGATGAAGAAGAAAAATATGATGATGATGAAAATGATAAAGAAGAAGGAGAATAGATGATGATGATGATCATGATGAAGAAGAAGATGATTTTGATGATGATCATGAATAAGAATATGGTGATGATAATGAAGAAAATGAGTATGAATAAGAAAATGGTGAAGAAGAAGAAGAAGAAGATGAGATCATGATGATGATGATGATGAAGAAGAATATAAAGAAGAAGAAGAAGATGATGATGATGATATCATGATGATGATGATGGTGAAGAAGAATATGGTGAAGAAGAAGAGGAAGAAGAATTAGAAGAAGAAGGAGGAGGAGGAAGGAAAGAAGAAGAAGAAGAAGAAGAAGAAAAGAAGAAGAAGAAGAAGAAGAAGAAGAAGAAAAAGAAGAAGAAGAAGAAGAAAATGAGATCATGATGATGATGGTGATGATGAAGAATATGGTGATGAAGAAGAAGAGGAAGAAGAAGTAGAAGAAGAAGAAGAAGGAGGAAGAGGAGGAAGGAAAGAAGAAGAAGAAGAAGAAAATGAGATCATGATGATGATGGTGATGATGAAGAATATGGTGATGAAGAAGAAGATGAAGAAGAAGATGATGATGATGCAGAAGATAATGTTGAAGAAGATGATGATCATGATGAGGAGTATGAAGAAGATGATGATGATGAAGAAGAATATGGTGATGATAAAGAAGAAGAAGAAGAAGAAGAAGAAGAAAAAAAGAAGCAGAAAAAGATGATAAAAATGAAAAAGAAGAAAAAGAAGTTGATGATGATGATGATGATGATGCTGAAGAAGAAGAAGTTGAAGAAGATGATGTTGATGATGTTGGTGATAAAGAAGAAAATAAGCTGATGACGATGAAGAAGATGGTGACGACGATGATGACGAATAAAAGGAGAAGATGATGATGATGATGATGATGATGATAAAGAAGATGATGATGAAGAAGAAGAAGAAAAAGAAGATAATGTAGATGAAGATGATAATGAAGAAGAAGATGGTGATGATGATGAAGACAAGAAGAAGAAGAAGAAGAAGAAGAAGAAGAAGAAGAAGAAGCAAAACTTAACCCTCGCGTCGCATATTGAGAACAAGATAGATTAGTAAAGGCAGCGAGCTATTTACCTGACGAGTTTGTGTGAATGGATGGCGGAACGGGCGTGTTAGCGCAACTGCTAAATGACACACGTGATAGAAAGATATGGAGAGCTATGTTCCTCTATGTTCTGAAAGAACGCAACGCAAAGAAGAAGAAGAAGAAAAAGAAGATGAAGAAGAGGAAGTGTCATTGTTACGAATATATTTGTATCTGCCAATTGAGTAAATAAATATTAGAAGGGAAGGAAGAAGATACGGAAAATGGAGGAAAAGAAAAAAATAGAAGGTTCACTAACATGTATATATTTGTATCTCTCAAGAAAGTAAATGCAAAGTTGAAGAAGAAGAAGAAGAAGAAGGAAGAGGAGGAGGAGAAGGAGGAGGGAAAGAAGAAGAAGGAGGAGGAGGAGGGAAATAAGAAGGAGGAGGAGGAGGGAAAGAAGAAGAAGAAGGAGGAGTAGGATGAGGAGGAGGGAAATAAGAAGGAGGAGGAGGAGGGAAATCAGAAGAAGAAGAAGGGAAAGAAGAAGAAGAAGAAGAAGAAGAAGGAGGGTGAGGAGAAGAAGAAGAAGAAGAAGAAGAAGAAGAAGAAGGAGGAGGAAGGAAAGAAGAAGAAGAAGAAGAAGAAGAAGAAGAAGAAGAAGAAGAAGAAGAAGAAGAAGAAGAAGAAGACGTACGTTTTGGAGATAGTAAAAAAAGATAAAGGAAAAAATGGAAAATATGCAAAATGATGAAGACCTGGAGAAAGAATTTGTCGCATCGAAGTTTATTCGGAACGAAAAAAAAAAATAAAATAAAAAAAGCAGAAATGATATAATAATCCTAAAAGAAAGAGTAAGATTTATTGCATAAGGTGGGTTTGGTGGAATACATGAAAAATAAAACACCAAAGACAGAAGGAAAGTACTAAAAAAAAAATCTTTGAAAAAAATAAACACTACAAAGAAGGGAAAGATGTTTAATAGCCTGAATTTGCGACAGTTAATACTTGGACACAAGAAAGCACTTATCTTTTCTATTCAAAAACATTAAGAGTCTTCAACTTTTTTTCTTTTGTTGCTTGTCTCCATCTCTTCTCTCTCCTTATTGTAAAATAAATAAATAATAAAGATCTGTAGTAACGTCCACCGTCACTACTAAGTGTCAATTTTCTCGGCATACCGGAAAATAAGGAAACAAACATTTACGCTCAGGTAATTTTAGAATTTCATTTCATTCTTGGGGCTTCGAGTGACAACAGAAGCTATAAAAAGGAACGATTCTTTCAGAGTTGTCTTTTCTTTCCTTCTTTCGTTTATATGTTCGTTATTACATCTTTTCAAATTCACATGTCGTTGATTTTCCTGGTTTGTTGTGACTGTTTTCGAATCCTGTTATTATTGTGACAAAGCAGTTCAAAAGATAAGAGATAATGTTACTGGCAGAGGCAAACTATCGTCTTGCTTTTTAATATCGATTTGTTTTTAGGGAATAAGGATTCGGTTCAGTATATTTCTTTATTTTCTACCGCCATTTTCCATTTAGAGTTTACCGCCTTTTTGTGTTAATGTTCTATTCGACTTCTACATTTCATAATCTATTTTAAGCTATGATTAAAAGATCACGACTCGTGAATCTTTGTATTTTTTTTCTGTTTTTCCCCGTCTTTTTCTCTTTCTTTTTTAATCGCACTTTAAAATTACCAACCTCTTTTAACTTATACTATTAGGTTGGTGCAAAAATAATGACGTAATAATGTCGTTTTTTGACGTATTTTTTAACGTCAAAAAACGACATTATTACGTCATTATTTTTGCACCAACCTAATATTTATCTATATTGCCGTCGGTTGGGATCAAGAATGCTTTTAGGTTTATGTATGTATGTATGTATGTATGTATGTATATTTAGGCATTATGTCGTAATTCAAGTATGTTTGGTTGAATAATCTAGAAATAATATATATATTTATTTTTATTCCTTTCAGGATTAAAGATGAATTTTCATTTATGTTGTTATTAAGATGATTAAGAAAGACGCTGTAGTTTTGACTATTTCGTTTTGACTATTTCTTCTATTGTCCTAAACAAGCTTGAATGTCTGTATGAATTTATCTCTCCCTGCCTGTTCATATCTATCTATATATCTCGCTTTCAGCTAAGATAAAGAATATCTATCTATCTATCTATCTATCTATCTATCTATCTATCTATCTATCTATCTATCATTTTCCCTAGCTATCACTCTCGGCTTATTCATATCCAACTATCTACTTAGCTATCACATCTATCTATCTATCTATCTATCTATCTATCTATCTATCTATCTATCTATCTATCTATCTCTGTCTGTTAAGATCTATTAGGTTGGTGCAAAAATAATGACGTAATAATGTCGTTTTTTGACGTATTTTTAACGTCAAAAAACGACATTATTACGTCATTATTTTTGTACCAACCTAATATTTCCCTTTTTATTCTTTTTTAATTTGTTTAACATCTTTTTAATGTCAAATTATTTTAATTTCTTCTTATCTTTCCTCTTTTTTTTATTTTCCTCTTTCTTTTTCTTAATATTCTTTCTATTGACCACAATCACTCAGCATTTTTTTCTCCTCTTTTAATTCTCTTCTTTATATAATTTTCTTTCTTTTATATTACCAATATCGAACTCGTCCTGTTTCTGCATTTCCCTATTTGGCCTGTTTTTCTTCTCTAATTTCTCCTGTAAATGACTCCCCCATCCATTTTCTTCTTCCTTCCTGAAGATTTCTTTTATGTGCCGTGTCACTTCAGGACGCAGGTGACCATGACTGCTGTGTCCTGGTATTGAACTCTCAGCTTTTTGGGTCTAGCCACTGGATCAATCCAACATCTTTATCCACTGTGCCTTCAAGACCAGGCAACAAGAGTGGTGAACCAAAAACTTGGAGAACTGAGTTAAAAGGAAATAACTGAGACATCCGGAAGAGGCATGGCACGTAGAACTAGAAAAATTTACCGCTGGTAGACGAAATAAAGAGTTCAGTTCGAAATTCCAATCACCTGAAAAAGGCCGGAGCGTATACAGGCCGAAACGTTGTGAATATGGCAATGAAGATAAAGGATAACATTCCAAATAATGTAAATATTGCAAGTCATCATAATATCTCATCTCAGAGATATAGACAGATATTGATGAATCTTTGTCTTATACATATTTAATTGAATATAACGGAAAAGGGAATGCGGTATCGGGAAGTGTTTTAACTGAAGACGAAGCATTGAGATAGTGAATGATGCCTCCCAAAAGCTAAGCAAAATATTAAGAAACTGAAGAGGAAGCACATTTTGAGTGCTGAAACATGAAAGCTATTGTGTAGCGATTTTAACACATTTTAATATATATATATATATATATAACTATATATGAAGAAATATAGTCTTAAGGTGTGCTATATTTATGGGATAATGTACTCAATATTAGAGACAGAGTGTGTGTAAATATAAAAGTGAACATTGAAATCAACACTTAGAGGGCGACAGTCTGTTACATACTAGACGCAATCGTCAGGCAACCTGGTATATATTATCAACATTTAAAACAAAAACATGTTAAAATCGCTGTACAATAGTTTTCATGTTTCAGCACTCAATATATATATATATATATATATATATATATATATATATATATATATATATATATATATATATAGTCATCCATAGACAGAGTGTTTCGCTGTATCACAGCTCATCAGTGTGGCTAGACGTCCGGTTGCTTCTAGCTAGGACCGAAACCCGACTGAATTGGCGTCAGTCAAGCATTCTTCCACTAAGCTGTTGGCGCATAGAAGCCGCGAAGTTGAATTTAAGCGTATTTATTTTTAGATAAACACACAGTGACTGAAAGAACTCGATTCGATTAATCGAAAAGTCTTGCATTATTAACCGTAATAGTCACTTCCATATATATATATATATATATATATGGAGGAATTATAAAAATATTGTTTCAAGGTGTGCTATATTGGTAAAAATGCTCAATATCAGGGATAAATCGTAATATAACATATGAAATAGACACTGATGTCAACGTCAGGCGGTGATAGTCAGTTTCACGCGTAAAAACAATATTCAGGTGATTTAAATTGCTTTTAAGTATGAAACATATTTTCAGCAATCAGATTTTTTCGCACAAATAGAATAACTAAGGTTGAACGTACATTTCTTGTAGACTGGACAATCTGACTTACCAACACTATATTTTCCAATAATTATTAACTTTCTTTCTGTTTTTAAACCAAATAAAATATGTTGGTCAATCCCAACCATGAAAGAAATAACCCGGCAGGCGACAGGAAGAGGAATAATACGGAAGCAAAAACAAACAAAGTATACATGATGGAGTTACAGAACCGTAGGCGAAAAAAACGAAAAAAAACAACAACAAAAAAGAACTAAATACCGGACAGTGATGTATAATAAGACACCGACTGCTCTTCTATCTTAAACGGACGCCCTCAAGCTGGAGCTGAAGATCCCGCCGCGGTTGCACAAATCTTTAGCAAGAATCAGGAAATAAGGTTCGACCTGTGACTAATAAGCGGAATTAGCAGCCGGGAAGCCCGCCAAAATACCAATCGCAACCCACTTTCACCTCCAACTGAAAACCGGCATTATTATTTTAACCGGAACTTTACAACGATTCTTCTATCGGAGAGACTTTGTTATTTCGGTTTTCATTGGTTATATTTGCAATTTGTTTAAAGAACTTGGACGATTTCCCTGAGACTAGTTTTGCGTGGAAAACATTTTCTAACAATTCGTCGTGCCCAAGAGGTTCGTATTGAGTCAGGCCTGATATTTGGCCAGGCTTTGCTGTAAATCATCGGACCTTGACTTGAACGGTCATATTATTTTGGCAGATAACTCTCATCTTTATATTATTAGGTTTGTTTATTTTAAGGCAGCGAATGTTTCAGCAACTGAAAAGGATATATTTTGTACTTGAACAATAACATGATAAATCCATCAGATTGAAATTTTATAATCAGAAAATTGAATAGAAATGGGAAAAACTGCCAAAAATATAATGTATGTATCAGTTAAGATAGTTTTAGTTTACGCTTGTATAAATTTAATTATTTTAACCAATTAATGGGAAACGGAATATCTGGTATTAATTATGAAAAATAAAAATGAATTATAGATTTCTAAAAAAAAAAAAAAATATTCATCAGTTTGTAATAAATTCTAAAAAGATTCGATATTAATTCTACTTTTATGATCTGTTTAGCGGCATATAAAAACCTTATGGGTCATTTAATGCCGCAATTTAATTTTCTTGGGAACATTAGAAATTTCTTTTGAAAAAATGTATTGCTGGTAATGTTTTTACTATGAAAATGTCTTGATTAAATTTTTACTGTGAAAATTTATTGCTTCAGTTTATACTATGAAAATATCTTGCTTCAATTTTTACTGTGGAAATGTCTTGCTTCAATTTTTACTATGAAAATGCATTGCTTCAATTTTTACTATGAAAATTTATTACTTCAATTTTTACTGTGAAAATGTATTGCTTCAATTTTTATTATGAAAATGCATTGCCTCAGTATTTACTATGAAAATGTAATGCTTCAATTTTTACTGTGAAAATATATTGCTTCAATTTTTACTGTGGAAATGTATTGCATCAATTTTTAGTATGAAAATGAATGGCTTCAATTTTTACTATGAAAATACATTACTTCAATTTTTACCGTGAAAATGTATTGCTTCAATTGTTACTATGAAAATGCATAGCTTCAATTTTTACTATGAAAATGCATTGCTTCAATTTTTACTATGAAAATGTATTGCTTCAATTTTTACCGTGAAAATGTATTTTTATACTTTCATAGTGTTTTGACCCCGGGTAAATTATTTGCCCATAGTTGGGACCGTAACAGTTGCAACCACATTGGATTAAGGTGAAACTGGGAAAAAGTTTAATTAAGAGGTGATTCCAAGCTCCCCCAAAACAACCTGATGAGAGGCTTGGAAGCCGGATCATTTTATGTTCATACCCAGGACGTAAGTTTATAATAAATCAGATATTAATTAATTATAGTTTAAATACAGCACTTTCGACGAGGAAAAATCCGAATAAGGGACTGAATTAGAGGCAGTATAACCATGGCAGTGACACGGCATCGATGGATGGAGTCTTTCCTCGACGGAAGTCAACGATAGAATCAACGGTCCGTGAATAAGGCGAACCTTCAAGTCGGAGGACATTAGATGTGTTCTGACCTAGAGAGGGATGATATCCGCCACGTCTACATTGCACCATGAATTAATAATTTCTGTGATAGGTGCAGAGAGCTAGTTAGGTGTTCAACTGAACATCCACCATCCAATCACACTCAGTTATTGAAATTATGATAATTATGGTAATGGCCACGACAAATATCACATTTATTAATTATCAGTTTTTTAATGAATCCGGTTATCAAAAGACGGTCATTGTTATAGGCTTATTATAGGCTTGTTATAGGCTTATGAGAATAAACATTTGTGTCCACTGTCTCAGCAAGAAAACGGCGGGGCTTGGAGGATTTAAAAAATCATTTTACCCCATGCAAGGCAATAAAGCAATTAAGGCGCAAGTGATTACTGTATGTGAGTAGATATGAGAAAAACTACTATTAAGAAAAGAGAATAATAAAAAACACGAATTTAGAAAAAACAAAATATAACGACTGACACTGCATTTAGATTTTTGACTGAGAAGAAAGAAGATGGAAGAGAGTTCCACAGGCGAAGTGCAATACAAGAAACTGTCAGCATTGAACTTACGGTTACATGTACACATTTAAACTGATGGGCCCTTAAATTCATAAAGTCTAGGTATCAAAGAGAAAGCCGAACAAAATAATTACAATGAAAATATTAAGAGATGATCTGAAATTACTGTGAAACTCGTACAGTATTTCTTCGCAAGGTTAAGCGATTTGGATTATGTCTGTTGTGGTAAGAGCCAGTTACCATCCTTACTTATGCATCCATGATAAGTAATCCTGTGTAATTGTCTAGAAGGAAGATAATACTATTGCACTGAGTTATCTGGCTGAGTATCGAATACTATTATCACGACTAATTGTGTCGACTTACATGTTGTAACTTGCTCGGCTCCACATCAAACAATGCCCAATTATTTCAATATCTGCGTTTAATTTTGAATGTTAGCGTAATTTTAGTAATAAATTTAAATAGTCATTCGATTTCCTTTGCATCTTCACACTAGGATTATTAGAGTCTGGGCTGAAAAGAATATTTTAACCATATTTTTAAAATTTACTGTTCATTTAACTTAAAAAAAGAAAACTTCATAAAGTGCATAGGATTTTTATTTCCATACAATCTTCATTGTAGCGACAAACGCAGTCGTTTCGTTTACATTAACCCCTTAAGCCCCGCGTTCCTGAAGAATTTTAATCATTTTACCTAAGCACCCGAGTCATCAATGTCATAATCTGGTTCCGATAATTCATGAAGCATATCAATTGCTTTCTACCCTGTGTCGAGTACTTTTCTCGCACATTTTGTCCATGGTTGCTTCCCTGGCAGTCCAGGTTGAGAATCTGCACGCAACATGGTGAAAACGATCATTTTTATCCAAAACACATGCACAAAGCACAATGAAAAGGCGCAGACATGTTGGTATTAAGTAATTTTTCTCCACCACTTTTCAACCTGCGACTGAGCATTACGTCATTTTTCTCTACCACAAGTAAAGCAGTTGTCAGGGCTCAAAGGGTTACATATAGAGCCATAAGATTCCCATATGAGCGTAAAGTTTTTTTTTATTTAATTCACTCCAAGCAAGTCTATAATGCCACTAAGACGCAAGGGGCTATTTGGAATGAAAAATAATGAAAATACTTTGGCAGTAAATGGAATCCCAATCTTTAACGGGAAACAATTTATAAACCTCTACTTTTGTTCAATAGATAGGTGAGGACCATGAACCGGGCGATAAGCGAAATCTATACTTAGTGAGTTATTCTGTGTTATCATAGAGAGTAATGAGTTTGATCTTAAAAAGAACAGGGCATATACCTCAAGGGAAAGAGGAGGAAAGAAGTTGTAGAAGAACTTCGAGAAAAACCAAAGCCATTAAACTTGTTCGTTTCAGGGAGGTGTAGTGGCTTGGGAAATATAATTGTACCTATTCGTATATAATATGTAGAAAAAAATATAGTGTATAGTAAAGTAAGAGACAGGCTGATGTTGACTACTGATCACGTGTCGTAGAACAACAAAATACAAAAGAGGGTGAAGCAGAATTAGACCGGAAGTAAGACAAGATGAAATACGGCTTTGTCAAGAACACTGACAAAGAATATAATTATGTTCAGTCTAATATCGGAAAAATCAATCCAAATATAGAATGATATACACTTATGTTTTATAGATTACTAGCAGATTTCACACGCTCGCTATCGGTTCGCAAATTAAGATATATTCACTATTTGAAATATTTGAAACAAAAAAATTAATAAAATTTTCATTCATGAATTGGCTTGTTATAGTTAAGGAAATTTTTACAAATATATGCCAAATTATTGAAGGCCAAGTAAAATGCAAATTTCAAACACTTTTCTGCACTATATAACACGATATTCTTAGATAGATCTATTTTTAATTATGAAAATCAAGACATCCTCGAATAAAAGAATATTAACAAAGGAGAGTTAATTATGAAAATTAGTTGAACCTGAAAAGTGATATTGTTTAGATGTAGATAAAATATCATACAGATATGGAGCCTTTTGTGTGTAAAATACTCTCTTGAGGGGTATACACATTCAGACACTTACCTGGCACAGGGCTCATACCTGGGCTGGTGGTATCACGGCTAGGACTAGCTTGGACCAGCTCGGGTCTGGACCAGCTATGACAAGCCAAGATCATTTATGACTAGCTTAGACCAGCTATGACGAGCTTGGACAAGCTATGACCAGCTAAGACCAGATAAGCCCAGCGACCTGAGTGAAAACACTCAGGTCCCCACGTTAAAAACCGACCTTGTGTCACAACCTGACTCAGTGTGTGTGTGTGTGTGTGTGTGTGTGTGTGTGTGAAGGGGGGGTTAAATACACGTACCGGTCACAGGGATTCCTCTCTGCGCTGGTAGTATCACAGCTATGACTAGCTTGGACCAGCTATGACTAGCTTGGACCGGGTATGACCAGCTTAAGTCTAGCTTAGGCCAGCTATGACCAGCTTGGACGAGATATGACCAGCTAAGACCAGCGGCTTCGAGTGAAAACACTTGGGTCCCCACGTTAAAAACTAACCTTGTGTCACAACCTGAATTAGTGGGGGATCAAGTAAATACCGTGTGTAAAATACTCTCGAGTAATTTTTAACACTTTATTGATCATCTCTCAGTTGCGTCTTTGTCTTTGGCCAGAGTGCCCTCAGATGCTTCTCTGTCAAAGGGAAAGAGTCGCAACTGAAGAAAATTATACTGAGAGGTGCCGGTTCTGGGGAACAGCTGCCCGAGGCCGCGCCTTCTCATTGCACTAGAGAGAAAGATCGGTGCACGCACCGAGGCCAGCGCAACCGATGGTTGCGGGGGCTCTGAGAACTTTTGTTCCTTACCCGGTTGCACGCGCTCGGGATCCCTACATTAATATGGGGCTTTTTAATCTCAGAATTCGTGAGAGAATTGAGCTGAAATATCAAATTTATTCATATAGATTCCATAGTATAGGTTTTACTCAATTAGCTATTATGTTTCTCTAATTCTTCACATGTTTTAATGTATAACTCATTCTAATTTCTATTTTCCTATCTTTAGACTTATTATTAATTTTATTTTAGAAATTCTTCCCTTTTCAGTCACACATGAAATAAAAATAATTGTTTGTACGGAAAATAAGGATCTACGTACATCAAATCGTCTTTAAATGGCAGCAGAAGAATTATCATTGAACTTTTAAAAGGTAAATTTAAACATTAATTCAATACTTAAATACAGCGATCAATTTTGAGTTAATTATTGATGCCTATCGTATCTGCTCCTCCCTAGCTACTGTGATAATAGCCAAACCAAGAGTGCTGCACAGGAGCTATTTAAATGCCACCTGATAGGGCGTCTTTTAAGCTAGCTTAAACTTTTAGCCAGGTTAAAATTTGAAGCTAGCTGAAATTTCGGATACAAAAGGAATCTAAGAGTTATTCCCATAGAACCATGAAAGAAATGATAATGCCCAGTATAATATATTAATATATATTTTTAACCTCGCATAGTATGTCAAGCCTGAATCTGGGCTCAACAAAAATCGTTCCCTACGCCTAACTTTTCTAGGGATTTTGAATGAGCAATGAATCATTGAAATCAGGCCAGTGGGAGTGAATGAATTGCTTGGACATACACGCGCACAAATACACACACATATACACTGTACTGTATATATAAGATGCAAAAACATTTGATAAAATATGTCACAAAGATCTATTTGAATTGTTAGGAATACTCAGTCTATTCGAGAAGGATGTTATATATATATATATATATATATATATATATATATATATATATATATACTTGGAGCGAAGCATCTGATAACGGATAGAAAATGAAATGTGTAGATAAATAAAAAAAGCAAAGTATGTGTCTTCTTTCCAGATTTATTCAAGCTCTATAGCTAGGGTACCCCAAGGATGTTGGACACCTCACCAGGATTTATTATCGGTGGTCATAATATTAACAATGTAAGATATGCAGAGGTCACTGCATTGCGGACACACCTGTAAAGAAAATATAGGAATACCTACAGATGGTAGTGAAAGAAAGGGTTAGGAACGGTTTAGAAAAATAGTTGTCGGTGAAGAACAATTACCAACATTCAAGCACGAAAAAAAAAATTGAATATCTGTGAATTTTTTTTAACAGGGAATGGAAAATACAATATCGGAATCGGAATGCAATCTTTGAATATATATGACCAAGAATATGAAAAATCTGTATATGTGTGAATTAGAAAGCTTTGCATATATATATATATATATATATATATATATATATATATATATATATATATGCGAATGTCAGTGTGTCACTAGGTCACACTTTTTCAACTTTACTTCGTCCTGGGTAAGACGTTAAACTACATCCGTGTCCTGGGTAAGACGATATACTACATCCAGCAGCAAGGCCTCTGATCAGGAGGTTTTGAGGAGCAAGGAACCACCTCTTAATTGCTGGTGTTCCCAGGTCCACCCTGACCCAGTGTGACCTGTTAGGGTTCCAGCTATGGTCATATAGTTAACTATTACCAGCTATACTTTTCTGAAGAAATTATTACCAGCAATACAATTTTGAAGGAGAATATTACCAGAAACAGATTTTTGACTAAAAAAATATTACCAGCAACAAAAAATGTTGACATTAAATACCCCATTGTGGTTGGTTGATATACCGTAAAATAAAATAAACCAAACCATCAACTTTACTTCTACAGACCGTAGCCCATCATATCATACCATTTTGGAATCAGGCCGACTCTGTGAGAGCAAATGAAAATTCCCGGTCGGTTCCGGACCTGCAATCGTGAAATTTTTGATACCTAAATTTTCATTACTATGATTGTTTGCGGCGACATTTTTTAAGCTACTTTTTTTGCGGAGAGTTTTTTGTACGATAATCATTTTCATAACTTGTAAATAAATTTAGGAATAATCAAAATTAATTTTGAAATCCAGCGAAAGTCACCCATAAAATAAAAATAATTGTTTGTACGGAAAATAAGGACATATTACCATGAAATTGTCTTTAAATGAAGTGGTAGTAGAGGAATTATCATTTATCTTTTAAAAGGTAAGCTTAAATATTAGATTGGTTGAAAAATAATGACGTAATAATCTCGTTTTTTGACGTTAAAAAATACGTCAAAAAACGACACTATTACGCCATTATTTTTCCACCAACGTAATATTAATGAAAGACTTAAATAAACCGATCAATTTTGAGTTTTTCTATGGTTTATTGTTGACAATCACATCTACCCCACACTAACTATTTTGATGAAGGCCGAGAAAAGACGCTTCTGCGGGAGATAGCTTAAATACCAGCGACAGGGCGTCTTTTAAGCTACTAAACATATATATATATATATGAAAAATTTAGAAGAATTTGATAATATCTGTGAGAGAATTAGAAATCTTTGCATACATACAGTGAGTTTTTAATTTTCCTTGCACATACAACTTAAACAACTTTACGAGATATTACTTATCAAATATCAGGCAAAATGGCGAACATAAACTAGAGTTATAACAAAAAATAACATGTATCCAATACTTATGCGTGTCACTGTATATGAGAAAAAATGAATTCTTTTTAACGTACATTTTAAAGAATAAAAACGTTAGATTGCAAGAGAATTAGCAAACCTTGAATGTGTATACGGGATTGATTTGTTTTTAAGGCTTATCAAATCATTGCAGGTTTAAATAAGTTTTGATAGGCCTATCTATATCTCTGAGATGAGATAATATGATTATATAATTTACATTATTCGGACTGTTAATCTCATCTTTATTGCCATATTCACAACGTTTCGGCCGTTGTACGCTCCGCACTCCTTCAGGTTGTTGGAATGTCGAACTGGGGTAGACTGTTCTAATTCCACGTATCATGTTTAATGGATGTCAGTTATCAGTTATCTCCTGCTTAATTCCCTCTCCAAGTTCTCCACTGCCTTAGCCGGGTATTGAACTCACGCTCTTCACTCATGTATCGAATTTCGAACCGAACCTTTTATTTAATTCCACGTGCCATGCCTCTTCAGGATAAAAGCCCAGTGGATAAAGTCGTTGGTTAGATCCAGAACAATAAAGGGTTCGGTTCGAAATTCCGACAATCTGAAAGAGGCCGAAGGGTACAACAGCCGAAACGTGAATATGACAATGAAGATGAAGGTAACATTCTGAATAATGTGATGAAGTTGGCCGGAGCGTACAACGACCGAAACGTTGTCAATATGGCAATGAAGATGAGAATAACAGTTCGAATGATGTAGATAGTATTTGACCTGCCGTAGAAAAAATCAATCAATCACACATAAATTATTTTTAGATTGTAAGAATTATTTTGGAGATAATAATCCCGGTTTAATGATAAAAATCTGACTAATTAACCAGTAGCTTGTCGAAGAAGAATTTGGATGCATACGAATACATAAACGAACTCAACGGGAATTCGAACACGGCTGTTTGATTAGCAATTCTAAGCCATTAGCGTTACACAACTCAAAGATGCAAGCTTTTAGCCCCTGTTATTCCTAAGCGGTCACTAAATTAGGAACGGAGAAGGCTTGATGTTGCTTAACTACGGAGATCTTAACAGAACCTTTGTCTCAATAAGATATGGAAGTTGGCTTGTACATGTTTGAGGATGAGAAAGTTTTATATATATATATATATATATATATATATATATATATATATATATATATATATATATCATTATTTATTTAAAAATAGGATTCCAACACGTAGCGTGTTGGAATCCTATTTTTAAATAAATAATTATATTTATGCTCTACTTTTGTATCGAGCACTATTTTTTTAAAAATAACAACAAAAATACTAAAGAACTTTGGATTATTTACCTAACCAGTTCTTTCGTATTTTCTATATATTTTCACACACACACACATTTTACCCATACGGATTACCTAGTTTTTCCTAAACTATATATATATATATATATATATATATATATATATATATATATATATATATATATATATATATATGTGTGTGTGTGTGTGTGTGTGTGTGTATATATATTTATATATGTATCTATGTATGCATATATATATTAGGTTGGTGCAAAAATAATGATGTAAAAATGTCGTTTTTTGACGTATTTTTTAACGTCAAAAACGACATTATTACGTCATTATTTTTGCACCGACCTAATATATATATGCATATATATATATATATATATGTGTGTGGGGGGCGTGTGTGCGTGAGTTCATTAAACTTATTTAGAAAGTAATAAATATGTATCTGACATAATTAGAAAGCTGTTACTATATATATATATATATATATATATATATATATATATATATGTATATGTGTGTGTGTGTGTGTGTGTGCGTGTGTGTGTGTGTGTGTGAAAGAGAGAGAGAATTAATATTATTTGCATATATGGCATCCGTTTCTCCAGGACTACCGGCTAACACAGAATTTGTATATGAAGCTTTAGATAAGGAAAGTGACGCTCGGGTTTTGACTAGATATCACAGAAGCCATTGATAGAGTTTGGTATGCTGACCTTCTCCCCAAGCTTAAGGCCTACGCTGTCTCTGGAATGATATTTGCCTCAATAAAATTCGTGTAATGAACGGAGTGTTGAACGGACACGCTTCTGGATCATCTCATATGATAACGCAGGGTCCTCCAGGACTCTATCATTGGACCTACTTTATTTCTGCTCTTCATCAAAGATCTTCATCAGTTACCAACTATTTATGAAGATGACACAACTATTTCCTCCTGTCTTAGCATCAAGTCCGATAAAAGTAAAACGGCTGTAGAAAAGGACCTGCAATCAGTGCCCAACAGGGGCTAGGAATCATTTGTGTATTTTAACGCCCCCAAAATAAAACTGCTTTCATTTAACCACCATAGAGAAAATTTCTTGCCTGGCATCAGAAGATGATGCTGACCACCAGCAGAGTAACACATTGTGCCTTCTTCAACTCAAGTTCTTCACTAACAAGAAGTGGAATGATTATATTGAATCAATTGCTTGATTTACTTCTATGTAAACGTAGTAAAGAGCGTTGTATCCAGCCACGTTTTCATATCAGAATCTTTCTTGCACATTTATAAATCTACCATTCGTCCGTACATTAAATACCGCTGCCAAATTTGTATCTCGAGATTCTTGGCAAAATTCAAAGAAGGGTTTCTAATATAATCGATTTTGATCTGGCATCACGACTTCAGTCTTTTTCGCACCGACTTGACATGACTTCCATTGGTCTTTTCAATGAATATTTTCCTGATAATAGTTCTTATTACCTTTTCTTCGGGCCTCGACTACATGAATATAAATTTACTCCCAATCTGTTCACTATCTTTTTCCGTTTTACTGATGCACTAGCTAAATGTTCTATTTTAATAGTTTCTTTTCAGGCTCTTCCCGACTGTGAAACACCCTTCCAATTTCATGCTTCCCTGATACATTCAATCTTCAAAAAATTAAAAATCCACGACAGTCGTTATCTTCTGTCTTGAAACTTGTTCGTTTATTGTCCTTTCTCCTTACAAATGTCATTCTCTTTTACTCCCTGTAACCTCTTGCGTTCTAGTGGAATTATGGATTTTCTTGGAGTGAAATGATTAAAATATAATTATATGAGGAAATTAGGAAGCTTTGACTATATATGTGAGAGAATTATAAAGCTTTGAATCAATTAGATGGTCTTGAAATATGAACACAGACTTTTGAACGCAACACAAAAATAGTCCAATGATGTGTCTTCGCTTCTGGAGAAGAATTCAATCATCGTTTTGGATTGGTTTCCTGGAAACATTATTTATTTTTGTTTTAAAATCTGAAAACTGTTCTATCGAAATTCAGCTTGTAACATATAAAGAATTGGTATTTTAAATTTCGATTACATTGATTAATCTGTTTTTTTTTTTATCCTGAGTTCAATAGACTTATTTTTTTTTACTCTAATCGCAGTCGGATGCTTTTTTTTTTTAGATTATTTATCACTCACTTCCTCGTTTTAGTCGGCGAAATATTAGACTTTTTATTTAAGTCAGAAATATCAAAATTGAAAGCGGCGATAAAAAGATGAAAAGCACTGTATCGATTCTTCGAGACGTTTGTATGTTCGCGTAAGTCTCGAGGCAAGTAATCGAATCACGGTAATTTGATATACAAGTTAGCGATTCAACGTAAGTAAAGCATAGATAGAGGGGAAAAGTAAATAAACTCAAAGAGAGACAATCTAAATGTTTATCTCATGAATAAACACACACACACACATATATGTATATATATGTATTTATGTATGCATGTGTATGTGTGCTTACTAACATATGTTTTGTTTATATATATATATATATATATATATATATATATATATATATATATATATATATATATATATATATATATATATATATATAAATGGTTCAGCCTCTCGTATCCCAGGATGCCCGTCTACTAGAGCGGCTACTAATCCTCGTTGCAAACGCCTCCCCAGGCACATTTGTGTTTGCTCAGCACCTACAGACCCCACCTGCAGTTTCAACTCCAACTATGCTGAGCGGACTTTAGTTGCAGATTCTCAGACAGTACGCATTATCTAGCGTGACCAACAGTCTGAACAAGGCCAGCACGCTCAAACATTCGGTCACGATAACTTGTGAGTTCGTTCTAGCACAAAAACCTCAACGACTACCAAGGATTCTTTTTGCTCAATTTCACTCACACGGCTAGAGGCAACGCGTGGATATAGTTTTTAGGCACTTTCCAAAGGAGCCGCACGCTGGGACAGCCTTCTCCAGACCGATAAATATCAAGGAATCCCCTTCTGGACAAATCGACCATAGTTAGATTCGAACGTGAACGGTTTACCCATTAGCTACGTATATATATATATATATATATATATATATATATATATATATATATATATATATATATATATATATAATTAAGTTATGAAGAACTTGGTAATCCGTATTAGGTTAAGGTCTGGTCACTCCTACTCCCGCAATTATGATTGAGAGAGATATGAAATGAATCCCTCCCTAAATTCTACCAGGTCTCTTTAACTACCACTTTTACACTCTCTGTTAAATTACAAAAACTTACACTACCCATCAATTTTAATTTCATTTTTCGTTTCATTTCATTTTTGGAAGTTATGTCTGATTATATTCATTATTTAAACATATAATATTAAATGTTACAGAAAATGAATGTCTATTATGTGTGATTATGAGCCGTTCTAATGTTCGAATGTTTGTTTTTATTTCCGGTGAAAATAAAGATAAAAAATGCCCAACATTTGGATATTTTTTATTAAGTTTGTCCTAAGTTTTCGGCTCATATTAGCCATCTTTGGAATGGTTATACAGACATGAAACAAAGATATCAACTGTCAAAGATGATATTTTGTTATTTTCACATAGAAAATTGCCATGTGACGGTAACGGTCGCGGAATAGACGACGCAGATCGTAAGTTCAAAATGCGATTCAATGACGCCATAGATATAGACCGAAGTATTGCAATAGAACCAATGTCTAGATGCAATAAAATGTGTTGTGACTAGTTTGAAATGTAATTTTGTTGAGTGTGGGTTGCTTTGTTTTAATGTAGATGGCCTCCAATATATGAAAGTTCTTTTTACTGTGTGTATGTGTGAGTATTGTAGTGTTATCAACTAATATATGTCTAATATGTTTTCTTTAAGAAATGTTGGTTAATAGAACTAAGATCACTAAGGTGACAGGTAAATATAATACTATTAATCTTATCAGACGATATACACATACACAATATATATATATATATATATATATATATATATATATATATATATATATATATATATATATATATATATGTTATTTAACGTCAATTTATATACTTCCAGAATTTTTTCTTGTGATAATAATTATTTTCTGCTATACATCCTAAACTTAGCTGGGGATAAATTAGAAAGTTTAGCATATAAACGAGTGACAGACTTAGTCTGCTTTGTATATATATATATATATATATATATATATATATATATATATATATATATATATATATATATATATATATATATATAATTTTCTAAGCATAGCTTAATTGTGGCACAAGGCGGAATGCATGAGGCACCCAGTGATGACAATGTCATTACTCAACCTTATTTCTTCTATTGGGACAAGCTTGCTAGCGATTAGAACAGATTGAGGTTTCCAACCTTTGATATATATTGGCGGGAAAAGGAAACTTATACATACACATCTCAGTACGTTTAGGAAGCTTTGCATATATATATATATATATATATATATATATATATATATATATATATATATATATATATATATATATGTATGTATATATATATATATATGTGTGTGTGTGTGTCTGTGTGTGTGTAGAAAACTTTGATAATATGTGTGTGTGAATTAGGTATAGTTGTATATATATATATATATATATATATATATATATATATATATATATATATATATATGATAGCAAAAGAAAGCTTTTTAATGTACATTTTAAAGAAGAACACTTTGAATGCGAGAGAATTAGCAAGCCTTGAATGTGTATAGCTGATTACTTGATTTCTTTCTAAGGTTTTTCAAAACTTTGCTGGTTATTTAAGCCCCGAAAATATTTTTAGATTGTAAGATTTTTTTTGTAGATGATCATAATAGTTTAGTGATGAAAAAATCTTACTAATTAACCCATTGCTCGAGTTGAATTCATATCATTTCAAACGTTATTTGCCCAGACGTCAATCCAACAAACCCAACGGGAATTGGAAGAACATTAACAATTTAGAACTGTATCCATTACATCACCCGAAAATCCTTGCTTACACACCTGGTATTCCAACGCTGTAACTCATTTGATCAGGCTCGACGTTGCTTAACTTCGGTGATTGGACGAGAACCCGAGTGAAACGTAATGGAAAGTTAACAATGTTTCTGTACTAAAGTTCACAATATATACAAGTTGTATATAGAAGTTCGCTTGTATAGATATATTAGTTCACTTGTATATGTAATCAAAGATCGGTTAATTCTTAAGGCTTCTATAGACAATTCTTAAGAAATAACCGCTCTTTGATTATATATACAAGTAGCCAATCTTTGATTATATATACAAGAGACTTAGAAAGTTTTTTAAGATATATGAAAGAGAATTTGAATTCTTTGGATGAGAAATATTTTTTTTTAAATTGATATAAGCGAGCGAATTAGAAAATTTTGAATGTATATATGGTTCGGTACGCAATTAATATTCTGTTAAAGATGTTTTTTTAACAGAATTCTTTACAAATGTTTGATTTTAAGGCACTTTTTTTCTCATCCTTTTTATATTATTCTTATAAAACCTGTGTCCATTGTGATAGAACATGGAAACTTAATCGGGGACTATGAGGTTAATGCAATGGAATCGTTAGAACTGCAAGATAAGTTTAGGGAGGATGTCTGGATAATGCAGAATTTATACTGTAAGCGAACCGCAAGGATGAAAAATGACTTTAATAGAAACAAAAAAAAAAAAGAAAAGAAAATGGCGAAAGACAAGTAGATGTCTCATCCCCGGACTTAACCTTTACAATGAAGCAATCCTACGTGAATTAGAAGTACTACCAGAGTTTATTATTGGCGACCGCAACATTAGATTAACATTAGATGACCAAATGACACAAAGCAGAGAGTAGACACAGGAAAGGAAACTATTGAACCTCCTACAGAAGGTAAGAGTAAACACCAACTGCAAGGCAGAGGATATGATTGTCAAGAAAGTATGCAACCAAACATGCCAATACAAATTTGAGATACCAAAATTAAGCCAGTGCAAAAGTTGAAATATCTGGGCAGTGTTCTAATAGAGGACGGAGAAAGTGACAGCACAATCGGAAGGCGCATTGAGATAGCGAAAGACATCTTCCAAAAGTATTAAGAAAAAGGAAAAATTCATTAGAAACAAAGAAAAGCGAACTGTATTGTTATGTAATATCCGTCCACCTAAGTTGCAGTAAATACTTGACAATTGCATCACAACCTTGATGTAACAGAAATGCGGTTCTACAGAAGCATATTGGGAATATCACGCACTAAACACGTGAGTAACGACAAAGTGGAAACAAAACATGAAGACTCATTGTTACAAACTCCTGGCCCATATCTAAGCAACTTTGATACTTTCTCCTTTGCCCTTTTTCTTCCATCCATACACAAAAAGACACCATGAAGGTTATTCTACGTTTAGTTTGTTTTGTCAGTGTTAAATTCACCGTGTCCAATTTCCTCACTATGTATCCTAGAGATGTAAAATATCTCTGAATGATTCTATGTATACGAGATCATTTAGATCACAATTTTTCCAAACATTTACTTGGCTCACATCTTCCTTACATGGTATTCCCATCATCCTTCTGTAGAACCATATCGCTCTCGTTTGTACCCTTTACTTCATCTTTAAGAAAATCGTTCAGTATTCACTGACTATCTATCAACACCCTTGTGCAAATTAATTGAAACAACCGCTTTAGTTTCCTTTCTTTCAACATACGGTCCGTTTTAGACCCCCTGGAGTGACAGGCTGTAATCGATTTCTATTTTTTCTTCAGATTAACTCATTTGCAAGCCTTACTAGTGAGCAAATCAAAATACTGTAGAGTGATCCGGAAAATCTCTTGATTTAAATACGACCGAGAATCTGTGGTCAATCAGCAAGAAAAGACTTCGTGGAATGGACATACGGAGTAGAATATGTGCAGTGGGTCATGTTTCATTGAAAAAATACAAAAAAAGTAAATAATAACGGAATTATTTGTTTTGTATCAATTTATTTGCAAAAGATTATGTCTGTCTGTCTATCTATCTATCTATCTATCTACAGATATATGAATGAAAAAAACAGAGGAAAACTATATTTAATTTAACCGACACGTTTCGTTATTCGACGGACGTTACCAAGCCAACTTTGATGGTTTTATATTGAAATAGTTATATATTCAATAATTACTCAAAATTTCCAAATTAAGAACGCGCATAAATATTCACTAGGATTTTGAAAAGATTTCGGTGTTAGATGCTAGATTACGTCATATAGTATCTTCATAAGAACACTTTTAAATTTAAAGAAGCTCAAAAACTGGTTAACTGAAATGTCTAGGTATTTAGACCTTAGAATTTAGTATACTTGAGAAAGACAAGAGATAACAAAAGTCAACATTCACAACAACTGTATTAAAAATCAAAGGGAAACGGCTATATCCATCATTTATGATGGATATAGCCGTTTCAGTGGCCACTGAACGACTGAATGATATAAAACAAAAATAACATTTACAAACACATGGATATCTTTGGTACTAAATTTCGGACCATATGAATCTATTGTGGCCTTGTTAGGGGTCAGAAGTAAAGACACACAGAGAGAAAATGAGTATAATAAATATATTAACAGACACATTTAATACAAACATATACAAACGAGAGTGTTACAGCAAGAATATTCGGTCTGACCGTCAGAGCTGACTACTGGTAACTTCCCTCTCCAAAAGGCAGTACCTGTTCCTATTCATAGCTGTGAGAGTCCATGAGTTCGTGGGTAAATTACCATAACAAAATCTTTATGAAAACATGTTAAAATCCAGTTTTAGAATCTTTTGAAGCGGTGTTCTGGCGATGTGTAATTGAGTAGAGCGACGACGGGTTGAAAGCTGATGGATTCTTAAAGACACTCTGACATGCAGCTTCCACCTCTGCGTTAGTGCACAATGTGCGCTTCGGGCCTCTTCTCGGAAGATCGCCGACTGATCCAGTTCCTTCAAAACAGGGGATTATGTTCCGAATCTTGTTATCGCTAAGAGATATTCTAACATTAAAATGTTCTCGGTATTTTTCATTAGAATAATAAAAAAAAAAAAAAAAAAACTGAATGAGTTTTACTCGTTCCTGGGCCTCATAAATAACTATTTTAATCTCCAAGGGCGGCTCTATAACCATATATAAACGTCCATCTCATTTTCTTTGTTCTTTGCTCTATATTTGATCCCAACTGTATATATATATATATATATATATATATATATATATATATATATATATATATATATATATATATATGCAAATATGTAGAAGATAGTAAAGAAATCATCAGGTAATTAATCCGAAGTTCTTTAGTATTTTTGTTTTTATTTTTAAAACCAGTGCTCGATACAAAAGTAGAGCTCAAATTAAAATTATTTTTTGAAAATATGATTCCTTCGCTACATAAGAGTTCTCATGTTTCAAAAACAAGAGCTGAAAACTTAAATATAATTACTAGAATTAAATTGATTATCGCACCAAGCTCTGTTTCATCTTCAACAATTGTTTTTGAAACATGAGAACTCTTATGTGCCAAAGGAATCATATTTTTAAAAAATAATTATATATATATATATATATATATATATATATATATATATATATATATATATATATATATATGTATGTATAATCAAATTGAAGGATCCTGAGCAATAAATATAAATATTTATGTACGATACTTTTGGTGTCAAACATGGTATAATTTATTTGTAGAAAATAGAAACTTGATTTGTCTAGTTTCTCTTCCTAGAGTATGTCATTCGCATAAATTTAAAACCTATTATCACCCGATGCACTGCTCATATACAAGAACAGATACGAAGAGTTGAGCACGGATCGTTTAACCATTCCATAACACATCTCAAATGAATCTATTAAGAGAAGATAACAATCTTGTTCTCATTCCAACTTATTGGAATACTTAATATATGCTATTGATCTTCTGTTGAAGATTATCCTTATCCGAGATTTGAATACGTATTAGGTCGTTGCAAAAATAATGACGTAATAATGTCGTTTTTTGACCTATTTTCTAACGTCAAAAACGACATTATTACGTCATTATTTTTGCAACAACCTAATATATCATCACCGTAGTCTCCTTAATGCTGATGATATACGAATTGATATCTAGGATAAGAATGATCTTTAACAGAAGAGCGACATCAGGTATTCAAATTTGTAGGATTCTAGATAAACATTCCCAAAGAAGGAACTCTAATACAGGAATTGGAATTAGTTTGGAAAATCTCTGAATTCCTCACAAAAATTTAAGATGTTGGATTAATATATAATAAACACTTCAAGTTCTTCGGCGAATAGATCTAAAGTAGGAAGATCTACAAAAGAATAGCTGTACTTCGACGGGGAATCGAATCCTTTTTAACCTTAGGGAAACGAAATCTTAAACCGAAGCGTGCCTATGCCAGTTCGGCCATGGAGACTGATTGACAAAACAACGTCAGAATAAAAAGATAAAGAAGATATGTTGTTTTTTTTTTTACATTGAGCATTTCGTCCTTGTGCCATATCAAAGGTATGCTTAGTAAATCTCTAAATCTGGTAGCTATAGTTTCGTAACCGAAGTGCAAGCAAAAGTCATTTTTAAATGATTTTTTTATCCGACATTATTTCTTATGAGTATAAACGTTATTTTCAGTGGGGTCACGTACTTGGGTTGCTGTCCGTGTTATTTTTTATTTTATTATAATATGGAGAAGGCTGATTTCAAATCTCACCAGACACCAACCGATTTCTCTCTCTCTCTCTCTCTCCCTCTCCATATATCTCTCTCTCTCTCACACACACACACACATATATATATATATTTATATATATATAAATATAAAGGTCAACATTGAAGTCAACACTCAGAGGCGACAGGCTGTTTCATGCTGGACGAAATCGGCGGCTAGATGAGTGCATACAGCCTGTCACCTCTGAGTCTTGATTTCAATGTTCACTTTTATATTTATATTTACATACGCTCTTTCTCTGATATTGAGCACTTTATCGCATAAATATGGGACCCCTTAAATATCTATCTATCTATCTATCTATCTATCTATCTATCTATCTATCTATCTATCTATCTATATATATATATACCCCGTCTAACATTAAAATCGTCCAAATCTTGTAACAGCATAATTGTCCATCCCACAAAATGTTTAATATAAATAAATACACTAAACTAACTGAGTTTCTTCTTTCCGGTTTTCAGATGAGAAGATTAACCATCTTGAAGCCATTTGTCATTAGAATCACCGAACAACGCTTTGATTTATTTAGCGAGAAAGAGAACAGCTTAACATCGTATCGTGTTAGACACACTTTCTTCCCAAGTGAACAATTATGACAGGAAAAAATCATTCATGCTTTCAGTAATGGTACCACCATTCATAATCTGGCTTCCGTCTTCAAAGAACATTCGAGAACTTTGAAGAGAACGTTGAACAAGTTTAAAAAAGAGAGGAGAGCAGACAGGAAAACTGGATCAGGAGGTGACAGCAAAAAGTGGGATCATTATTTCAACTGAGATCTAAAAGGATCAATTAGAAAAGACCCGACTCAATCTATAATATATTTGGCACGTGCGAGAGGAGTTTTAGCTATGACATCCAAAGAGCAAAAGGAGAGAAAAAAGACTTCAATATGAAAATGAAATCATACGTGAAACCAAGTTAGATTAAGATTAAGGCACCTAATTAGATTAAGATTAAGGCACTTAGATTAAGATTAAGGCACCTAGTTAGATTAAGATTAAGGCACCTAGTTAGATTAAGACAGAAAGCAGTTTAGAGAGGGCGAAGATCATCTTGAATAAGTTTCGAAGTGATTTTTATTTCAGTACTTCGTGAGCTTCCAATCCTGATCTATGATTAATTAATGAACATGTCATTTTCATTTATGATCGATTTCATTACGATGCTTCTGTTATGCACGTAGAGTAATTATACATTCTTATTGCTCAAAGTAGAGTCCAATAGTGTTCAAAAAGTCTCGGGCAATTCCAATAAGATATATGTAACAATTTGACAATTTTGCTGTTACCCGATTTGGACAATTTTGCTGTTACACCTTATATATATATATATATATATATATATATATATATATATATATATATATATATATATATATATATATATACATATATATATATATATATATATATACACACACACACACACACACACACACACACACACACACACATATATATATATATATATATATATATATATATATATATATATATATATATATATATATAAAAGAAAGAGGTTATAGTGGTTCTAACTAGAGAAAAGTGTGTATATTAAAAAGAAGAGAGGTACCGCAAACGTTTTCGGTTGTAATGTTGATCTAAAAAAAAAAAAATTATGCGTTATTGTCCATAATTTTACTACACGTGTTTCTAGTCTCGCGACCGTCATCAGGTAAAGGGTGGAGATATATTATTAAAAATAATTAAGTTTTTTCCTTTATGTTTTTCGATGTTGAATATTCTCGATATGAGACATTCTCTGTTTTGTTAAATATATATATATATATATATATATATATATATATATATATATATATATATATATATATATATTTAACAAAACAAAACATATATATATATTCTGGTGTCTGTTCATCGGATCTGATGAAGTAATTTAATTTATTGTCTGACTTATACTAACACGTCCCAACCCATTTTCCTTAGACACAGTTTTATCATTCATTCTTGAAGAAACCGAAAGAAACATTTGGGCAGTTGTGGAATGCTTTGTTTAAAAGCTTTTGCAACTTTTTCTCATCGTCTTCACTTTTTCCCGATAATATTATGCATCATGGAAACACCCATATACATACACACACACACACACACACACACACATATGTATATATAAGAAAATCTAAATAAATGATCTTATTTATGTAAATGTACATTGGCTTGAATATATTAGGCATTCGCAGACACACGTATACATTCTCTTAACTCTAGCATATTTTGATAATATTTGAATGGAATCTTAACCGGTAGTCAATGATATTAAACTTGATAAACGAGTTAAAATAGTCTTCCCTTTCTACTTTATCAACAGTTTTCAGAAGCCAATATTTTGTGAATCAGTAATTGACAACTAGATCAGAGAGTGTAATCGATATCACTGACCGAAATAAATATTTGAATTGATTCAATTTTACCTAAGGGAATATATTTGTGTCTATGACACTTCTTGTAAACACATATTTTAATGAATTCTGTGTGAACAAGCGTCTTCTTTTTGGTGGGCGGCGTGTGAAAATGAGAAAAATAGATTAATAAAATATAACCGAGCTCAACAGGTCGAAGAAGACGAAAAATATTAAATATTCGAATATTTTGGATAGAAAAATAATGAATGTTTTCTCTTCCAATGCGAATATTACAGCATGTTGTCTCTTACTGGGCACAACGGTAACAGTTTGGGAATATATATTGTGGAGTAGGTAGCCATGGTCAAAAGCAAAATAAGTAACAGAACTGTCCGACAAAAAAGAAAAATGACAAAATTTGCAATAAGGCATGACTCTTCGGTAAATCGAATCTAGTTCTCTCAGTCACCGTGCATTTATTTAAAAATAAATACGCTTAAATTCACGTTCGACCCAGCCGTCCGCCCACGGCTTTCTGGTAGAATCGCCAGAATGCTGCCACTTCAGTCGGGTTTCGATCCTAGCTAGATGCAACCGGGCGTCTAGCCGCACAGATGAGCTTTAAAACAGTCTGTCTTTGGATGATTATATCTATCTGTATATTTACATTATTCGGGCTGTTGTCATCATTTTAATTGTCATATTCACGCCATTTCGACCATAATACGCTCCGTCCTACATCAGGAGATAGACGTCGTAATTACGAGCCGGACTGTTTATTTCAGCCATTGTGGTAGAGTGCTTTAGTGCCATGTCCAATAGAATTTTCCAGATATCTCAGTTTTCAGTTATTTCTCTTTAGTTACTCAATTCTCCAAGTTTTTATGTTCAACTCTCGTGTGCTTAGGTATTCAGCTAACAACTCTTTCGATCAAATCACTGAATTACTTCAACCAACGCTTTTATCCACTGAGTCTTTGGAAGGCGGGAGCGTACTACGGCCGAAACGTCTTGAATATGACAATAAAAATGAGGACAACAGTATAAGTAGTGTAGTGTAAATAATTATAATACCTCATCTCAGAAATGTAGAAATATATCTTTCATGCTTCAGCTCAATGCTCAGACAATCTGAAACAGATTCAGAAAGCTGTGTTACCCTCAGTGTCTACTATATATATATATATATATATATATATATATATATATATATAGTAATTATACAATACGTTAATCCGTATGGAATTTCCAGGAAGATATATATCTAGGCAGAGTTCCATGTCAAAAGACAGACCAAAATTAATATTAATTAAAGAATATCATCCCTAAACCTATGGGATTTTAAGTGATTTATATTCTTCAATTAATATATATATATATATATATATATATATATATATATATATATATATATATATATATATATATATATATATATATATAGTGAGCATAAACGAACTGTGGGCAGGTAAATAAAAAAATTCACCACTAAAACAAATCGATATAAATAAGCTCCTTGTGGGTATAAAAGAGAAAAGATTGTGTCCTCACGACCCACCCATGAGACACAGAGAACGAAGAAATTACTCCTTCACAACTGCGCATTTCGGCTGATGAAGCCTCGTTTGAACAGCTTCTAAAAAATATAAATATTTAACCGACCGAGATTTGTTCACAAACCTGACATCTTAAATAGAGTATTTCTAAGTGCAACCTGTAGCTAAATGGTAGAGCAGATCATATATATATATATATATATATATATATTAGGTTGGTGCATAAATTATGTCGGTTTTTGACGTTAAAAATACGTCAAAAACCGACATTATTTTTGCACCAACCTAATATATATATATATATATATATATATATATATATATATATATATATATATATATATATATATATATATATATAAAGAATATTGCTCTACTTTTGTATTGAACCCTCTATTAAGTTAAATGATACGAACGTTGTAATTGTAATGTATTTTTTTTCGTACGCTGGTTTATAATCCAGATGTATCCAAATGATATAAAATATTAAAACCGATTCACAAAGAGAACTCAATATATTTATTAAAACAGACCATATATTAGGTTGGTGCAAAAATAATGTCGTTTTCTAACATATGTTACTATGTAAGAAAACGATATTATTTTTGCACCAACCTAATATTTCATTTTATTAAAAAAGACCATATATTTTATTTTATTCTATCTTTTTGTCTTGATCGGTTTGAAAATCCTTACAAATAAATTTTGTCACGTGAAGTAATCATTACAATGGAGTAGTTCCTGTGTATGCAATCTATCTATCTATCTATCTATATATCTATTTATCTATATATATATATATATATATATATATATATATATATATACATATATATATATATATATATATATATATATATATATATATATATTAAATCGATATCTTTTGAGAAAGGAAATACAGAATTCGATCGCTCTAGAATGAAGCAATTAAAATACTGAAACTGAATGAATGAATCATCATCTCAGCAAATAGTTTGTTGTTGTTATAAATTACAAACTCCTGACAATACATTTGTGTTATTTGTCTAACTCCAATAAGAGAAAGACCAAGAGAGGACTTATGAGAGACAAATTACCAGAACGACGTTTTTAGCAGTAACTAATGCGTATAATCAGAACATGGAGAATCAAATTTACCAAACACATTTTCAAATTATCGCTTCTAAAGCAAGAGGATAACACTAGATAAATAGGAACTACATACCTTAGTGACTTCCGGTTTTGATCGCGAACTGAAAATTACATCATAATTGATATCTGCGGCTTCTCGGTCTCACATTGACTGCTGACCTGAGATGGAATAAATACATTGAATCAATTGCCTCGTCCACTGCAAGGAAAGTTGGCTCCCTGAGCCGCGCCAGGAAGTTTTTCTCCCCGGAATCGATCCTACAGATCTACAAATCAACAATTCGCCCTTGCATGGAGTATTGGTGCCATATATGGTCTGGTGTCCCTTCTGTTTGCCTCGGGGTTCTTGATAGGCACCACAGGTGGATATGCAATGTTGTTGGCCCTGCCCTGGCGTCTCGTCTACAGTCACTTTCTCACAGACGCGCCGTCGCCT
Organism: Acanthosepion lycidas; assembly: GCA_963932145.1. Classification (NCBI taxonomy): domain Eukaryota; kingdom Metazoa; phylum Mollusca; class Cephalopoda; order Sepiida; family Sepiidae; genus Acanthosepion; species Acanthosepion lycidas. The sequence goes on from OZ010605.1 coordinate 2,313,439, forward strand.
CTCTCTATCTGTTCTACAAAAACTTTCATGGAAATTGCTCCGAGGAGCTGCATTCGCTGGTTCCCAGACGTCATGAGTTCCAGCGCCTTACGAGGCTGGCATCCCGCTCTTACCCCTTCACTGTCGAAACTCCTAAATGTAGCCGTCTCTTCTACTCTAATAGCTTCATGTCTCGCACCTCTCGCCTGTGGAACTCCCTTCCCTTTTCCTTTTTCCCTGTGAGCTATAATCTCCAGCTATTCAAGTGTAATGTCAATCGACATCTCTAGTTGCCTTGATATATCCACTACTTTCATCCTTTCTTCTATCACTCCTATCTGATCTTGCTCTAAATTTTCTGTAACCCCTTGCGTCCTAGTGGTTTCCTGCCCTGCTTGGGGTGAAATGCTTAAAAAAAAAAAAAAATCCGTTCATAGTGTTCCTGAAAAAGGTTAGGTTGTATAAAGATATTATCTTAACATCGTTTCAGCTTTTTCTGGAAGTTATGCTTTTAATGTGGGATAAGTACTCTGCGATTGATTAATCTACATTAAGCTTTATATATTCGTATACAGAGAAACTTTCAACTGGTAACAAACAGATGGTAATGCTATATACAGTGTAACCCGGATATAAGAGAGTTGTCGGGACAGGAGAAGAAGTCTCTTATATCCGAGTTTCTCTTATATCCGGGTTTGGTCTATTATATATACATTAACACAGGCTCTAATTTTGGACCAGAGAAAAACTCTCTTATATCCGGGTTTATATTATATCAGGGTTTTTCTTATATCAGGGTCTCTTATATCCGGGTTACACTATAGTTTTGAGGGCCATGTGGCTATTTCTTACGTTTGCACATTTCAGTCACAGATGGATCGATCAGATGTCCAAATGGTATCAACCACTGACATACTGTAAGATGCTGATCTGCACTCGATGGCTAGGACAACATTTGTTTCTCTGATGCAACCGGCTTCTTTGAAGGACACAGTGCAATATCTATCATTTGTGGATAGTTACACACTACAGTAATACTTTTTACAATGAAACAGAATCGATAGAGTTGCCCATTTCAAGATTAGAAATACAATAGTTTTTTTTTAATTATTATTTCGTCTCATTTCAGCGCATTAAAACATCCATATCAATGAAGAAAGAAGGAGATTTTTTCATGTAACAGATTAAAAATCTTTATCCGAAATTCTCAGAAGTGGAAATCCTTCGGTTTTCAGATGTTTTTTGAAGATTTGGGATTGAAGGCTATTTAATTTGCATATAGGGGCAGCTTTAAAATGGAACCCAAGCATAAACACAATATCCTTTTACACTTCATAATACAGCTTAGCCTAAAGGTAGTTGTATATAAGTGGTATATGTTCACTCCGAACTGTGCAGGTAACTCCGAACTCTGCAGTGAGTTTCTATTTTTCATTAATTTCTGTTCATCCCTTTTAGCATAAATGTTTAACAATTTCTCTTTCTGTTTCCTTAGGCAGCCTATGGCTGTGATTTCAACGTCAAACTCCACCGTCAGACGCTTCACTCTTACACTCCTGTCTAGTTTTTCCAACAGTCTGACTTTCTTTGATATTGATAAGCATAAATGCTTTCTTTTTGTCTTTTCACTACTCATATGGGTAACTTTAGAAATTTTTGACATTTTGAATAATATTTTTACTGAGCACGAAGCACTTGGTAGGTAATCAACGAAAGGTATATTTGTGATGAACACTAAAAAACTGGCGCCAACGTAGTCTAAGTAGCAGGGATGAGAAACTCCCAGCCAGGGAAGATGAAGTCACTTAAAACAGTTGCAGATTACGTAGAAACTTCCCCGGTGATTTCGAAATTTTCCATTGTGACAAGTCATGTCTCATACCGACAAAACTTTCGGATTTTTGAGGTTTTCGGATTCTAGAATTTCGGATAAAGGATACTCAACCTGTGTTATATATATATATATATATATATATATATATATATATATATATATATATATATATATATAAACAATATTTTCTATCTTTCCTTCATAATTGCAGTTATTTTTTGTAGTATATTTTACCCAAGACAAAGTTTTCAGATGAGCAATATTCACAGAGCTTGGTCGTTCAGAACGACAGTTATCTCCGAGAGAAAAATATCCTGACCGATACTAGCTAAACCCTCGGTGGCACATCTGAACCCCTTATGTTTCACTTGCATAGACTTGCCGAATAATTCTTGGGGTTTCCGGTGCTGATGAGACCTTTTTAAATTTATACAGCTGATATGGATCTGATTGAAATTTATTTTAAAAGGTTGTAATACACACAGCATTTACTCAATTAGATATTATGTAATCTGTGAAAGAAGTAAAAAATAATATTAGAAAATATTAGTATTAGGATGGTGCAAAAATAATGACGTAATAATGTCGTTTTTTGACGTATTTTTTATATACGGGTTTCTCTTATATCCGGGTATCTTATATCCGGGTTACACTGTATATAAAATATATTGTAGAACAGGTTTTTTGACCTTGACTTGTATAAAAATACGTAGGCTGTTGGCACACTGAATGATTTTAAAACCCTAAGTCGGCACATAGTTAGCAAAAGGTTGTCGACCCCTGTATACTGTTTACATTATATAAGGACACATATTTATAAAATTCTCTTTGAATTTCTGGGATGGGGGTTATCATTATTTACACTATTTATATTTTAATTGTTGTCATCGCAACATTTCGTCTATTTGCTCGTAAGTGAATATAATAAACTCAAAAATACACCATATACATCAAGCGAATCAGTAACTTATGCAGATATATTAGGTTAGTGCAAAAATAATGTCGTTTTTTCACATAGTAACATATGTGAGAAAATGACATTATTTTTGCACCAACCTAATATCATTAGTAACGCCACTGATAATCTTGCATACCTATTTTAACTTGAGCTGATCAATCCTCTCCCACCCCCGGGCTTCAGATATTTCAAAAGTGTCTACGTGGCCATAGAATTGTTTTACACCCTGCAATACTTTAATAATGTTTAGTGATACAAGTCCTAATAATTAACACATAGCAGGGGTGAAGATCTTGATTTATAACTTTCTTAAGGTTATTTGCTTGTAAGTGAATACAACGAACACATGAAATTAGGACCCGGCTCGCTGATTAACAATTCAAAACCATTATCCATTAAGTGGAACAAACATCAAAACATACAGCATCTGGGATTCCGGAGCAGTCATCAGGTTCAACGTTCCTTTACTTCGCTGATTGTACAGGAAACAGTATTTTAATGTGTTATGGTCCGGTTCCTTGTACCACGGTGATAGTCCAAGGTAGAACCAATCAAGAAGAACTCGATCACGGATATGGAATAACACAGATATATTACAAACAGGAATATATACGGAGAAGTAGAAAGTGTTAGTGTTATGGTCCGGTTCCTTGTACCACGGTGATAGTCCAAGGTAGAACCAATAAAGAAGAATTCGAATACGGATATGGAATAACACAGATATATTACAAACAGGAATATATACAGAGAAGTAGAAAGTGTTAGTACGAACAATCAGGTTTAGTAGGGAGAACAATGTAGTCTCGACCAGTATCACTATTCCAATGTCTTGTAGTAATTGTCTGAACGCGACTCTGTTTCGGACTGCCTATGACTGACTCGCTCGCTCTGACTGACTGACAGACTCCTGACGGACCTCACTCCAGACTTCAGACTGAACAGTATTTAATCACCCATGGTACATGGCCGGTTTAACTTGGGATCTCCGAGCCCGTTGAATATGCCATTTGAACCCGTATAAACCGGTTCAGGGTCGGTTTACCTCGTCGAAAGAGACTCCGCCCTTCGGCGTAGCCTTGTTCGGGTTCCTCCCCGCCTGTTCCTTTATTGTTCTTTTCCCCACTAATGTCTTCTCATTCTCTTTAGCTCCGTGTCACCCGTTGCGTACTAGTAGCATTATCGCCTTGCCTGGGGTGAAATGATGAACATTTATTTTTTCCGTACTTACTTGATTTTCAAATCTACAGTTCGTAGATTATATCTTGGGATATTCCTCGTACTAATGACTATATGTTCAATCTTCCTGAAGTATATATATATATATATATATATATATATATATATATATATATATGTATATATTCTTTATCATAGCATATTACATTGGAACACATGTTCAAATGTAATATCCTATAATAAAGGTTATCGCTCTACTGTTGTATTGAGCCAAATAATGTTTTAACGTAATAATACAAACTGGTAAAGCAGGTTAGTAGTTCCAAAAATACGTGTTAGTAGCAAAATATATAAAAGGTCTTTGGTATTGAAGTATCGCTGTATGACTTCTTACTGAGTCTACGTGCTCCCTCACTGTGACTCCGACAACGCTGTTACTTCACCCTCAATCTTCCGGTTACCTGCAACCTTTTACTGTCACTCTGGACTCGACTCTGTTCCTCGGTCTTGCTCGCTATTTATCAATCCACCCACGAGGACCGAATGTGGCACAAGGCCGGTTTAATGTGGGTATCTTCGAGCCCGTAGGCTCGGCCAAAAATATAGCCTTTGAACCCGTCCAGACGGGTTCAGGCCCTGTCTACCTCCCCGGACGAAACCCTGCCCTTCGGCAAAGCTTCGTCCGAGTTCCTCTCTGTTAACGCAGAGAGTCCGACAGCAGTCGCTTACAGTCAAAGACTGTATCACGACTCAGCTAGACTCGGAGGTCTTGCTCGCTATTTATCGATCCACCCACGAGGACCGAATGTAGCACAAGGCCGGTTTAATGTGGGTATCTCTGAGCCCGTAGTCTGGGCCAAAAATATAGCTTTTGAACCCGCCCAGACGGGTTCAGGTTCTGTCTACCTCCCAGGACGAAACCCTGCTCTTCGGCAAAGCTTCGTTCGAGTTCCTATCTGTTAACGCAGAGAGTCCGACAGTTGTCGCTTACAGTCAAAGACTGTATCACGACTCAGCTAGACTCGGAGGTCTTGCTCTCGTCTGGTCTTCACGTAGCTGTAGTATATGTATATACTGGGTGAATCCATTTGTGTAAAAAGGAGTGGACCCCTCAACACACACACAAACACACACACACACACATACACACACACACACACACACACACACACATATATATATATATATATATATATATATATATATATATATATATATATATATATGTGTGTGTGTGCAAATGTAAAAGAACGGAGAATAAAATTGCAACGTTTAAAATATTTATTTTAAACACGGCCCAATACAAGAATAGAGCAATAAATATTTATTATACACTGTTGCATTAAAACATGTAAGTACCCACTACAAAATTGTACATTTTGGTCCAGCGTTTAATAAAACGTTTCATCAGGTAGTTAACTGATGAGACGTCTTAATAATTTATTAAACGTCGAAATAAAATATACACTTTTATAGTGGTTACTATATATATATATATATATATATATATATATATATATATATATTCAAGGATGTTTGGTTGAATAATCTAGGCATATTATGTGTATTTTTATTTTAATCCTCTCAAATTTACGCATCATTTTCTTAATGTTGTTTTACTTTCTTTTTTTTTTAGTGAGAATAGGTTACGTTACTAGACTATAAAATGACGTGAATTTTTTGGAGACACCCTGTATATTCATATGTGGGCGAATAAGGTTATGCATATAAAATGTTCGGGCATAATCTGTGTATTAATATCCATATATAATTTTTCTGTTGTATTTCATTTGAAGTACTTATTTTCTATTGTCTTGTCTCTCTTTTTTACAGTTTTGTGTTGCCACCCGTGTGCAAGGCCTAAAAGAACCTTGAGGTCAAATGCCTACAGAGTAAGAAGCACAGTTTATAGATATATGTGGAGAAGAAGACGGTTTCCTCTAGACTTGAACACGTCACTACTGTAATGATCCGTGAAGCAACATCTTGGGTGTCGGCTGCGCAAAGCAGCGATTTTTGAGAAGCATCTGCTCGAGCGCAGCGTACATCTCACTAATGAAATACGAAGGTAATGAAGCTGATTCGCTGCAATTGCCGTGGCATGGCGGGTCTTAGCCTTGAAGGTTAGAACTGGTTGAACGTAGTTCGTCTGAACACTCTTCACGGAAATAGCGTTAAAGGAACGAAAGTCTTGCGTCTTTTCATGTTTGAGAACGGGATTTCAGGATGTAAATAAACAAAAGGACGCGGAGACGCTTTTGGAATTTATAAATAAAGATTGGTCAGCTCCTGCCGATATATGGCAAATGGTCACTATTTTGGCTCTTGTAAAGGTAGAGGATAGCAAGAGGTGTCTGGTACAGTGGGGCCGACCATATCCCACCATCTTTAGCGATGGATTGTATGTACAAATTCCACTTTAGGTCTAGGACGAGTTTACGGCCCAGTAGACTCTCAATGCCCGGAGCCTCCCCGGGGAGACACCCATTCATCGCGACTGGCGGGACTTCGGGGTTTGATTGGCGATTGATGGAATATAACTAGTTTGCTTTTCATGTGGATAATAATAATAATAATAATAATAATAATAATAATAATAATAATAATAATATTATTATTATTATTAATAATAATAATAATAATAATAATAATACCAAACACCAAAACAAAATGTGCTTTCTTATTGACATGGCAGTTCCTACAAAATCAAGTGTATCTTTGAAGATCTTCAAAAAAACTATCAACATACGAGGATCTTGAGATGGAAAACTAAAAGATGTGGCACATGAGGACATCAGTAATTCCAGTTGTAGATAGAGCACCCCTCGGTTTGATTTGAAAATGTTCCGAAAGACTTATTGAACGGATTATCCCATGTCTTAAAAATAAAAAAAATTAAAACAAGATTTTAATCACTCATTGCGAAGAGATTTATCTATGTAAAATATGGGTGATCGTATTATTTTTTTCGTTTTTTGTTTTTTTTTTATTTTTTACAAATTTGATCAGTGGAAAATGTCAAGGAGCCATTTCTGACATTAGATCTTTTGATGGGACCGGAAGAAAATGTGTATACAACATAAATAAAAGGAAACAACAACAACAACAACAACAACAACAACAACAACAATAATAATAATAATAATAATAATAATAATAATAATAATAATAATAATAATAATAATACCATAGAGCATCTAATCTCATCGAATCTAATCTCATGATGCTCCATACTTGCGCCAAATGAATATAAAAATCTTCACGATAGAGTGGGACAATATTTACACTGGACAATGTGCAAACACTTTGAAAAGATGTTAATAAACACTGGTACGGGCATCACCCACTAACAGTTACAGGAGAAGAAGACATCACAATGCTATGGGGTTACAGCATTTTTACAGACAGGAAGATTGAAGCAAATAGGCCGGACATAACTGTCAAAAAAAAAATTTAAAAAGAAACAAAAAACGAAAAGACAAAACTTGCCTACTAATTGATATGGCTTACCCAGCGGACTGAAACATAGCAACCAACTAATCTGACAAACTATCCAAATATAAAGCCCTGGAAATCGAAATCGAAAATAATGTGGAAATTGAAAACAAGAATAGTACCATTCATAGTAGGAGTGCTTGCAATGAGAAAAAAGGAAGATAAGAACTCATTGAAAACATGCCTGCAAATCCCAGTTTAAAAGAAATACAAAAAATGTATTGATAAGTACAGCCCTCACACTAAGATGAACTTTGTCCATGTAATGCTAGTGATGTTATGGGAGTTAGAAAAGCAAATCATGAAATATAGCTATAACAGCACACTTCTACCTGCCTTAAGACAGTTAGATAGTGTGACTCTAGCAGAAATCGAAATAGCAATAATAATAATAATAATAATAATAATAATAATAATAATAATAATAAACCATAGACCATGTAATCTCATGATGTTCTATACTTGCACCAAATGAATATAAAAATCGTCACGACAGAGTGGGGCAATATTTACACTGGACAATGTGCAGTGTAAAAAGATGTTAAGAAACACTGGTATGAACATCACCCAGCAATAGGAGACATCGTAATTCTATGGGATTACATCAGACCGGAAGATTGAAGCAAATAGGCAGGACATAGTTGTCAAAAATGAAAAGAAAACAAAAGCTTGCCTAGTAATTGATATGTCTTGCCAAGCGAGCTTTAAAATAGCAACCAAGGAATTTGAAAAAAAATATCGTAGTATAAAAACCAGGAAATCGAAACAAAAATGTGAAAATTGAAAACAAGAATAGTAACAGTGATAGTAGGTGCGCTTGGAATGATAAAAAAAGGAACACAACACATTGAAAATGATCTTGGAAATCCCAGCTTTAGAGAAATGCAAAAAATTGACTTGGTAAGTAGAGCTGACACACTAATAAGTTTGTCCATGTAACGCTAATGATGTCATGGAAGTTGGAAAAACAAATCATGAAGTGTAGCCATAACAACACATAACTAGGTCTTCCCGCAGACTTGGTAGGTGGTGTGACCATAGTAGAAATCGAAATATAATAATAATAATAATAATAATAATAATAATAATAATAATATTTATTTTATAACGTTAAGCTACAGACAATAATAGACCTACTTATTAATCTTTTTCCGTCTTGTTGGTGATTAGGACAGCTGATTACTTGTCTCTGACGAAGGTGCATACATATGATTCAATATTTTGAATGTTGTCATTTTAAGGCGAGCTATTATACTCTAATCGGTTGTCATGCATTATTTGATAACCCAATCTTTGTCATATGCTTTTTAACTTTAATATTATATAGAGATGCATGCATTGAATTATTCACAATAGAAGAACAACAAGAAAGAATCACGTAGACATTTACATAGATACATTGAAATTAGAGCAAAAACACAATACAGGGTGACTGAAAAGTAACTCCCTATTTTATGTATGAATGACTAAACAGAAGTCCTGACTTCACACCTTGTGACTTTTTTCTTTGTAGTTGGTTAAAAGAGCAACTCTACTATACCAAGCCAAGACTTTAGAAGAAGGAAAAAACAAAGAAGTTATGTCTTCCATGCCACAAGTGTTTTTGGTGAAATCAATTGACACGATTTCTGGGCGGCTCGAAATGTTGGTAGCTTAATCTGGTACCGATATCGAATTTTAAATAAAACCACTTTCCTCTCATATCCATTTCTTGTAAAAGTTATAGATAATAAATTAATTAGAAGTATTTTAAAATGGGGAGTTACTTTTCAATCACCCTCTATATATAATATCAGTCCTCCTATATGTCAGTGGATGCTGAACAATCTCCTCACAGATGAAGAGTCTTGAAGCCACAGAAAAGTAGTTCTATAGAAGGATACTGAGAATACCATGGACAGAACACGTAAGAAAAGACGAAATTCAAGATACAATTGCAACAAAAAGGACACTTATTAACACCAGAAAGAGACAGTTTAGTTTTTTGGGACACACAGTAAGGAAAGAGGGTTTCTTAAATTTTAGAATCACAGGACAGATTGGAGGTAAGACAGACAGAGGAAAGCAACATACAACCTCTCTGGAGACGAATGGCGGATCAAGGGTATGTGAAAGGTGGACAAAAGATAAAGATATTAAGAGCTACATAGGACAGAAAATTGTGGAGAGCAATGGTCGCCAATGCCCTGAAGAGAAATAGAAAAAGAGTCTAGACACTCACAAGAATAACATGGACTGAACAAGTGAGCAATGGCATCCTTTTTTTAATTTTCAAATATTGCATTGTTCTGTTGGGTTCATAAATTATTAGATAACATTTCAGTGACATTATTATAATTTAGGATATTTTTGTTTCTTAAAATTTTGTGAGAAACAAAGAAAGGATTATTGAACTGTTATGCAATATCAGTTTTCCTATATGGCAGTAAATGCTGGACAATCTCCTCACAGATGAAGAAGTGACTTGAAGCAACAGAAACAAAGAAAAGAAGACTGAACTGTTATGTAATATCAGTCTTTTGATATGACAGTGAATGCTGGACAATATCCTCACAGATGAAGATGACACTTGAGGCAACAGAAACAGAGGAAAGAGTACTGAACTGTTACACAGTATCACTCCCCATATATGGCAGTGAATGCTGGAAAATCTCCTCACAGATGAAGAAGAGACTTGAGGCAACAGATACAAAGGAAAGAGTATTATGCAATATCATTCCTCCTATATGGCAGTGAATGCTGGACAGAAACAAAGAAAAGAAGACTGAACTGTTATGTAATATCAGTCTTTTGATATGACAGTGAATGCTGGACAATATCCTCACAGATGAAGAAGACACTTGTGGCAAGAGAAACAAAGAAAAGAGTATTGAACTGATATGTATTAGTTTGGTGCAAAAATAATGACGTTTTTTTTTTTTTTACTTATTTTTAACGTCAAAAAGGAACAGAATATTGAACTGTTAATATAAGACCTTTTATATGGAAGTGAATACTGGTCAATCTCATCAGAAATGAAGAAGAGGTAACAGAAAAATGTCTCTACAGAACAATGCTGAGAATATCATGAGCAACGACGAAGTTTTAGATAAAATGGAAGCAAAAAAGACATTTATATTTAACATCAAAAAGAGACAGTTAAAATTTCTTGGGCACATAATGAGAAAAGACGGCTTGGAAAATTTGATACTCACTAGACAGATTAAAGGCAAGACGGACAAATGAAATCATCGCATAACTTTCTTAGTGAATTTGATTAAATGTATGATGGTGTAGTCTTTAGGATGGATAACAAAAAGACAAGACTTATTAATAGCTACAAATGGCAGGAAATTGTGGAGAGCCACAATCGTGAACGTCCTGAAGGTAAAAAGCTAAAAAAATGCTGTCATTTGTTCTATCATATACATATACATAAACATATACATCTATTACTCGGTTTATAGCTGCATTTTTAAATATAGTAAGAAATTCATCTGTACTGGTATAAATGAATATATAATTACATCAGGGAATACATTCAGGGACACACTCACGTACACACATACAGAATGTCACAGCTACATTCCATGAGTGAATGTATATATATATATATATATATATATATATATATATATATATATATATATATATATGTGTGTGTGTGTGTGTGTGTGTACGCACGCGCGTGTGTGTATTTAATCATGTTTTTCTATAAATACTTATACTACTGAATGTACATTTCTGTTCTCATATATACGCATATACATATATATGAACGTATGAATGAACTCGAATTTACATATCTATATAAAGGTCCTTCTGGCATCAACAGTGCAGAAATGATATCTCGAATGTATATAAAATGGATCCCGCATAACATAAGTAATAATAATAATAATAGCAATAATAATAACGATGATGCTGATGTTTATGATGATGAAAACGTGTTTGTAGAAGAAGAAGAAGAAGAAGAAGAAGAAGAAGAAGAAGAAGAAGAAACAAAAAAAGAACAAAAACAAAACAAAAAGGTAAGTTTTCATATTTCCCGCCCCAGGTTTCCCGCCTTTTTCTTCACTTTCCAACAACAAGCGTCATAATCAAATTACTGGCAATGGATGCCAAGGTTTGTACATGCGCATGCGTAGAAAAAAAATCTTTGATGCCGCAACCCAAATACCGAGGTGCGGGATTCTGTTGTGAAAGAAACAAGTAAAAACGGCAAATGTTAATATGCATTATTGTTCAGATAATATTCAATTTCTTCCCTGGTTTCTTTCCTTCACACCTTTATTCATCATTTCTTACGTTGTTAAGTTTCTTTTCTTTATACATGTATATTATTTTTTCTTCGGTTAGATCTTTCTATCGAGCGAATTTTCATTCGTCAAATCAGGGAATATTTTCATATATTCTTCCTTCATTTCTTCTTTTTAGACTTGCTGATCTTTCAATTTATTATTCATTCTTTGCAATCTTCTTTCTTTCTATTTTCTTCATTTTTATAAAATTCCTTCATTCTCTAGCATTCTGTTAGCAGCCATGTTTTTTTATTCTCCTGTTTCTCAGGAATAATTGCCACAAATCTTCACCAAATCTGCCAGTCTCTCCTTTGGTTTAGCTATTTATATTTCATTTTTATGCTAATATTCTAGGCTTATTTTTATCTATTCATATACTAAATTACTTAGCTGCATACGAATTTGACTCCATTTTTATGGAATTGCTTTTTATTTTTTTACCTTCCATTTAACGTACACGTTACCAGTTCGTTCTCTATTTCTTTAAATTTTAATGTATTTCTTTATGTTTAGTTTTTTCTCTCTAATAATACTTTTCTCTGTTTTCTTCTCTATAAGCATTTCTTCTCGTTTTGGAACTTTTCTCCCATTTTTTTTTTCAACTTTGTTATTACCGTGACGATTGAATCTGATGTCTCTTTGTAATTTCTTCATATGCGTTTCTCGTGTAGATGCGATAAATGAATGTCACCAACGGACAACAATTTCGCTAACTTGCTAGAGGCACAATTTCTGAGTTTGGAAAGAAATTCTTTGTTCGCTGGATGCTTGTGTTAGTAATTTCTATTTGGTGTAAAGTTTGAGATAGAAAAAAAAATGACAGAATTTCTGGGATGAGGAGCTATCATTATTTACATTATTTATTTTCGGACTATTGTCCTCATTTTTAGTAAAACGTTTCTGCCTTTGTACTCTCCGGTGTTCATCATGTTTAAATCAAGCCAGGTACCTTACAGGGAATTTCGAACTGAACCCTATATTTAATCTGCATAATGGTTCCATTGGTCATGTCTCAGGATATCTCCTTTAGTTCTTATTTTATTACTGTTCAGTCATCATAGGGATTGGACTCATAATTACTGTCACCAAATATTAAAAACTAACGGTTGAATCTATTACGCTGTAGACTCTAGCAATAGAACAGTCTATATCTTACGCCTACGTACGGAAAACTCCAACCAATTAAAACTGTACTAGGTGAATCAACCAATCTCATTGGTTCATCACTGAAAGTTCACGTGCAAAACGAAATTGCGCCAAAACTCAAGTGAGCCAACTTCAGACTTATAAAAATAAACGCTGACCGCCCCAGGCAGTCAGTAACAAACACCCACAGAGAAATTGCCAACATACTCCACGTCATTCGAAATCACGATTTTTCCGCGCAAAGTTACATCATCGCTGACTCACTCACGATAAAAAAAAAACTCAATCAACTCTGTGGATATCGATTCTCAAACATTGCTTATCTAAAGTGAATTATATTCGCTACCTATTAAGTAAACATCAATGTGCGAACAACCTTAAAAAAAACATTGCACTCAAAGGTAGATCATTCTTTAAAAACTCCTTCTAAAAAGACACTTAATATCGACAATTATTAATATCAATACAAATTAAAAAGATTGTAAATGAACGAACAATTACGAAGAGAGACATTCTGAAATCTAAAACATCATACACATTTTGCCAACATAACATATACCAATTATCCAGCTTGTATATTGTTTTGAATTGTATATAAATGTTATATTACTTTCTAATTGAATATATCTTGTTCTTAATCGTATTTTAAATTTCATTTATTTATTTGTTGTGAATGTAGAAAGTCACGCAACCTACACAAATTCCTTCTGATTCTTTCAAGCATAATTAATAAATTCTGCACGTCCCCAACAACGCTATTGTCCCGTAGAAGAATTCTTTGTGGAGAACTTGGAACCTTAAACCCGACCATAACTGTCTAATAAGTACTGCTGTTGCTACTGCTTGTCATGCAATCACTCAAGTTTTTACTTATTAGGCAGCTGCTGCTGCTATTGTTCAAGACCAACTGTTACTTGGCTTTTGTTCTTTAGTAGCGGCTCTCATATCGTATTTATTGGGTTGGTGCATAATTATCAAGCGATTTTGTAGGCGAGTTATTTGTTAATAAAAATTGCTGTTTTGTTTACATTTTTAATAAAAAAAATATTATTTTATTTTCAAGTTATAAAAGTGCTTTTCAATAATCACACACTCAGGAATTATCATTTGAAACTGTTATTGGTTTTAACTGATATTTTTGAATGGTTACGTTTCTTTTTTTCATAATAAATATTGTTTAAAAACGCCTGATAATTATGCACCAACCCAATATTACTAAAAAATTCCATATCTGAAAACCTGTTATAATGTTTTTAAAAATAAATTCCATCGTAATTTTTTGATATGTGCCATGCTCTTACAGAACGTGAGGGATCATAGCTCTCCACTACTTCCTTTCTTTTGTTTTGCTTGTTCATTTATCACGCATTGTTTTCTTATCCATTAATTCAATGTCATCAAAGAGCACTTACAGAACGTGAGGGATCATAGCTCTCCACTACTTCCTTTCTTTTGTTTTGCTTGTTCATTTATCACGCATTGTTTTCTTATCCATTAATTCCAAAGAGCACTTACAGAACGTGAGCGATCATAGCTCTCCACTACGTCTTTTGTTTTGCTTGTTCATTTACCACGGCTTGTTTTCTTATCCATTAATTCAATCTCACCAAAGAGCTCTTACAGAACGTGAGCGATCATAGCTCTCCACTACGTCTTTTGTTTTGCTTGTTCATTTATCACGGCTTGTTTTCTTATCCATTAATTCAATCTCATCAAAGAGCTCTTACAGAACGTGAGCGATCATAGCTCTCCACTACTTCCTTTCTTTGCTTTTGCTTGTTCATTTATCAAGCCTTGTTTTCTTATCCATTAATGCAATCTCATCAAAGAGGTTACTTGATGTTTCCTCGTTTTTCTCTTGCTTTTTGAGTGTTAAATTTTCCAAGCCTTATTTCTTTATTATATGTCTGGTAAATTTCAGCTTCTTTGTTTTTAATATTAGCAGCAGTTTCGTTGTAGTTCATTTTCTTCATAAAACTTCCTTGTTTTTCAAACAGCTCTATCCATAGTGTTCATTGCATTCTTCTGACAACTCATATCTTTACTGCTTCGAGCTGCTTCGGAATAGATTGTCCAAATTTTACGTCATATCAAATATTAGATATCATAGACTCTGATCCCTTAATACTTTGCTCTGTTTCTGAAAAGCATTTTTCCTTATTCCTAAGCGCCTATGGTTTTCGATATCAAACATTAAATCCTCATCTCAGGTTTTGTTATGATAACGTTTCGCCGTTATAATCTCAGGCATTCTTTAAGTGTCTGTCATGTTTAAATTTAGTTGGCTAGTAATTGTGTGTTGAATATAATACACATTCAGTGGATAGGTGACTAGCAATAACAGAACAAAACTAAAAATAAAAAAAAGACGCTATCCGTAGACATAGACAGCTGAACGACAAGATTCTACCTCCGTAGAACCGGCGTGTCACCCGCATCGCAATGAACCGTCCTGGGTATGACAATAAATTACATCCAGCAGCAAGCCCTCTGATCAGCAGATTTTTATTTCAACATTTGAACGCGAAGAGTCTACTTCTGTAGATCCGGCCTATCGGCAGGGGCTTCAGATTACGTCGCCAGCATCCCAATGAAGCGTGCTTAGTATGACGATAAATTACACCCAATAACACGCCATCTGATCAGGAGATTTTGAGTTGAATAGTTGGACAAGAAGAGTCTATCTCTGTTAGGTCCGTCTTGTCGGCAGGGGCTTCAGATTACGTCGGCTGCATCCCACTGAAACGTCCGGGGTATGACGATAAATTACATCCAGCAGCAAGCTCTCTAATCAGCAGATTTTGAGTTGAACGAGAAGAGTCTACCTCTGTAGATCCGGCCTAACAGCAGGGGCTTCAGATTACGTCACCCGCATCGCAATGAACCGTCCTGGGTACGACGATAAATTACATGCAACAGCAAGCCCTCTAATCAGCAGATTTTGAGTTGAACAGTTGAACGCGAAGTGTCTACTTCTGTAGATCCGGCCTATCGGCAGGGGCTTCAGATTACGTCGCCAGCATCCCAATGAAGCGTGCTGAGTATGACGATAAATTATATCCAGTAACAAGCCATCTGATCAGCAGATTTTGAGTTGAATAGTTGGACAAGAAGAGTCTATCTCTGTTAGGTCCGTCCTGTGGGCAGGGGCTTCAGATTACGTCGCCCGCATCCCACTGAAACGTCCGGGGTATGACGATAAATTACACCCAGCAGCAAGCTCTCTGATCAGCAGATTTTGAGTTGAACGAGAAGAGTCTACCTCTGTAGATCCGGCCTATCGGCAGGAGCTTCAGATTACGTCACCCGCATCGCAATGAAGCGTCCTGGGTATGACGATAAATTACATCCAGTAACAAGCCCTCTGATCAGCAGATTTTTAGTTCAACAGTTGAACGCGAAGAGTTTACTTCTGTAGATCCGGCCTATCGGCAGGGGCTTCAGATTACGTCGCCAGCATCTCAATGAAGCGTGCTGAGTATGACGATAAATTACATCCAGTAACAAGCCATCTGATCAGCAGATTTTGAGTTGAATAGTTGGACAAGAAGAGTCTATCTCTGTTAGGTCCGTCCTGTCGGCAGGGGCTTCAGATTACGTCGCCTGCATCCCACTGAAACGTCCGTGGTATGACGATAAATTACATCCAGCAGCAAGCTCTCTAATCAGCAGATTTTGAGTTGAACGAGAAGAGTCTACCTCTGTAGATCCGGCCTATCGGCAGGGGCTTCAAATTACGTCACACGCATCGCAATGAACCGTCCTGGGTATGACGATAAATTACATGCAGCAGCAAGCCCTCTAATCAGCAGATTTTGAGTTGAACAGTTGAACGCGAAGTGTCTACTTCTGTAGATCCGGCCTATCGGCAGGGGCTTCAGATTACGTCGCCAGCATCCCAATGAAGCGTGCTGAGTATGACGATAAATTATATCCAGTAACAAGCCATCTGATCAGCAGATTTTGAGTTGAATAGTTGGACAAGAAGAGTCTATCTCTGTTAGGTCCGTCCTGTGGGCAGGGGCTTCAGATTACGTCGCCCGCATCCCACTGAAACGTCCGGGGTATGACGATAAATTACATCCAGCAGCAAGCTCTATAATCAGCAGATTTTGAGTTGAACGAGAAGAGTCTACCTCTGTAGATCCGGCCTAACAGCAGGGGCTTCAGATTACGTCACCCGCATCGCAATGAACCGTCCTGGGTATGACGATAAATTACATGCAACAGCAAGCCCTCTAATCAGCAGATTTTGAGTTGAACAGTTGAACGCGAAGTGTCTACTTCTGTAGATCCGGCCTATCGGCAGGGGCTTCAGATTACGTCGCAAGCATCCCAATGAAGCGTCCTGGGTTTGACGATAAATTACATCCAGTAACAAGCCCTCTGATCAGCAGATTTTGAGTTGAACAGTTGAACCCGAAGAGTCTACTTCTGTAGATCCGGCCTATCGGCAGAGGCTTCAGATTACGTCACCAGCATCTCAATGAAGCGTGCTGAGTATGACGATAAATTACACCCAGCAGCAAGCTCTCTGATCAGCAGATTTAGAGTTGAACGAGAAGAGTCTACCTCTGTAGATCCGGCCTATCGGCAGGGGCTTCAGATTACGTTGCCCGCATCCCAATGAAGCGAGCTGGGTATTACGATAAATTACATCCAACAGCAAGCCCTCTGATCAGCAGATTTTGAGGAACGTGGAACCACTTCTTAATAACTATTGCTTCCAGGTCCATCCTGACTCGGTGTGGTAGCACGTGTTAGGGTTCTATCTATGGGCAAATAGTTAACTTTGAAATTGTGAAAATAGCTATTTTATAGCAAAAATTCCAACAATACATTTTCGAAAAAATTTACAGCAATATATTTTTGGAAAAATTTTTACCAGCAAAACATTTTTGAAAAAAAAAAAAAAATATTGCCAGCAATATATTTTTTGAAAAACAAATATTACCAATAATATATTTCATTCTCGACAAAAATCTTCTTTACATAAATACGCCAATCTACAAATTGATTTTTACAAAGAATAGATATTTATTCTATTCATACGAAACTAACGTAAAAATCTGGCATTAAATAACCTGTTGATGATTATATGTCGTAAAACAAAATAAACCAAACAAAACTTCTTTTGGAGATTACATAAAGGCTTCAATTCAAAATGAAGAAAGCCAAAATAGACACGATTGTTGACTCATATATATATATATATATATATATATATATATATATATATATATATTATATATAAAGCCAAATTACAGACGATTGATTGACTCATATATATATATATATATATATATATATATATATATATATCTTTTTGCGTTACTCTCCTCTTTGAGAGAGCTATTTCTGTTTACTGGGACTGTAAAATGACACTATACTCGAGCCTTGTATTCTCAGTTGAATAAACATTTCTTAAAGTCTACACCTGCCAACTTTTCTCAGTACAAGTATATTTAAATCGGTCGCCCCGAATATTCGAGATATCATGGTAAAATAATATCCATATTTGTCTCTCCAGAAAACTAACTTAAAAAATGTTTCATGTATTTCAATTACATCTTTTGAAAGTGTAGCCAAAAATCAAGAGATAAAATTTGTGGGCGTCCCCACACATATTTCATATGAAATATATTTCATATATTAAGACAATTGTCTGAAGTTTATGCAAAAATCGTAAATTACACAGTTCCCTATCCTACATCTTTTTAACCTGTGAAATAATTTGTATTCAATTTCTTATGAAAATCGAATTGGCAGTGATATGCACTCTCTGTGTGCTTTCTGTCTTGCTTATGTGTAAAGACTTGTCTGTCGCTTTTGTTTGATATTGTTTTCGTTAATATATTTCCTTCTTCTTTTGTCTAATTCATTTGTATTCTTATCTTTTATTTAATTTCTCTTCTCTTCTTTTTCTGCTCCTTCTATTCACTCTTTGGTTGGTCTCTCTCTCGCATATACTAATATTTCCTTTCTTAGTCTTCTCATCTCATCCTACTTAATGCTTATTCTGTTCTTCTCTTCACACTTTGCGTCAGCGAAACAAGGTACACGATACAAAATTGGTCACCTCTTCAATATATTGATCCGCGCATGCGTATTAGAGCGAGAAAAAGGCCAGCAAGTAAACCAAAATCAAACGAGTGAATAATCAAAATAAAAGTAAACAAAATGCACTGTATCTCGCTGCAGATAATTTTTTTTTATTTGTAAGCGAGTTGCAACAAAAGGTGGGAAAATGAAGAAAAAAGATTAAATCGGTAAGTAAAATACTTACCTATCTATGTTCTTACCAAACTTATTTATACTCTTGCATTTACATATAAGTATAGATAGCGACATATAATCGCATATATTCAAAGCATGACGTGTCTTTTGTACAATTAGATTAATTTATATGTGAAGCAAGTATATGGACGAGTATGGATTTGGTATAAAAAGTGGAATTAGGTTGCTTCGGCTGATACTACTGCTACTACTTCAAATAACACTACTACTACTATTACTACTACTACTACTGTTAATAATAATAATAATAAGAAGAAGAACTAGGGGTATTCTAACATTATATAGGGTGGATATTGAAAAGAATCTGACCCATCAGGTAGTAATCAAACTGTTTATATATAGAAATATGCACACGATCTTACATGACGACGTATCTATCTTCAGGTGTCTACAAATTATATCTATCTATCTATCTATCTATCTATCTATCTATCTATCTATCTATCTATCTCTATTGCTCATATGTATGTATGTATGAATCTACCTATCTATATCATTGCTTGCATGTATGCATATATTTATCTACATCATTTCTTGCATATATGTAAGTATGTATCTATCTATATCATTTTTTGCATGTATATATGTATCTATCTATCTATATCATTGCTTGCATATATGTATGTATGTATGTATGTATGTATCTATCTATCTATCTATCTATCTAAGTGTCGACTGGTGTTTGTAAGTATAGTTTCTATACAACAGTTATAAAATGACTTAGTGAATTTATTTTTCGTAAAACGTAGTTTACACTATTCCCTTCAAAATAAGCCCTTCACTGATATTTACAAAATCTCTCTTATCTACAAACGTATATATATATATATGTGTGTGTGTGTGTGTGTGTGTGTGTGTGTGTGTGTGTATGCATTTTACTCGATTTCACTCCTAGCAAGGTAGTAAAGCCACTAAGACACATAAGTTTGCTGGATGTGGAAGAATTAGGAAATATTGCTAATGAGCGGGAAGAGAAAAGAGTTACTGCAGGACAGTAGATAGCGATTTACATTGCATTTAAATTTTTTGCAAATTAGTTAGCTGTAGCCGGAAAGGAGTTCCACATGCAAAAAAAGCGAGAAAAGAAACTTTTAGCAGAGAATTTACGGCTGCATCTAGCCAGGTCAACTGTCAATTGATGAGTGTCTAGTAATGCGATTAAATTAAAAAAAAGTCTAGGTAGAATAGCGAACGGCTGATTCCAATAATTTCCATGAAAGTGTGTATAGAAAAGACACAGAGAGACAACTTTACGGGAATGGGACTGAAGCCGAGCTGCCACATCAGGACCAATAATATTGCTTATTCTTCTTTGGATGTGATCAAGGAACTCAAGGTAAATAGCAGCGGCACCGGATCATATGCGGCAGCAATATTCTAAGCATGGACGAATGGTAGACTTATAATTATGTATGATATATTCTAGAGAGAAAAACTTTCTTGCACGACAAATACATGATTCAAAATTTGTAATAATATTATTTTTAACGAAATATGAATCATAAACCGACAGATATATTTTGCTAAACATATACTGTAGCGTTTTTCTTTCTATCTATCTATCTATCTATCTATCTATCTATCTATCTATCTATCTATCTATCCCATTCTGTTCCTCCCTATAATGTCAGTGTATATCTCATTATGTTATCTATCCTATTCTGTTCATACCTGTTACTCTCAGTGCATATCTATCTATCTATCTATCTATCTATCTATCTATCTATCTATCTATGTTCGCTTTCTGACCATGAAACCTGGGTTCGAATCTTTCCACGGTTGATTTGTCATTAAGTAGACTTCTGGAGGGGGCGATCCCAGAGTGCGACACATTTGTAAAGTGCCTGAAAACCATGCCACGAGTTGAACCAAGCTTAGTGAGTGAAATTAGGTAGACGGAACCCTTGGAAGACGTCGATAGTTGTCGATGTACGAAGTCACAAGTCATCGTGCCTCAGGGTTTGAGTGTGCTGGTCTTATTCAGATTGTTGATCACGCTAGATAACACGCTGTCTCCCAGAAACTTTGACTAAGATCTGATCAGCATAGTTGCAGTATAAACCAGAGATTGGCTCTGTTGGTGTTGAACAAATACAAATGTGCCTGAACGAACGTCTGCAATAACGATTGGCTACCTACACTAATAGACGGGTATCTTCGAATATACGTGACCAACGATTACGTATGTATGTATGTATGTATGTATCTCATTCAGTTTATATCAATAACTATATCTATCGCATGTCTGTCTATCATCTATCTATCTGTATGTTTACCTATTTTTATTCATACTAATCAGTGTTTCAAATTGCAATCTTCAACGATTCTAACATAATTTTTTTTAAGTTAAAGTAATTAGTCTATCTATCTATCTATCTATCTATCTATCTATCTATCTATCTATCTATCTATCTATCTATCTCTGTGTGTGTGTGTGTGTAGGTTTGTGTTATGTACAGTTTCTATTCAAAATTTATAAATTTCTTTTGAAAAATTATTTAGCGTAATGCTTAGCTTCCATCATAATCTTCGAAATAGTTCCCTTGACTGCCATTTGCAAAATAGCAACAAATATATGCTACAGTGTAACCCAGATATAAGAGAGTTGTCGGTACGGGAGAAGAAGTCTCTTATATACGGGTTTCTCTTATATACGGGTTTTGTCTATTATATATACATTAACACAGGCTCTAATTTGGGACCAGAGAAAATCTCTCTTATATCCGTGTTTATCTTATACCCGGGTCTCTTATATCCGGGTTACACTGTATTTGCAAAAAGTATCGGCAGAAGTCGTCGGAATAGTTTAGCAGTTCGTATTTCCGCGATTTCTGTTCTCACACTATGTTAGGTACCTGCACGAGATCGCCTAAAAAAGAGTATAGCATGATGAAAAAGACGCCAAACTTGACGAAAACAAAATTTTATCGTCTAAATGTTTGTTATTATTAAGAGGAAAGATCAAAGTATTTTGGGGGTATTTTTTTCCAATTTTTAATCGTTCCTAGCACGTCCGAAATTTTCGCTAAAAATCTAGTTTTTTTTGAGTCAGCAAAATTGACCAATTTTTTCCATTTAAAAAAAAAAATGGAAATCTCACTTTGAAATTCTTTTAAATATCAATTATCATTTTTTTAAAACTTATTTTAAGAAAATCAGAAATTATAATGTTTATTTAAAATATTTTGAACCAAACTTAACTTACCTTTTTGCCAAAAAGATGTAATTTGAAATAAAACAAAGCAGGTCATAAACTTTCGCGTCTCTTGACAGGTGATGAATGACATATTTACGAATTCCATGAGGCTAATTTGTTCTATGGAAGGAGAAAAGTGAAATAATTTACATTTAAGTGAACAAATTATTTACCTCGTTATATTTAACGAAAACTTTCAGCGGTCTAATTTTTTTTTGGTACTTACCTTTCACCTTTACGTTTAAGATGCTTTATGGAAAATATATTATAAAGAAAGTAAAATAAGACTGTTAAGAGTGACAGTAAATTTCATATTTCCTAATTAATGTATCTAATTAATTTATAGGTACCTTTCTGATGAAATTTTATCAAAACTGTACATAAAATACTATAATTTTATGTACATTTATTACATTTTACTGTTATTTGTATTTGCATTCATTTTATTATTAATTTTGATATTTCATTTATGGAAAAATGTCATAACTGAGATTAATATAAAAATAAGATCATATAAATTTCATAAGATGATACTGATACTTGTAGGTACCCTTTTCAGTTGAAATTGAAAAAACAAATTAAACTCTCCACACGTGTTTCGCAAAAGTAAAGGTCTTAACAGCGGAGAACAATGCTTAACTCAAATAACGCAACTTAATTATATTCTGGTTGGTCTTCCGTCCTTTATAATTACAGCCCGGTTATAAGCACAAAATACATTTCTTAATTACTGTGGATCTTCTGATTAGTCAAAATGATACAATTTACAACGCGTTAAAAAAAAATATCAGATAAGGACACTTAGAAAAGCCGATGGGGCTTTTAACTAATTTTATAATATTTTAACAACTTAAATGTAAAATCTATTATAATTAAAGAAATAACAAATAATTGTATTAAAAATTCATTTTTCATCGAAAAAAACTTTTTGCTTTCAGAAAATATTGTCCATATTCATAAAAACATACTAAAAGCAAATAAAAGAATTTGAAATTAAACAATATCTTTGCTTTATTGAGTTTTGTATGTTACAATTCAGAGCTGATTTTCAGGTACGTTGGCTCCAATTAAAAACAAAAAAAAAAACATGATTTGCATTCCTCAAAGCCCTGTGTTTTTAATTATTGTAATCACTAAACACGATTTCTAGCGTTTTCATAAAATTAGTTATGGGGGGGGTAATAAATATTTAAAAAAAAATATTTCTACCATGAATTTAATAAAAAAAGATATTTATAATAATTTCGATCATCTGTGAATAGTTCCTGAAAGTTTCATTAACATCCGACAATTATTTCTATTTTTGCACGATTTTTCAAATTAATGTGTGTCATACCAAAAAAAAAAAAAAAACGTGCTAAAAATTGTCTATGTTATTTACTAGTTCCGCTGATACAAATAGAAACAAGGTTTTTTTAATCAAAATTTAGAATGTTCTAAAAAGAAGGAAAATTTGGTCTTTCCTCTTAATAATAACATAAGCGTTTAGACAATAAACGTTTTCGGTAAGGTTGGCGTCTTTTTCATCAAGCTATGCTCTTTTTTATTGGAGGTACCTACACTATGTCTATATCTGTGTGTGTGTGTGTGTCTGAAGAATATTAATAGGAATAACATGAAAATATGTGTTGTTGTATTGTTCAAAGGTAGGGAGAGAAAGAGAGAGAGAGAGGCAGAAGGAGAAGGAAGAGGAAATATTAAGATATGTAGATATAATGTGTTATGTGACAAAATGGGTGATCAGAAAAGAAGAATAAATTTGGAAATTTATACGGAAATAGCGCGTGTGAAAAGACAGATAAAGTGATACCATGTCGAAATAACCTCTTAAAATACTGATTTGAATTTCTTTCAATATATTTTGCACTGCGTAAATTGCATTAGCCAAGGAAGTAAATTACAAGTCACAGTAATGCTTAATATAGTCTGTTTTAAATAAGAACACTTTGTTAGATGCGCTAAGGTTGAATAGTCTTCATTTTAATTTATTTTCTTGGCTGCGTTAGCATTGCCAGCGCAAAGAATTTTGGCTTCAGACAGTATACAGAATCGCACGACAGATTTCTGATTCTTGTACAGAAGGAATATTTGAACACAGAACAAATTTACTTCAAAGTTTAGTAACTGCGATAATTTTTGACTTTTCGTTCAGTGAAAACTATCCATTATGTTATCGATTTTTTAAATGAAAAAGCGAGATCAAATTTGATCGATCACAGCATTATCACTATCTTAAAAGAAAAAAAAAAGAAAGAAAAAAAAAGAAAGAAAAAAAACAATTCTTCTTTCTTTGTTTACTCTTCTCAGGTTGAGTGATTTTCGATTGGGTCACTGACAATCGTTTAGATGTTTCAATAAAGGAGAAAGGGTGTATGTTTTCATACTAAATTCATATTTATTTTCAAGCAGTTCACGGAAAATCAATGAAGAGAAACGGACCCTGACGATTCCGAGCATAATTAAGCCCCTTCATCATTGCCCCAGCAAAGGAAAGTCGAAGCACAGTCATTTCTACGCGACAGTTGTAGAGGTGACAAGACAGTTCTTGTCTCTGCGTCATCGCTGACTGAAGAAGACCATGTCACAATTACATAACTGTGCTAAAGAATTTCAAATGTTTTGTCCAATATAAGGTTTTACACACACACACACACACACACACACACACACACAAAACAACATATAAATATATATATTCTCTAATAAGATTTCTCGAATATTCAAGGCAGGAAACGAAAATAAAAATTTTTCGTTGATGGTTACTTTTCGTTGATGGTTTCCCTTTAAGAAACCATCAACGAAAAAAAAAAAAAAACACCAAAAAAAAAAACTGTAACTGCAACATCAATCAATAAGAGTTTTAAGAGATAATAATTAAAACAAAAGAGCATGATACGACAGGACATTGTAGCAATACAAAGATACCCCAACTCAACCTTACACGACTCCAAAAATTTGACATATAAAACACATTCCTAATTTCATCAAAGCAGACGGCCTTGATAATGAAAAAGAAACCACAGATTACTCCTCCAACTTCAACCTATAAATGAGTAAAACATTTCTTCGGTTAGTTATTATAAATATCGCATGAGAATGAAACTGAACTCTAAATTTAAAGTTTAATTCTGAAATTAAAATTTAGGACTTCAGTTTCAGTTTAGAAACAATAATTTCTGTGTTGCGATAAAATCATATTTTTCAAAACATATTTATTATATATATATATATATATATATATATATATATATATATATATATATCATAACGATATAGAATTTTTTATGTATCAAGAAAAGTTTGGAAAGAAAAGATTTATGATAAATTGGAAAAAGGTGTTTCATCCGTTAGGACTTCATTAATCTGAGTTTGTTGACGTTGTTGTGACTACACATGCGTATGAATGAGAGACTCTGGTAGTTTCAAAATCTTTGCAAATTTTTTCTCTTTGTTTACAATCTTGCCAAATTCATGTATATACTTTTTCTTTCCATTATCTTTATTATCAAGTATCCTACATCGTGATTACAGTCAAGAATGGTGATATATATATATATATATATATATATATACGGGGTGTGATGGGTAAATTGGCGCCATTTTATATATTTAATTTCGCGCATGCACGTTGTTTCCTTTTGATTTTGTTGAATCCACAGTATAGTAGGGTCAGTTAGTCACCGTCTGTGAGAAAAAAGATCATCATGACTCAATTGGCGCCAGCAGAAATTTGAAACCTCATGCTGCATTGCTTTGCATTAACGCCGGGAAATCGAATATAACTATTTCAGAGTGTTTTGGTGTTAATCTGAGGACAGTGCAGAGGATTCGGAAAAAGTTGGACGAGTCTAATTATGATTAGGAACGTCGGGCACCTCGGAAAACTCGTTCGTTCTGGTAAGAACTCCTGAATTTACTGGTGAAGGCTTCCTGCTCAACACAGAGGTTTACATCAAGTGCCTTGAGGAGGTAGTACTGTCCTGGGTCAAGAGGGTGACTACTGGAAGACCCCACCTCAAGCGACAGGACACTGCGCCATGTCACACAAACAGTGAGACCTAGTCATGACTCTCAGACAATTTCTGCGATCACAAGCTTCTTGAGTAGTATGGTTGGGACTCAGTTGTGCAAGAGACCTAAAAAATTGTTGCAATACCAAAGATGAACTGAAGCCAGGGATTACGGCAGCATTTACATATATAAACAAGGAGACCGCCCAAAAGAGTTGCAAGAGACTCCGAAGTCGTCTATAGGACGTGTGTGAAGCAATAGCGATTTTATTGAATAAATTTACTTTTTAGTATTTCAAGATATTTTGGTGAAATTTTGGTAAATATATCTGTAACTATGAGATGTCCGTGTTATTTTCATTTTTGCATAATTCAGACGTCAATTTATTCCTAGCATTTGTTTTTATTAAATTTTGCACTTTCTTTTGAATAACCCTACACACACACACACACACACACACACACACACACACACACACACACACACACACATATATATATATATTTATATATATATATATATATATATATATATATATATATATATATATATAAAAGAAAGAGGTTGTAGTGGTTCCAACGAGAGAAAATTATGTATATTAAAAAGAAGAGAAGAGGTGCCGCAAACGTTTTTGGTTGTAATGTGGATTTTTTGGAAAAAAATATTATGTTTTATTTTACATAATTTTACTACATGAGTTTCTGATCTCGTGACTGTCTTCAGGTAAAAGGCGGAGATTTCCACATATTATTAAAAATAATTAATATTTTTCCTTATGTATTTCAATGTTAAATATTCTCGATATGAGACATTCTCTGTTTTTGTGTTAGTAATCCGAATGTCTTTCTTGAAATACATACATACATACATATATATATATATATATATATATATATATATATATATATATATATATATATATATTAGGTTGGTGCAAAAATAATGACGTAATACTGTCGTTTTTTGACGTTTAAAAATACGTCAAAAAACGACATTATTACGTCATTATTGTTTAAATGATTTTGAGCATGCTCGCCTTCTTACATTAATCGCTGCCTGGCACTTTCCTATGCTCTCAAATGGCTTCCTAGACCTGCATTTGTTTTGGCACCAAATACGTAAACGGGACATACATGTTCGATGTTGTTCCTTAGTGGAATATTTCTACCGTGAGAACGAATGTATCTTTTCAAAGTAGAAGAAGATTTGGCCAAAACAGCACGCACAAACATTGTTAGTTTCAGATGCTTCTTAATTTCAGGTATGCCTCCATGACTATTCTGGTTGTGCTTCTTAAGGTCAACAAGACCTGCTCGGCTGAGAAATCTGCGACTACACTATGTCTTGGTGCAAATACTATATCATAAATTTTCTATATTTCCTCACCGTCATTTATATATTTTTTCCATCTCATCTTTTGAGTCAGGAATACTAAACTGAACATATAGTTTTATTTGATACTATATACATATACATATATATAATAAAAATGTTTAAACACTAATATTCCATGGTTATATTATATTACATTCGAATCGTAATTAAGATCCAATTCATCAGACCTACAAATTGAAAAAATTACCATTCCATATATATATATATATATATATATATATATATATATTGTGAACAATTAAAAAAATTAAAAAATTAAAATCTTCAGACACACTGGGTTGTAGATTAATATTCTTTCGTTTTTTTTTATTATTATTCCATTTAGATTCCTCGACTAGTTTCGGCCGAAATGGCCATCATCGGGAGGAGAAATATTTCTGCTTGCTGCTAGCACTAAACTACAGAAATGAATGTCTTGATGGAGAAAATGAACTTTTTTCTGTGGTTTTCATTTGTTTTTTTATTTTTTTATGTTTTTAACATGAATCTTTTAACATTCCTTGTGTTGGCCAAACAGTCTCTTTTAAGTTGTTATTTGAGATAAGAGCTGGATAGATACATGCTGCTATGAATTCTCTGGTCAGTTTGACAGTTTTATTGAACTTGGTGAGGGGATGTGTCTCTGTTTAGTGTTTGTGTGTGTGTTATTTGGTTCTTAGGGAGTGAGTGAGTATGATATGTGTAAGCGTGTGTATTGCTGTGGGTGTGTGTTATCATTTGGCTCATTAGGGAGTGAGTGCGTATGAAGTGTGTAAGTGTGTATATTCGTGTGGGTGAGTGTATAAGTGTAAGGCCTCCACACCTCCGTAAGCCTGTCTGTCTTGTGTGGTTGAGAAATGTGGGTAGGTTTTTTTATTTGTTGAGTTATATCTATATATTGTTAAATTTGTCATTTAGCCCGGCTGGATATGTTGTTTTTAGACGTTGTATCCACTTGTTTTCATGCGACTCTAAAATCTTTCTAATGTTATCTGCTCTGAACTTTTCTATTATCTCAATTATAGTGAATTTGGCATGGATTTTGAAATCGTGTTTTTCCAGACGGAAATGTTGTTCTACAGGTAATAATTTTTCATGGGAATCGACTTAATTCGTTTACGATAATTGTTAATTCTGTAGTGAAAGGGCCATTCAGATTTTCCTACATATTGTTTCTGGCATAGTGTGCATTCCAAGAGGTAAATTATGTTATGACTTCTACAGTTACAATCGTGGTATATTTTGAAAGTAGATTTAGTGACTGAGCTAGTGAATGAATTCCTGTTTTCAATATGGTTGCAACATAAACTTCTTTTGTTGTTGCATGGTTGGGAAAATCCTGTTGTTTTTGTTCTTAGTTTATTACGGATTACCTTGTTCCCTGAAATGTGGTTACTACCTATGATTTCTTTTAGGTTCTTAGGTCTACGATATGCAAGAAGGCCAGGTTCCTTAAACAATTTTTTTAGGTCTGGTTTGAGATGTAGTATTTCCCAGCGACGTTTGATTATTTGGGATAGTGGAGGCAGAGTGGGGTTGAAAGTGGTTACTAAAGGGATGCCGCTAGATTGATTTTTAATCTTGTACATTAGGGTGTCTTCTCTAGGTGTGGAAATTGCTTTATTTATTTGTTCCCTGATTAGGTGTTGTTTATAGCCACGTGTTGTGAATTGATGCTCCAGATTTTCAATGTGTTTATTTAATTCTTCATTGTTGGAACACATCCTTCTGAGTCTAAGTGCTTGTGGATAGGGAAGGTTCTCTTTGAGGTGTTTAGGTTGGGAAGACTTAAAGTGTAGATAGTTGTGGGTGTCGGTGATTTTAGTGTGTAGTGTCGTTTGTAGTTTCCTGTTTTCATCTATGTAAATGCGGGTGTCTAAAATGTTACTGATATTGTGGATTTTTCATAGTCAAACTTAATTGAGTCGTGCACTGTTTAGGGTCATAAAGAAATTGGGTAAGTTTGTCATCACAACCCGTGTATACAAAGAATATATCATCGATATATCTTGCATAGAATACGCAGTCGCTACCAATGATTGGATAGATATGGGTCTCCTCAAATTTTCCCATGAATATTGTAGCATATGATGGAGCTGCAATGGTGCCCATGGCACAGCCTCTTATTTGAAAGTAATGTGCTCCATTGAAGTTGAAAGTATTCAATGTAAGGACATGCTCCATGAGTTTTATGATGACTTCTGTGGGGGTGTCTTGTTTTCATCTTTTGGTAAGTGCTTCCTGAAGCGATGTTTTTAATGTTTGAATAGAGTGACCTAACGTCCATAGTCACTAGAGTAGCTTTCTCTGGTACTGTTTGTATGTGATTAATTTTGTTCAGTAGATCTTCTTGTGTCTCTGATGTATGATTTTACTTCCTTAGCTAGCGGTTGTATGTAATGATCTATGTATTTGGAAATTTTTGTCGTGTGGCAGTTGAACGATGAAATAACCGGCTTTCCTGGGTTGTTGCTTTTGTGTATTTTAGGAAAGAGATAGAAACGAGCAGGTGTAATGTTTGTGGGTGTAAGTGCTGTGTATGTTTCCTTGTCGATTCGATTGTTGCGAAGCATTATGTTTAGTGAGCTAGTTAATTCTTTTTGGTATTCTGGAAGGGGATCTGTAGGTATCCTTTTATAGGTTTCTTTGTCGGCTAGCTGTTTGTTGGACTCTTTAATGTATTCTTCGATTCCCCAGATCACTGTCGCACCCCCTTTGTCAGCCTGTGTTATGATTAGGTCATCTCTATGTGTCAGCGTATCGAGGGCTATACGTTCCCCTTCAGTAATATTGTCACGTGGCAGCTTACGTGCTGTTGTTTTCATTATGTCATTTGCTACAGCTAGTTCAAATATCTGTATAGTCATGTCTGTGTTTTTGGGGGTGTAGGTAGTGTCCTTCTCTTTTAATGTCTCAAGTATGGAAGGTGTATGATCATTTTAACCGTATTCTTCTGAAGAAGGATTTCAGGTCCTTTTCCAAGGTGTCTTTATCAAACCTTGGGGGACTAGGGCAAAAGCTTAGTCCTTTATTTAATACCCTGAATGTATTGAGTGAAAATTTATTGTTACTCAAATTTATAACTCGCCCGTATGGGTCAAGTTTGAATTTGCAAGCATGGCGAAGTTCTTTTGTAAAAGCTCGAAAGCTTGCATCATATCTCCTATTAGCAATGCTATACCCCTATCCAGGTGTCCTGGTTGAGGGCTTATTCCGTGTTTTTTTAAGGTTGAGTGTGTTTATTGTTGATTGTCTACTAGGGGCTAATCTAGGTGGTCTGGGATGTCTAATGGGGTTATGCGTTCTGTAGAAGGATTGCTGTGATTTGGTTTGTGTATGTTTGTACGGCACCCTAAGGATGTCCGCGTAAGTTAGTGGTTTGTTTTGTGTGTGCGTTTGTTTTGAGGTTCTAGCTATCGTTGATGGTGGCGGTGTTGTTATTGTTGGTTGTGGTGCTGCTGGTTGTCTGTTGGTGTACTTATTTGGTCTGTTTTGTGTTTGCATTGGTTGTGTGGTGGTCAGTGTAGTTGCGGTGTTTTGTTGTTATCTTTTGGGGTATGGTCGTTCACTTTTTTCAAAGTTTGGCTTCATTTCTTTTTTGTTCCTCTGTCTAGAGGAAATATTCCTTTTTAATTTTCTTTGTTTTACAGTTTTTGTTTTTTGTAGTTCCCTCACTGTTTGATATACTAACTCACTGGTTGGTAGGGGAGAGGGAATGTGAAAGAGAAGGAATGGGTAAGTTTTGGGTAACGGGATCAATTCACAGAGCCTAAAATTTTCTCTAAATATTTGAGATTTTTTATATTGAGTTGTATT
>OZ010605.1:2347500-2367500 GCA_963932145.1 Acanthosepion lycidas
AAACATAGGTCACTTCAAAAGTGCTGCGTTTGAAAATCTTATCACAATGCAAAGATTTTAGTATCTGATGCAACTAGCCTTACCCAACATTGTGTGTAGATGCATGAAATATTCTGTGGAGAATATATTTTACACACCTTATTGCCCGAAGTGAAACCTTTGACTTTACCTCTCTCCGTTCCATTTCCTAGCAAGGGAAAATTTTCTTTGAAAGAACGTACGTACATTTAAAAGATTTAGACGAAGTAAAATCTAAAATTTTAATTTTGGACCACGCATTTAATATGTATCCTATGCTGAAGATACATGATTGCTTTAATGAGTAACTTTCAAAATGATTAATTTAAGTTTGTAATTCGTGTCTCATATTTCAGTAGACAGGGATATTACTTAACATTTCTGTAAACTAAATTGAATGCAGCCAATTAACCTGTATCATTTACAGTTGTACACAGTATTGGGATTTTCTTGTAAGACTGCTATGTATGCAATGATGATGCTTCCGTTGCTTAAAATGACTACAATATTTCAATGAATCTATTTTGAATATGATCACTTTCCCCAGCACTGATTTTAACTTGTCAAGTCCCGGAAGAAAAAGTCTTTTCTGGGTCACCCTGTCTTTATTTCTTTTTATGTGTCATGTACTTTCATGGCGTATGCGAACATGACTCTCCACCTCTGCTTCCTCCCACAGACCACGTTCTGTCATCCACCTTATCAAGTTCACCAGGTATGTACGCTTTGTTTTCTCTTAACTCTCTTTCCCTCTATTCGACTCGTGAGTTTCAAATTTTCCAGGCCGTCCTTCCTCATTATGTGTCCCAGAAACTTCAGCTGCCACTTCCTGATATTATGTGTAAGCCTCCCCGTTGTTTTCAACCTATCTAAGATCTAATTGTTGCTCACACATTTGGTCCATGTTATGGTATCCTTACCATGTGATTAATAACACCCTGACTACTGTGTTTAATTCTCTCTTTCCTTTCTTTCGGTCTCTCAATCTCGCTTCCCTCTCCCCTCATCGTTTCTATCGCTCTTTCCTCCCAAAAATCTTATATCGAATTTTTTGTCTTTCTTCCCCTTTTTTTCTTCTCCCTTTTAACATCCAAACGTTTCCTTTTTCTCTTTTCTATCTTTTTTCTCCTTTTTTCTTTTTCTTTGTGTCTGGATAAATTGAACTCCATTTATTAATTAAAAACTAGTCTGAAGAGATGGACATGAGGCTGTTGAAATAAATTTATTACCGGAAGAACCTGTGGGTTTTACGGATTCTGTATATATATATATATATATATATATATATATATATATATATATCAAGAAGGAAGTCTACTATACCAAACCAAGGCTTGGGAAAAACTTAATGGGCGAATACGACACCAGAAAATTTCTGGTGAAATAGTTGACGGGATTTCTGGGCGGTTCAAGTTGTTAGTAGAGGATTCTGGTGTCAGTATCGAATTTGGAATAAAACCTCATGCTAAACACTTTCCTCTCCTATTCATTTCTTATATAAGCTATTAGGTTGGTGCAAAAATAATGACGTAATAATGTCGTTTTTTGACGTTATACGTCAAAAAACGACATTATTACGTCATTATTTTTGCACCAACCTAATATATTTAAGAAATGAATTATAAGTATTTCAAAATTTGGAGATTCTTTTCAATCACCCTATATACATATATATATGTAGGGTGATTGAAAACTAACTCCCTATTTTATCTATGATAGTCTCTCCCGTCTTGTAAAAATTATACATAGACGGAAGAATCTATAATACATAAAATAATGAGTTACTTTTCAATCACTATATATATATATATATATATATATATATATATATATATATATATATATATATATATATATACAGATATAAAGAGAGAGAGAGTGAGAGAGAGAGAGAGAGAATGTTGAGGAGAAAGTGAGAAAGAAAGAAAGATAATCGATTTTATTATTTTTTAATCCGCCATTATTTCTGAAGTTTATTTTAGAAGTTATCCATGTTTAAATACGTTTCTCGAATTCACAGACAGGTAGATGTAATTCTGCCTGCTTAAAAAAATGGTGTCTGCTCAAACATTTAATGAAAGAGACAAGACACTTAGTAGAATGGTATATAATCAACTAGGATAAAGAGAAACAGTCGCAGATTCTGCAGTCTATGTAAAATGGAGAAACAGAAAATGTATTTTAGAATGTGAATAGCAAAATAAAGAAAAGCAAATAAATTATTTCGAATTGGTGACGCTTCCTTTTGAAAAAAAAAGAAAAAAAAAGCGCGACAAATAAACATTGAACATTTTGTAAAATTTCACCGCATGAAACAGTCTGTAAATATATATTCAATGTAATATATATATCTGAGTGTGTGTGTAAAAATTCAGATATAAATAAGAAGAAATATCTGTAAAGAGAATATAAATACAAGAGACGAGGAGAATATTTTATGCAAATGCGCTTCTTTCCTTGAGGAAAGTTGTGGGAAACTATAACTTCCTTGATAAAGTTTCAAGGATCAATTCGTATTGGCATGAAAAATATATTCTCCTATATATATATATATATATATATATATATATATATATATATATATATATAGGAGAATATATATATATAAAGTTTCAAGGATCAATTCGTATTGGCATGAAAAATATATTCTCCTATATATATATATATATATATATATATATATATATATATAGGAGAATATATATATATAAAGTTTCAAGGATCAATTCGTATTGGCATGAAAAATATATTCTCCTATATATATATATATATATATATATATATATATATTTATATATATATATATATATATATATATATATATATATATATAGGAGAATATATATATATAAAGTTTCAAGGATCAATTCGTATTGGCATGAAAAATATATTCTCCTATATATATATATATATATATATATATAGGAGAATATATATATATAAAGTTTCAAGGATCAATTCGTATTGGCATGAAAAATATATTCTCCTATATATATATATATATATATATATATATATATATATATATAGGAGAATATATATATATATAAAGTTTCAAGGATCAATTCGTATTGGCATGAAAAATATATTCTCCTATATATATATATATATATATATATATATATATATATATATAGGAGAATATATATATATAAAGTTTCAAGGATCAATTCGTATTGGCATGAAAAATATATTCTCCTATATATATATATATATATATATATATATATATATATATATATATATATATATATAGGAGAATATATATATATAAAGTTTCAAGGATCAATTCGTATTGGCATGAAAAATATATTCTCCTATATATATATATATATATATATATATATATATATATATAGGAGAATATATATATATATAAAGTTTCAAGGATCAATTCGTATTGGCATGAAAAATATATTCTCCTATATATATATATATATATATATATATATATATATATATATATATATATATATATATAGGAGAATATATATATATAAAGTTTCAAGGATCAATTCGTATTGGCATGAAAAATATATTCTCCTATATATATATATATATATATATATATATATATATATATATATATATATATATATATAGGAGAATATATATATATAAAGTTTCAAGGATCAATTCGTATTGGCATGAAAAATATATTCTCCTATATATATATATATATATATATATATTTATATATATATATATATATATATATATATATATATATATATATATATATATATAGGAGAATATATATATATAAAGTTTCAAGGATCAATTCGTATTGGCATGAAAAATATATTCTCCTATATATATATATATATATATATATATAGGAGAATATATATATATAAAGTTTCAAGGATCAATTCGTATTGGCATGAAAAATATATTCTCCTATATATATATATATATATATATATATATATATATATATATAGGAGAATATATATATATATAAAGTTTCAAGGATCAATTCGTATTGGCATGAAAAATATATTCTCCTATATATATATATATATATATATATATATATATATATATATATATATATATATAGGAGAATATATATATATATATAAAGTTTCAAGGATCAATTCGTATTGGCATGAAAAATATATTCTCCTATATATATATATATATATATATATATATATAGGAGAATATATATATATAAAGTTTCAAGGATCAATTCGTATTGGCATGAAAAATATATTCTCCTATATATATATATATATATATATATATATATATATAGGAGAATATATATATATAAAGTTTCAAGTATCAATTCGTATTGGCATGAAAAATATATTCTCCTATATATATATATATATATATATATATATAGGAGAATATATATATATATAAATTTTCAAGGATCAATTCGTATTGGCATGAAAAATATATTCTCCTATATATATATATATATATATATATATATATATATATATATATATATATATATATAGGAGAATATATATATATATAAAGTTTCAAGGATCAATTCGTATTGGCATGAAAAATATATTCTCCTATATATATATATATATATATATATATATATATATATATATATATATATATATATATAGGAGAATATATATATATAAAGTTTCAAGTATCAATTCGTATTGGCATGAAAAATATATTCTCCTATATATATATATATATATATATATATAGGAGAATATATATATATATAAAGTTTCAAGGATCAATTCGTATTGGCATGAAAAATATATTCTCCTATATATATATATATATATATATAGGAGAATATATATATATAAAGTTTCAAGGATCAATTCGTATTGGCATGAAAAATATATTCTCCTATATATATATATATATATATATATATATATAGGAGAATATATATATATAAAGTTTCAAGGATCAATTCGTATTGGCATGAAAAATATATTCTCCTATATATATATATATATATATATATATATAGGAGAATATATATATATAAAGTTTCAAGGATCAATTCGTATTGGCATGAAAAATATATTCTCCTATATATATATATATATATATATATATATATATATATATATATAGGAGAATATATATATGTAAAGTTTCAAGGATCAATTCGTATTGGCATGAAAAATATATTCTCCTATATATATATATATATATATATATATATATATATATATATATATATAGGAGAATATATATATATAAAGTTTCAAGGATCAATTCGTATTGGCATGAAAAATATATTCTCCTATATATATATATATATATATATATATATATATAGGAGAATATATATATATAAAGTTTCAAGGATCAATTCGTATTGGCATGAAAAATATATTCTCCTATATATATATATATATATATATATATATATATATATATATATATATATATATATATATATGTAGGAGAATATATATATATAAAGTTTCAAGGATCAATTCGTATTGGCATGAAAAATATATTCTCCTATATATATATATATATATATATATATATATATATAGGAGAATATATATATATAAAGTTTCAAGGATCAATTCGTATTGGCATGAAAAATATATTCTCCTATATATATATATATATATATATATATATATATATATATATATAAGTGTTTGGTAATTCGTATGGATAATTCCAGGGAGCATATAATGCAGAGATCTCAATGTAAAAACAGAGCAAATATTAATTATATTAAGAAACAGACAAAATTTAGGATTCATGGTGATTATAATTTATTTCCTTAAAATCGAAATTCTATTCTAATTCCTCAGATCAACATAATTTTCATACAGATAAATGGGGAATAAATCTTCCAAATTAATAATATATATATATATATATATATATATATATATATATATATAGAGAGAGAGAGAGAGAGAGAGAGAGAGAGAGAAAACAAATCATATATGTGTGTGTAATGAAATGAATTGTCCAAGAATTATTTAGTATATTTCCTGTTTATACTTTATTTTTTTTATATACAATTTATTTAATTAAATGCTGTTTTTTAATTAACCGGTATTAATTACATTTACCGCCCTGAATGATTGAGACATTTCGTAGAAAAATGCGTTCTACAACAAGAATCGATACTGTATTCTTATACGGAAACCGTCATTTGACCTGACGTCCTGTAGCATCGTTACTTCAATAAATTCTATCTATAAAATAACGTATAAACAAAAAATATATATTAAATAATTGTCGGAGATAATCAATTTTATTATATATTGTCGTTGTTTACGTTAATTTACGTTTCGTGTGCAGATATAAACAAAATTTGTAATTTGGACTTTGCTAGCCAGAAGCTTCTTTGTAGATAGAGCACATTTAAACAGAATATATATATATATATATATATATATATATATATATATATATATGTATGTGTGTGTGTGTGTGTGTTTGTGTGTGTGTTAAGCAAATAAAATATAATAAAGTACATATTTTCATTGCAAGCGCAAGTTTTGCAAATTTAATCCACCATTTATAGAAATCGTTGGAATGTATTTATAGACATTATGTTGCTAAAAAGATATTACATGAAAAACATTATCTTTTAATGTCAAATTATTTTTTAAATTAGTTCTTTCTTAAACCTTTGAGCTCTGACCACTCCTTAACCGGTGGTAGAGAAAAATGACGTCATCTCCTGTCACCGTGTCGACAATAGTAGAGAAAATATGCGTAGCCACTGGTTGAACGCTGGGTAAACACTTGTAACTATTAGGTTGGTTGCAAAAATAATGACGTAACAATGCCGTTTTTTGACGTTAAAAATACGTCAAAAAAACGACATTATTACGTCATTATTTTTGCACCAACCTAATATTTTTATATCTACCGTGAAACATTACAGACCAGTTATTTGCGAATTTTGTCTCAGGAGCTCAGTCAAAAGGGTAAAAATTGTTCAACAATACAGGATTCAAAGTGTTAAAGACTTTATTGTATGCCGTAATCTAAAGTCTCTCGTTATTGATATGAATGTGCAGAAATGAAAATAAGTATTAATATTAAACGGTTCTATCTTTCATTTGTTGGATTCTAGACACAGATTAAATTCATCATAGAAACATATGGATCAGGTAGCCTAAAGTAATTAATCCTTCATATATACTATTAGTTCGTTAGTGTATATAAATGTAGCCGATTAATTAAACAGTTTATTGGTCTCTATTTAAATTATAGATTTTTTTTTAATATCTCCGCTTTATTAAATGTCGAAACATTGTTTCCATTTTTTGTCATTGTATCTCATTATTAAATCTTTCTAATAACTGTCGTCTTTTTGACGCTACACATAAAACTAGTATTTTTAATAGTTAGTATAACTAATTGAAAAACAGAGTAGGTGAATAGAAACAACGCTTTGGTAGATACAGAAATACGATGAGGAGAGTGAATAAAATTAGATTATTTTTGCAAAGAACTCAATCCACTTGCTATTTTAGAAAATATAGATTTTCGCGTGAACTCAGTGCATGTCAGATGACATGCTAAAAATGGAAGTGGATTTTGAGACATGTTAATATTCCCTTGTATAGTTTTCCTCTCTTTAAATATGTAATGACATGGGTGGGGGGAAAAGGAAACTGGACCTTTCTACGGATTCCAAAAGACAAACCATCTTGATTTTAACATTCTTATTAAGAAATATATTACATCATTATTTGAGGTGTACTAATCTTATATCTGTTTGTCTAAAACTTGTTCAGTTTTACTTCATGATTCATCGTTGCCATCGCTTTAAACTTTCTTTTATTATCATATAAAACTTGCTTTTATAATCATACAGCAAGACAGCAAGAATTCCAAAGCTGCCTAACTGCGACTTGCTTTGTATATGAGAACAAGAGGAAACCCAAAACGAGCTTGATGAAAAGTATACGGAATATTACCGCAGGACTTTTAGGTCTCTATGCAAAGTAAAATATTTTATTCGACAATGTGGGAATATGTTAAAGTTAACAAGAAGATTGAAGAATATCAAAACTTCATTAGCGCATGCGCTGATGACGTCAAAAACAAAGATGGGTGAAACTGTTTACAAGAGAATTGTTGTGGCCGTAAGGAAAGACCATAACATTACAAATAAAAACAAAATTTACGAAATTATTTTATGAAAGGATGGAAAAGGTAAAGTATGGCACAGTTTAAAACGACTGAATTATGTTAAAGTGTTTCTGAACGTCTATAGAATATTTTAAAATATCATTATATAAAGGATAATGAATAAAGACAAAATAAACAAATTTTCTTTGTCGACGCGTTTCGTCCTTTGATGGACTTCATCAAGTAAATGAAATGATTTCGTTTCGTAGCAAATATTTATAAATAGAAGTTTAATGTGGTTTTTCAATTTTTAAAAATCTAAGAACGCATATAAATAGACTGTAAGTCAAGGTAAATTATGGATGATGATAAGTGATATAATTTAATATCTAATAAAGGATAGTTGGCAAATATTGTTATTGTTGAATTTGTTATCTGTGTAAATATTATTTATATTATTTTATTTTGAGGAAGTAATTTAATTATTCATATACTTTAAATAAAAAAAGGATATCAATTTAAGCGTTTCCATTTAATTTTTTAACGTTTTTATAGTCATGTATAATGAATATTTATTTTCGAAAAGAAGATACTTGAAAAATTCCTAACGCAGATTTACATTTTGGTAAGTTTCTATACCGACACATTCAAAGATTTTTAGTTTAAGGTATAAAATAAGTGCGACATTCGTTATATCGAAGTTGTGATTGAATTTATTTCTATGAATGATTAATGAATTTGGTAAATTCTTGTGTGTAAGTTCCATTTTTCAGTTTATAAATACGTTTTCTTTTTTTAATTTCAGCAACTTTCCCCAATATATTGTAAGAAACAATTGAGACAATTTATATGATTTAGAATTATTATTATTATTTATATATTGGTTTCTCATTATATCCGTAATATTTTAGGATCTGCTTATAGATAGGGTCAGAAAAAATATCCATAGCAATAATAAATAATAATTCTGGAATATATTATATAAATATATCAATTAATTTCTCAAAAAGAACTAAAATAAATAATAATTACATTATTAAAATAACAAATTCAACAATAGTAATAACAACATTTACTCACGTTCGTTTATTAGTCATTAAATGACAAGAAATGAAATCATCAATTTTGTTTTGTTACCGAAAATATACTCTGAATCGTAGCATAAAATACAATAAAATTAATTATGAACAAGATATTTTAGGGACAA
Source organism: Acanthosepion lycidas (assembly GCA_963932145.1). Taxonomy (NCBI): domain Eukaryota; kingdom Metazoa; phylum Mollusca; class Cephalopoda; order Sepiida; family Sepiidae; genus Acanthosepion; species Acanthosepion lycidas. The sequence continues at coordinate 2,356,790 of OZ010605.1, forward strand.
AAAAAAAAAAAAAATGTAAAACACTTTTCTTTGATGAATAATAAATTTGTACAAGAATTGTTTCAATTTAAAAAAAAAAATAATTAGAATGATTTATGAAGTTTTAAATCTTTTAAAATTCTGCATTAGCTCGTACCGGTTAGGTGATATTTTTAAAAAGTAAAAACTATATTTCCTAATCATGAATGGAGAGCCTTACTACAATTCAGCGAAACCCTTTATTTTAAAAATAATTTTTAATTTTGTGTGTTGTATAAACGATCTGAATTTTATAAATACTGACAATCACATACGACACTATTAGAAAATAAAAGTGGAAACTATAGTAAATTTCAAGCCAAAATACCTAAAATTCAATAAAACATAAGCTTACTCAGAATATTTTCTCAAATTTTTATGATTGCTGGGTAGATAAAGAAATACTATAAAAAAAGTGCTCACGTTATATTCGTCAAGTAGATTTTCAGATATGTCCCCCTTAGAAAAAATAGTTAAATTTCCAAATCACCAGGCTGGCAGTAGTGTTTTTGACACCTCATATACACACTCAACTCTGTGGTAAAAATGCATTTTTGTGATATTTTAAACTACAAGTAATTATATTTGTTTCAATTCAGGTTAAGCCTAAAGTCGGCTAATCTTCCTCAAATAAAGTTTCCGAAAAATATATTTTGTTTTGAAAAAATTTTTTAATGAAGAGAATTATGTTCAGAGTATTTTAAATATGGCTAGAATCAGCCATGTTCATCGAACTAAAAAAAAGTTATTCCGATTAATTTAAATTCGTTTTAAAGTACTGCAAATTATTTTGCTTGTAAAAATTAAATTTCATCTATTAGCTTGAAAATTAAACTAAAACTAAATTTTCAATTAAGGTTTTTCTTTTTAATAATGCATTCTGTATCGCTTTACTTTGGAGGTCAGTCAGTCAGTTATGTGCCATGCGTGATACACGATTAGGCGATCATATTTCAAATATTAATTTCTCAGGTACCACGTGATATCATGACTTACATTCCAAATTTTATATTCTTCACAGATAAAGGTCTATTGGCAAGAGGCACTTATCAGCATTAGCTATTAGTTAGAAGAGCTACTATTTTATTTTATTCTAAAACTTATACGTCAACTACCATAGGTACACTAACAGTACCCTATATAGGGCTGCTGTAACGATACATGACTGAAGAGGCAGATTTATCTCATAGTAGATTATCATTTCTTTGTGCGGTAGATCAGTTGCCATCCAAGGCTACAGAACCCGGTCTTTCCTGCTATTTACCTGTAGCTGGGTGGGGGTGCAAGAAGATGATTCATATCTTTCCCAAGGGTATTAGCACGTGATGGGTTTGACTGGAATTCGAAATCTGCTCTTCGATTCTTCAATCCGAGCCGCTATCCACTATTACACTATGTACCCTATTTGAAGGCACCTCATTATAATGGTAAACACAAGAAAATACTTAGCATAAAATAAAGTTAAATAAATTCTGTATCAAATGTAAGAGTCAGAATATCTCAGTCTGTCAGGAATATTATACACATTTGCGATTCTACTGCTAGACAAAGACTTTACCAAGTTCGTTCCATGAATACTGGTATTGTATTTCGAAAATCCAATAAGATCGGAGCTTTGGAAGTGATCTGAACTCGGTCTAACTGTCCTGTAAGTTTTACTACTTCAAAAAGTAATCTAGTATCGTTTACTCATTATCTATAAGATCCTGAGAAGTCACGGAAAAAGCCTCAAATCTGAATGAGGTCCTGTAATTTGAATCTGAGACTCAAGTTATCTCCAGATCGCAAATGGAACTCATATATAAAAGCACTGGATGCTGGAAAAATGACCGGAGTTCTTTATAAGAATCAGATTAGAAAACATTCTGGCATTACTGTGTTAAAACGGCTTAATCCTCTCTGTCCATCCACGAGAGAGTTCAAATTCGTTTATGCAGTCTTATAGAGGAAGATATTCTCCACTCTGACGTACCATTGCAATGTTATCGCTATTTCCATGAGAAATGTTCACGGAATCTTCATTCTTTTGTTCTGCCAGTTCGTATTTTTATAGCATGGATACGCCATGATACTTCCATCCATTGAAATCGTTTTCATTTACTTTGTCTTCCGAATGAAAGAAGGATGTTCCACTCAGACAACTTCTCCTACATAACTGATATTTTGTTGAACCGACTCTTTCATAGATACATCTCTAGACACTGCAGTCTTGACCCCTTCAATTGAGGGCTCATTCGCAATCTTTGCATCTTACTTTCCCTTCCTATTATTACACACGAGACAACTTTATTACTTTGTCTTTAATTCTTTTCTATGATGGCTTTATAGACTTCTAAAATCCGCGAGTCAGCTTTTGTAAATTAATGGCAGGGATGGTAAGTGGAAAATTGATTAGAGCTAAGAATGATAAAAAGTTGTGGAGAGGCATGATCGCACATACCCTGTCACAGCAAAGAGAAGACGAATATTGATTGGTGTTTTCTGAGTTATCGCAGAGAATAATTTTTTTCTGCATTCATAACCAGTACGATGTTAAGCTTTACCATTGTGGCTGTATCTTACTACCTTGAGTGGCTCTCAACCTTTGAACAGAGTGAAATTTAATATAAAAAAACAAATTCTTTTTCTTTTCTCATTCGCCCATCTTTTGCTCGATTTCTCCTTTTGTGTTTTGTATAAATAATCAAACTCCTCAGTCTCATTACCCATATTTTGCATGTTTTTCATCTGTCCTGTTTTGTATTTACTGATCATCACTCAACCAACCTTTTGCTTCGTCTATTATCCTCACTTACGTTTTTGTTTATTAATCACGTCTAAGGAAATTTTATTAAAAATAAAAAAAATCTCTCATTCCCCACCAATTTTTGTCCAATTTTTTCCTGCCATTTTTGTTATCTTTTGGTATTTAGCCATAAAGTATACCTTTGACGATATTAATTATAATTTTGCAACTCCAAAGATTCGCCTATTAATGAAAACGGAGGATGAAAAAATGGTCGAAAATTAATAATAAAAAACAAAGTTTATTGACAAAATCTTACCCTCATTATTAAGAGGAAAGAATAAAGGATTATTTTTATTATTAAATTATATTTTTTTAAATCAGTTTTAGAAGTTCCAGTATTTTGGTTAATTTTTTTTTCTTGCGTCAGTTTAAGAAATTGGCGAGGGGCATATCATATTAAAGAATTTAATCTTCGCCTCAAGACTATAAAACAGACAGAACATTTTATTGATTCACACGGAACTCTTCAATTAAGAGCATGAATCTGGACTTAAAACGGGAAAAATAGTAAGTATAGGCAGGTGACCTGGTCGTTTTATTGAAAGGAAAGTGTTTCTAGTAAATTGTAAATGTAGCTCTTTCCCTTACAATACAGTGAAGATGAAAAAATATCACATTCCTTGAATAGATAGTGATATAATGGAACATGCATACACCTATCTTCCCCTCACTGGAATATGATTGGCTGGTGTCCGTCCAAAATACCGACGGACGTGAAGGTACGACAGAGTAAAAAGCCTTAGTCTGAGAGCTAAGTCTATAACGGCCCCCTTTGGACTACGTCATTGATCTACACTTCTTACCTGCGACTACGATGCCCATTAGACTACGCCATTGATCTACACTTCTTACCTGCGACTACGATGCCCATTGGACTACGCCATTGATCTACACTTCTTACCTGCGACTACGGCGCGTAGCATTCGATTACTGCTACCGTATTCTACTTGGTTATAGTAGCCAAAACTACTTAGCTACTTCGTTCAAATAGATCCCTTTCCAGGACATATCAGATAGATAGATAGATAGATAGATAGATAGATAGATAGATAGATAGAGCGAAAGAAAGAAAGAAAGAAAGAAAGAAGAAGAAGAAGAAGAAGAAGAAGAAGAAGAAGAAGAAACTGTTAATATCTGAGTGTAGTGGTAGTAATAACTAGAGCACCTGGAACAAGTTATCTATATAAAATTTTTTTCTGGTATTAGAGAGTAAAAGTGTCTCCAAGAAAATGTATCTTCTAGATACTAAAGAAGTTATACTTTGCATCCATCCTATAGAATCACAAAGACATTTAACAAATAACAAAGATCACATCACTTTAAGGTATCCAACATCAATGATAGCACATCTAATTAGAAGAAATAACAATAATGCATTCAGAGGGGGGACTTTGCACTCTACTTTAAACAAAAGAGTAATCAGGAAACTCCCATCAATCCTAGAAAGAGAGAAAGTAGTGGCCTTGAGAAATCTATTTGCATAAAAAAAGAAGCTTTTCTTTTTTATAAATTTCAACTGGCAGTAATGCTGTTTCGGTCAATAAATAGAGTGCAAGCTAGAAAGGGTCACTGAATGAGGAATAACCAAAACGGAGGTTAGAAATGAGATCGTAATCTTTATAACATCAACAAAATACAATACTCGCCAGCGGCGTGCAGTAGGTAAATCACTGCTAGTGGTGGACTATTTGTACAGCAGATTATCCCTACTTACGATAGCCTCCAACGTATTTATCAGAATTGAGACATGCCAAGTATTGTTCATAAGCGGTATATAACAAAATATTTCTGAATGCAAGCAGTTATTCTAACCATCATCATTCTCAATATCAAACAGGTTATGTTGGAAAATTTGTGAATGCTATCTGAGACCATTCACAACACGACAATGTTATTATCGGTGAGGGTACAAATGAACAGCTGTGCGTCATGGGAGACTTGCAGCCCTGTCATACTTAGTTTTTGTTAAAAGACGTAAGGAGTTATACAATCAAAATTTCTTTCAAAAACCTTTTGGGGTTTTATTGTCATTGTTTTAAATTATACATGGCAATAAGAATAATTACCGCTGTTTTAGTCGCAATAAAAATTGATAATATAATAATTGCTTATTAACATTATGATTTCATTATGTTTATCTAATTCTTCTTCTTTTATATGCTCTGACCATATAAACATAGGATATCATGGCTCGCCACTACTTCCTATCATATGTATTTTTAAGCAATGCTTGTTCACTTACAATCCTTTCCATTCCCTCTTCTGCCATTTATTAACACAAGCTGATTAGGCAGGTTACTCTATGTTTTCAATTGGCTCTCTTCCTTTCTCTATGTTCTTTGAGTGTCAAATTCTCCAAGCATACTTTCCTCGTTATAGGTTCTAAAAATTGTACTTCTCACTTTTTCTTTTATTTATATGTGTTCTTTTTATTTCAGTGATCCTTAAAACTTCCTCATTGCTCACATATTCCATCCATGGTATTTTCAGCATTCCTCTACTGCCTCACATCTCCTTTTCTACCGTGAGGAAATTGTCCAGCATTCACTACCGTATAGAAGGACTGATATTATATGGCATTTAAGCACTACTTTTGTTGTTTCCAACAATATGTTTCTTAGCTTAACGTTTGGAAGACAGATTTCACATTTTCATTGTTCTTTAATGTCTGTGTTACTTTTTTCCGTTGTCTGTTAAAACATTTACCCGGCAGTTAAATTGCTTCCTTTTGACATCACCCCTTCATAACTGGCATACTGGGCTCTTCGGGTAGACTATTTATGGTGTAGTCAATTATTAATTGTGTTATTGCTTTCTTTTGCCATAAGTATAATTAGGCATGAGCCGTTTTCTCTCGTCTTTAAGATTCATTTAAAAATCATTGATCTCTGTATAACATTTAAAATAATCCTCGAACAGGTAGCAATTGTCTCGTTATGATTAACTGTTTTGACTTGTAGGATAGTTTATTAATGCAATTAGTGTGGTTCTCGTTTATTTATTTATTTATTTTTGACAGACTAAGCTAAGACTAGTGCATAATCAAAATGATTTGGGAATTCGAGACATAATACTCGACAGATGCACATAGACCGCCACCTCTTATATTAGGTTGGTGCAAAATATGTTAATATGTGAGGAAACGACATTATTTTTACACCAACCTAATAATTGGCCTCGGGAGATTCCAACACTGGCAACCGGAGATCAACAGAAGACGTGGGCTGGTTTCAGGTGTCATGAGAGACCTGTGGAACTCACTATGACGGTTTCGCGATATCTTCCAACGTACCAAACTATGGGTTTGCAACGCCACCGTCTTTTCTGTGTTGTTATTAGGTTGGCGCAAAAATAATGACGTAATAATGTCGTTTTTTGACGTAACGTCAAAAAACGACATTATTACGTCATTATTTTTGCACCAACCTAATACATAGCTTCCCTTGTCCATGAGTTCGAAACCCACGCCATCAAGAAAATCCAGGGGGTGCACTATTCCGATGAGGATCTCCTCCCCTAAATAACATCCATAAGTGTAGTATAGATTTATTTTGTACATGAATAAATTGATATGCGGTTGGTGTAATGGATATCGGCCCTGAATAAGAAATCAGATTTTCGAAAAAGTATAGGCTATCTCCACCTGCGGCAGATTGTCCAACAAACATTGACTAAAAAGTTACTGTCATTGTGCGTATTTACGATTGAACACATTCCTAATAAAAGTTATCGACTACCTATCTTTGGAGTGATTTTCAGCCAAGTCTATAAAGCACATACTGCTTAACCCATAGCGGGAGAAAGAGGTTATTTGTGCGAAAGTAGACCTACAGAACTTGGCGAAAATTTGAGCACAGTTTGCTGATTTCATTTTGCGAGCCTCTGACCGTTAAGCTACCTGAAAGCTGATATAGATTAGTTATTCGCCACGCCATAGTAGTAGTCAGGTACCCATTACCTTACATCGTCAGAATCGAGGAAGAAGTTCAGGCAGTCAGATAAGCTGATATGGTCGTAGAGAGTAATAAAGGATACAGGTAGGATGTTCAACAAATACTGCTTATAATGATACATAGTCGAGTGCTTAGGTCAACATGTTCGACATTCGACACCTGAAGAAGGCCGGAGCGTACAACAGCCGAAACGTTGTAATAACTATGGTGACAAAGATGAGAACAATAGTCCGAATAATGAAAATAGTGTACATAATACCTCATCTCAGAAATATAGACAGATACTGAAGGGTCGAAACGTTGTAATAAATATGGTGACAAAGATGAGGACAATAGCCCGAATAATGTGAATAGTAGTGGCGGTGTTAATACATGGTGCCACTGTCTGAACATTAACTAAAACACTAGTACATTATTTGCATTATTTGGACTATGGTCCTCATCTATGTCGCCATATTTATTACAACGTTTTGGCTGTTGTACAGTCCGGCCTTCTTCAGGTGGTTGGAATGTCGAACTGAATGCTTTATTTCGCTCACTGTTCTAGTTCCACGTCGCATGTTTAATTGCTGTCAGTTATCAATTATCTCCTGTTAATTCCCTTCTGAAAGTTCTCCACTACCTTCACCGGGTATTGAACTCACACTCTTTTGGTTGTGTCACTGACTCTAACTAACGCCGTTATCCACTGTGCCCTGTGTCGTTGTTATAAATATGGTGACAAAGATGAGGACAATAGTCCGAATAATTTAAATATTGTACATAATACCTCATCTCAGAAATATAGACAGATACTAAAACACATGTGTCTGACCTTCATGTAACCTACACTTGAATGTTGAGAGCTTGACTTAACATCCCTTGGCGACAACATTCAAATAAAGCACAGCTCCCTGGACCCATCCCTGATTTTAGTATCGTAAGCGAATACAGAATGCGATTTTCAGGACACTGCTTGCGAGAAAAGAAGAACCAATCTACAGTTCTGGTCTCCTAGCCATAGAGCAAGAGGGGTTTGTAGTCCAGCAACCACCTATATTGACAGGTCATGTTATGACACAGAATGTCACACTAATGACTTTTCTGACCTAGACGCAGAACAGTGATGGTTGATGTGACAGACACATGAATATCTGAACTAACTCGACCGATGGAGAAGGCAAAAAACATTTACTTACTGCTCAAAAATACACCATAAACTTTCGATTATAATGAAATCCAGTGATTGAGTCGGGGCCATTCAAAGAATGATATTAAGTGTGTGAATCGGCGAATTATTGTTGTAACCTAGGGAAGGTCACTGAATAGAATAACCTCACGAAGGTTGGAAATGAACGATAATATTAGGTTGGTGCAAAAATACTGACGTAATAATGTCGTTTTTGACGTATTTTTTAACGTCAAAAAACGACATTACTACGTCATTATTTTTGCACCAACCTAATACTTAGGATAAGAACAACACGTATATGATTCGCCAGTGGAGCGTAGAGTTAGTAGTCAACTGCTAGACGTGAGTCAAGTGAATTCCACAATGAATCTCCAACTCCAGGATATCTAACGACCGCTCCACTCGGTCAGATGTGGCACAAGACCGAATTTTATGTGGGCTAGGCTTATCCAAAAATTCCCCGTAGGCCATTATAAAACGAGGTCGGGTAGCTGTTTGCTAAGACGAGATTCTGCCCTTCGGCATAGCCTCCATTGGGGATCCTACGGACGCAGAGAGTTTGACCAGCACAGCAGGAGGCGAATCTCCAAATTCAGATTAACATGCAGTATTTATTTCTGTATTTATGTGAATGTGGGTGTACCCATTATCGTTCGTAGGTATGCTAAAAGAATTATCCAGCTTTTTGGAAGAATGCGCTAAATCATGACAAACGTTCTGTACCATAGGATGGGCAATATCAATGCCAATAGTCGGGTAATCATTAGCATTGACCATGTCATGTAGAAAAACTATAAGACCAGGATTTTTAAAAAATGAAGCAACAGAGAACTACGGTAGGAACGAATAGGTCACGTTTCAAGACTTATTGAGCTTTTTGAGTTTCCTATAGATATAAACTTGATCCAAAGTAGGCCAAGGCTGAACAATGATTTATTAAGGAAGATTACATTTTTGTATTGAAGCATAACACATTTCAGAAAGTCTAACCACTGTTTTATATTCTTATCAGTGTTGCTGGGTCACAGGAGGCGTTTAGAAGTAGTATCCCTCCAATAGTATCCACTTTATGGAGCTTACAAAGGTCTTAGAATTACACAATGTTGGCAAGTGTTTGTTTTGTTCTTCTGTCACATTTGCTGTTGACATTCGATGGATTTAGAACCAATGCGTCTCACTATACTGCAGGACTCTGTGTGTGAGCTGTGCTTTCTATCAAGAATTTGGAGGACTAACAAAACTTCTACCTCACGAAACCTTAATAAATTCATTAGTTTTAACTATATATATATATATATATATATATATATATATATATATATATATATATATATATATAAATTCATGAATGTGTATTTAGGCAGCAATCCTTCATTTATACCTGTTTCATTAAAGACGACAGACAAGGTACTACGATCAAGGTTTATACTGAGTTTTTCTTGTGTTTGATCAAGTGTTGTCTTTTTGGGACACAGAATGTGTAGAAACTGTCCAAATGTTCTATAATTCCGAGCGCTTTCGGCTATACTTTTTTTTCAATTTAATTGGGTGTGTGTGTTGTGTGTATCCTTTTATATATATATATATATATATATATATATATATATATATATATATATATATATATGTTTTATCTTCCGAACACAGCAGAATGTGGATGTATTCGTATTATTAAGTGTTGGCTTTTTCTTTTTTCATTATTAAGGCTTCAATTATTTTTAATCTTTTCTTACATGTGGATGAGGTTATTATGTTTGTATTTTCTACTAGAATGTTTTGGATGGAATCTGTCAAGTAATGCTTATGTTTAAATGGCCTCTAATAGAGCTGTCACCTGATAGGTGCAACGCATGGCGTCTGGATAGGCATGTAGTCATGTGACCGATGTAATTATTTATGAATTTGGTTTAATCAGGAACACAGTTCCTTAAGGGGCTTTTGAACTCATAGATAATGTTCGTTCGTTGTCATTCAGCTTTCACTGGTATGTTGCTATTCTTGAGGATAAGGTTAACCGTTTTCAATTTTTTGTAGTAGATAATTTAAGTTTCTTTTTAATGAAATATATATATATATATATATATATATATATATATATATATATATATATATATATATATATATGGGAAATATATAAATTTGTCTTAAAAATGAAAAAGAAAAGTTTCAGGGTTTACTCTCATTCATTCGCATGTATAACCAAATCTACGTAAATATCTTAATAATCGGATGAAGTCACACTAAAACAAGTCCACTGTGTTATAGATTTACCTGATATATTAGGTTGGTGCAAAAATAATGACGTAATAATGTCGTTTTTTGACGTATTTTTAACGTCAAAAAACGACATTATTACGTCATTATTTTTGCAACAACTTAATATCTATCTATCTATCTATCTCTCTCTCTATATATATTTATTTATTTATATATGTATGTATGTGTGTGTGCATGTGTGCGTGTAAAACCAAAAACCATATTTTTTAGTTTTATCAATGTTTATTTATTTATTTATATACTTTCCGTCCAATCTGGATTGTAAAGAGAGGATTAAGACAGACACATTCTCATCTTTAAATCGTTATATTAGATACAAAGAAATAAACGACAAAAATTATCTCATGATTAGCTTCATGTACAAGATGAGCTACTGTGTCTATTCAAGTTGTTTTTATACCCATAATGCATTTGGGCACATATAACAAATTAAGAAAAGCTACATCAATAGAAATAAATGTGTTTTAGAAAACGTTGTGAATTTAAATGTAAGTGAAAATCAAA
>OZ010605.1:2370000-2400000 GCA_963932145.1 Acanthosepion lycidas
ATATTGTGATTAAAGACCACAAACAAAAACGGTGCCTCCTTATTGATATGGCAGTCCCTGCTGACTGCAGTGTATCTTTGAAGATATTCAAAAAGCTGTCAAAATACAAGGCCTTTGAAATAGAAATCTCGAAAATGTGGCATATGGGAACATCAACAATCCCTGTTGTAGTTGAAGCCTTAGGACTGGTTGGAAAAGATTGCAGTAGACTAATTGAAGGGATTCCTGGAAGTCCATGCCTCAAGGAGATACACACCTAATATCCACGAAGTTGAGGAGTTCTGGTGTATGGCGTGAAAAAACTGCAAAATGAACAATGAAAAATCTACATGTATCAAACAACAACAAGAACAACACACATATATAGAATGCTAAAAATGGACGGATATCAATATTACGGAAACAACCGATGTTATCTTCAAAGCAGAAAAGTACCAGGAATAGACCGAATAGCTAATTTTTGGATAAAATCGTATCTAGCACCCATGAAGACCTCGTACGAGCATACAATGATAGAATCATAAACCCAGAAAAATGCTCTAAATTTGGAGTGTAACATACCAACTCCCCAAAACAGAAGAGACGAGAAACAGGAAGAAGTATATACCCATTACCTGCCTACCAACCATGTATATGATCCTAACTTCTATCATAACCTAGAAGACATTCAACTTCCTTGAGAAAAACAGTTTACTCCCAACAGAACAGAATAGATTTAAAAAAAAAAAAAAAGAAGTTACGGGAACAATGAATTATCAATAAAACATTGGGAAAAGTGAAAACAAGGAAAAGGATATTATCGATAGCATTTGCCAACTATAGAAATGCGTTCGACAGTCTACTACATTCATGGATAGAGAAGATCCTAAAAATATACAGAGTATACACCATAAATTAAATTTGTAACGGAGAGCACGAAAAACTAGAAGACTACACTAAACCTAAACCATACAAACTGTTCATTAACATCGAGACCAATCAACATCAAAAGCGGGCTCTTTCAAGGAGATTCATTGTCGCCACTACTCTTCTGACTTGTATTAGCGCCACTCAGCTGCTTATTGAACAAAAGTACCTACGGATACTAGTAACAGAATGTCAAACGTAATCATCTCCTCTGTATTGATGATCTTAAAACGTTTGCTAAGGATAACAACCAGCAAAAAAAAATACCATTGTCAAAACCTTCAGTGAAAATTAAGATGGAGTTCCGAATCGACAAATGTGCCAAAGCCACCATCAAATAAAAACGAAAACTACAGATTTTGTCCTTGATATCAACAACAAGATGAAGGAACTAGACTAACATGCTACATAAAATTACTTAGGAATTAATAAAGGAGATGGTATGCAACATTCAATTATGAAGAATAAGATCCGAAAATAATATTATAGGAGAGTGCGTTTCATACTAGAGAGCGTAATTAATAGGGCTAGTAAAAGGAAAACTATAAAATCCATAGCTACACCCGTAGTAACCTACAACATCAAAATTATTATTTGGAAGTTGAATGGCATTAAAAGATTGAACGACAAGATTAGGAAAATGCTTACTAAAATTAGGATGCACCACTCGAAATCAGATGTTGATAGGCTGTAGGAATCAAGGACTTTAGGAGGCCGAGGTCTAATCCAACTTGAATTAACTACAAAAATCGGATTGGAAGCCTACCTCATGAAAACCAATGATCCTTCCCTACAAATCGTCAAACACCAAATCTTCAACAAAGAAGCTGCACTCTTCAAGAAACAGTTTAATATAACTGAAACCCTCCCAACAAAAAACGGAGCGAATACCATCTATTACAAACAAATAAAGCTGAATGCAAAACAACTTGACCAAATGAAATTACAAAAAAAACAAACAAGCAAAAAATGGGTGGACAAAGCGTTGCGTGGCAAATACATCAAAAGTAAGAAAGAAGCAGGTGTGGATCAACAGAGAACACATCAGTGGCTGGGAACCACTGAGCTGAAAGATGAGAGAGAAGTCCTAATTATTGCAGCTCAGGACCAAAACCTCGCAACCAGATCCTATCACTGTCACATAATCAAGAATGGAACTAAACTGAAATGCAGGATCTGCGGAAAATATGTTGAAACTGTCGACAATATTATCTAAGGATGTTTGGAAATGGCAAAAAATTAATACAGTGACATAACAAGGTAAGTGTAGTGGGAGAAACACAAAATCGAAACCAGTAAGACACGTTATGGCCACCAACAAGACACAGTTACCCAAAATAACGATGTAACTATCCTCTGGGATAAGCTACTTGAAACTGACGGGGAAATATATACCAACAGACCTGATATTATCATAAAAGACTACAAATACAGGAAGTGTATGCATATTGACATAGCATTGCTATCTGACAGAAACAACTCCATAAAAATTATCGCGAAATTGTCCAAAACCTTGGATTTCGAGATTAACAGGATGTTGCGAAGGAAAACTGATACTGTGCCAATAATAATCGGAGCTGTGAGACTCGTGAGAAAAGGAATGGATAATTTTAATAAAAGTGTCCATTTAGTAACATCAGCTTACAAGTTACCCTGAAGATCCCTCTACTAGGGAGAACTCATATAATAAGAATAGTGCTATCAATTAATTGACAATTTTTCTTTAGGGCCTAAACACCATAGTCCGGACCCGGCTCTACTGGATACAAAGCATGAAACATAACACACAATTAATAATAATAATAATAATAATAATAATAATAATAATAATAATAATTGGTATAAACACTACCCAGAACCGTTTACAGAGATGGGGTCTGTAACAAATTTATGGGACTTTACAATGCACACAGACAGAACAATCAAACGTAATCGCCTCCACATCGTGATTAGATACCGCAAAGACAAAATGAGCCTCCTTATTAACATGACATTCCCTGCAGACTGCAATGTATCTCTGAAGGTCTTGAAAAAAACTTTCAAAATATAAGGACCTTAAAATCGAAATCTCAAAAATGTGGCACATGAAGACATTAAAAATTCCATTTGTAGCTGTAGCTCTCGGAATGATCGGAAAAGATTCCAGTAGACTATTTGAAATAACCCCTAGTAGCTCATGCCGTAACGAAATACAATTTTTTTTTACAAGTACAACCAGCACGTTGCGAAATGCTTTATCTATGTAAAATATGGGCAATTTTTTTTCAAAACTGCTCAGTGAAAAATGCCATGGTGCCATTTCTGACCTTAAGTCTCTGGTTGCGGCCCGGAAAAAATGCGTATACACCAGAAACCAAAAGAAATAAAACAACAACTACAAAAACAACAACGATAATAATAATAATAATAATAATAATAATAATAATAATAATAATTGTGCTGAAAAAAAAGAGGAAGTCAGAAATACAGAAACGTTTGAAAGACAGATCTGAACATGAGAGCGATAATGGACGAATAGTAAAGACACGTAAAAAAAGAAAACCAGTTGGAAAATCAAAGAAAGGAAGAAAAGAAAAGTAAAGAAAGAAAGAAAAAAGAAAGAAAGAAAGAAAAAAAATGAAAAGAAAGAAAGAAAGAAAAAAATGAAAAGAAAGAAAGAAAAAAAATGAAAAGAAAGAAAGTAAAAAGAAAGAATAAAAGAATGAAAGAAATTCATGTAAAAATGAAAGACACGTTATACTATGCATAAATTAGAAGGAAAGCAAAAATAGAAAACATTTTGAAATGAATAAAATCAGTAAAATGAGTACAAGAGAAAAAAAAACCTCGGATGACAGAAGAGAAAGCAAATAGAATTGAAGCATTCGAATAAAACAAATGTAATCTGCAAGGATATTTCGAGGATATCTGGGCAGATACGAAAGTAAAGATGAAAAAAATAAATAAACAGTGATGAAATGAAGTAAAAGAAACTGATAAAAAGTGTTTGAAAATGCAAAGAGAGAGAATAAAAGAAAAGAATATGAGAAATGAGGGAAAAAAACCTCGAATGATGGCGAAGTGAAAAATGGACAAAAGAGAAAAATAGCAAATGAAATGGAAGAAAACAGAAGATATAAAGGATCAATAAAAGAAATTAGTTAAACAGGAAGCCAAATAAGGTAGGGTTGTTAACGATGAACTGGAAAATGGTTATATAAAATAAATAAATCAAATAAATAAAAATTAATAAATAAAATAAGAAAACTTATCCAAAGGAGAAATAGCACACTATAAAGAGATAGAGAGAGAGTGGGGGAATAAGAGAAGAGAGAGGGTTGCAAAAGAGAGAGTCGGGGCAAAGAGAGCGTGAATATCGGGAGGGGAAGGTCGAAGAAATGAAGAGGTCCGTGTCTTTCAGAAAACAATAACAAATGAAAGTCTCTTGGGAACAAACGTAAATTCCATTAAACCTCTTTGTGAGATTTTCGCTTGGATTCATTTCATTGTGTCTGAATGTTACAACGAAAACTTCAGAAACCTGTAGCCGTTTACCTAGTAAGAAAAGAGAAAAATAGCAATCTTGATCTAAATGTAAATCGCGTATTAAATCTTCCTGCTATTTTAGCATTATTAACAGCTCAATCAGGCGAAAATATACAACAGTAACAACAATAGCAACAATCACAACAATAATAATCTCCTATGTGCCGTGTCATTTCATATTTTATACACGCAAACACACACACACACACACACACACACATATATATATATATATATATATATGTATAAGGAAGAGGTTAGTAGTTCCAAATAGAGAAAAGTGTGTATATTAAAAAGAGAGGCCGCAAAACAAATATTCTGTTTTATTTTCCATAATTTTTCTACACGAGTTGCCGGTCTCGTCATCATGCAAAGGAATGAGATTTCCACATATTATTAAAATTCATTTTTTCTTAATGTTTTTCGATCTTAAATATTCTCGATATGACACATTTTATTTATTTTTTGTTAGTGATCCAAACGTCTTTTATGAACTGGCAGGGAAAGTTCTGCGTGAAGGGTTATAAAACAAGTAAGATTAGTTCGAGAAATTATGGAGTAGTTATCGGCACGCTTATCTTATAATAACCCTTGTGCGAATTTGTAAACAATGACTACTACTACTAATATTACAAACTCTCCCCTGAATTGAG
The DNA here is from genome assembly GCA_963932145.1 of Acanthosepion lycidas. Classification (NCBI taxonomy): domain Eukaryota; kingdom Metazoa; phylum Mollusca; class Cephalopoda; order Sepiida; family Sepiidae; genus Acanthosepion; species Acanthosepion lycidas. Next base: position 2,375,085 of record OZ010605.1, read on the forward strand.
CACTGTCAGTCACTGGCGTGTTTATTTACAGAGGAAGTCCATAAAAATTCTACATTCTTCCAAACATGCGCCGACGGCTTAGGGGGAAAATCTCCGATTGATGTCAAATCTGCCTGGTTTCGATATCTAGCCACACTCATGAGCTGCGAATCAGTCTGTCTGTGGATGACTATATATATATATATATATATATATATATATATATATATATATATATATATATGATATAGCGATATATAATTTATATATCAACAAACAGTATTTAGAAAAATCTAACGAATAAGGAAAAATGTTTTCTTTTTTTACCATAGTAACTCTATGGCAACTTCAACCGAAAAAAATCTCATCTAAGCTTAGCATAAAATTTGTCACAACAACATTAAAAAGAATCAAAGACTTAATCAGTAAAAATCAAAACAACCAGGCAGAACTTGAAGGAAGAATTTACTCTATCAAATGCAGAAATTGCCAGAATTATACATTTGAGTCTATGAACGCGAATGGGACATTCTAAATAACAACACAAAACGTTTTGGTAATCGCCGTAATAAAACGTACCACAATTTTGACATAAGGAATGCTAATTTGATTAAAGGAGAAAATAATCTACTGAGACGAAAGTGTCGCGAAAGTTTCTTGATCTCTAGTTCAGCCACAATAAATTTGCGTCCAGGCATTATAACAGCATTCTTGGTAAATTGTCTTAGACATTCTTGGTAGATTGACATAGATTGTCTTGTCAAAGTGTGGGATAAAGGTGATGGAGAGAAAAAGAAAAAGAATACAGATGATTTCGGCTACATTGAGAAAAAACATTCTCTCAAAAATATTCTTTCAAAAAATTTTGAAACCCTCTGCGTCTCTCGTTTCGTGCGCATGTGCAGAAGTGGCAACGTCAACAAAGCCCAGTCCGATGAAATCTTAACGGATGAAACGCATCACAAAAAAACTTTAATCGTATATTCGTATACACACACACACACACACACACACACACACACACACACACACATATATATATATATATATATATATATATATATATATATATATATATATATATTTGTGTGTGTGTGTGTGTGTAAAAATATATAGAAAATAGGAAATAACTCGTTAGGTAAATAATCCAAAGTTCTTTAGTATTTTTGTTATTATTTTTAAAAAATAGTGCTCGATACAAAAGTAGAGCATAAATATAATTATCTATTTAAAAATATGATTCCAACGTTACATAAGAGTTCTCATGTTTCAAAACAAGAGCCGAAAACTTCAATATAATTATTTGAATTAAACTGAATTTAAGTACTAAGCGCCGTTCCATCTTCAAGCGAGACTTTTACTGGAATAATTCATTCCTGAAATTTACGCATTTTATTTCAGAAATAAGTTATTCCAGTAAAAAGTTAGCTTGAAGATGGAACAGAGCTTAGTACTTTAATTCAATTTAATTCAAATAATTATATTGAAGTTTTCGGCTCTTGTTTTAAAACATGAGAACTCTTATGTAGCGTTGGAATCATATTTTTAAATAAATAATTATATATATATATATATATATATATATATATATATATATAATTTGTACTAATGAATGGCTCCTTTTTCTAGTTGCTAAGTAGGGCTTAGGTGAAAACTTGGAAAAAGATTTTAGCAAACAGCAATTCAACCCAAGGAACCATTAGGTTGTGGATAAATAATTTGTGCGCGTTTTTATCAATCGAAATCTTCAAAAAATAAAGTTGAATTATCTTTTATTCCATTATGTAGTCACCGTTATTTGCAATGTCTTGTTACTGCCAATCAAGAATTTCTTCGGCAGCTTATGAAACGTGGTAACTTTTCAACAAACGCTTCAATCTGGTAGTCGTTGGATAAATCTGTCCCTATTAAAGTGTTTTTCAACGATCGAAAAGGGCAATAACTGGTTAGTGTAAAGTCAGGTGAATAAAACGAGTTGGGTAGAACAGACCAACTGAATTCTGTAATATCTTTCTTCTTCTTACGTTGTTATGGAGTTTTTTCTTTAATCCATCGTGTACGTTGCCAATGTCATGCAGAATCATATAACATATAATTTTAGAATATAACATATAACATGTATTGTAGTAAAGAAAAAAAAATTGAAACTTATTTAACAATAAACAAATTTGAAAAATTGAAACTTATTTAGCAATAAACAATAAACGCCTGCAATAGGTTTCTTCTGTCTTTCGACCGTGACACTTGTAGGCAAATCACAGTCAAAACGACAAAAAGGGGTCACAAATATAACCTTCACTTCTCACCAGCAAAAACGCGTGTTCGTCCGCCAAGTTAAAAAAAAATCGTACCTCGTAAGCGAAAAACAACGGCTTTTATTTATCGACCCATTTTTCTGATTGGCCACGTGATACAGGAGAGGAAAGGACATTAGTATACATTCTGATACTTGAAATAGTAGATTGTTGCTAACTACTTTCGGTAAATTTTTTTTCGGCAGATCGCACACAAAACGCAATCTCTTTTTCGAGGTAGCCCCGGCCTTCTTCAGGTGGTTTAGCTGCCGAACTGAATGCCTTTATCTACTGTGCCACTGGGCGTTGGTTATATCCAGTGACAGGACCCAAAGGGTGTGAGTTCAATACCCGGCTAAGGCAGTAGAGAACTTTCAGAGGGAAAATTAACAGGAGATAACTGATAACTGACATCCATTAAACATGGCACATGGAACTAGAACAGTCTTCCCCAGTGAGCGAAATAAAGGGTTCAGTTAGACATTCCAACCACCGGAAGAAGGCCGGAGCGTACAACGACCGAAACGTTGTAATAAATATGGCGACAAAGACGAGGACAATAGTCCGAATAATGTAAATAATGTACATAATACTTCATCTCAGATATATAGACAGATATAATATAACGTATAACATATAATTTTACGTATTATGTACATTATTTACATTATTCGGACTATTTTTACTGATTAGTAGTTACGATTAAGTATTCGTCATTACCATTGTTTTCTAAAAAATGATAATGTCGTTTGAACCTAATAATAATAAAGATGTGGCAATAGTATTTCCAATGACGATATTTGGATACTTTTTCAACTCGGTGAATGGTCATTCTTTGAAAATCTAATTTTAACGTTAGAGAGGTCATTCTTTTTTGGTAAAATGGCGCAAAACATGCTTTCTACTCTCTTATGTCCATTGTAGGACGAAGTGATATCTAATAACTCCCAGTTAAGAGACAACAGGAGACAATAACATTAATTATTATTTTTGGTAAAGATTTTGATTATGATGAGTGTGATGCTGCTGCTGCTGCTGCTGCTGCTGCTGCTGCCGCTGCTGGTGGCAATGATGATGATGATGATGATGAAGATGATGATTAAATGGATTTTTCGATTAATTTTCTTCAAATTCAGCCTTGAGGGCTTAAGCACAGTCATCAGAATACTCATCAAATTTGTCATTTGTTGGAAACCACGTAATTTTAAATTGTTAAAAAAACAAAAACCAAAAAAACAATACATGATATAAAGTTCCAAAAATATGTGTGTAAGATAAAGAGAAATTGATTGTGAGAGAGAAATAGAACGAGTAGAAGAAAAGGTAAAGAGAGTTAAAAGAATAATATGTAGACAAAGGGAGAGGGGGAGAGAGAGAGAGAGAGATGTGAAGAAGGATGGAGAGGGAGACATTTTTTTTTTTTTTACATTTTTGAAATAATCTTCGGTAGCAAAATGTCCGACTTGCAAAAGTGAATTGCAAATTATTATTTGCCCCAACAACTCATTAACTGATATCGGCAGTGAGTGCTTCGGTGTTAGAAATTGCTGGAGACGACCCGGCATTTAGGGTTCAATTCCGGTAAGGATCGTTAACTGCAAACATACAATTAGAAAAGGTTTACAAATTTTCACAGCATAGTCAAACAAAGATTACTTTTTATAAGACAATGAAAACGAGTAGGATTCTTACTAAGGGCATGACAAATGACACCTTGATAAAGGCAGGGTCTTAACAAAATTCTTATATATCCTTTTACTCATATATATATATATCTAGGGAGGAAGTGTGAGTTTGTAAACAGTGACTATTGCTGCTAATAATGCAAGACTCTTCGGTAAAGCGAATTGAGTTCCCTCAGTCACTTTGTATTTATCTAAAAATAAATACACTTAAATTCAGAATCATCACTGCCGTGCGCCAAAGGCTTAGGAGTAGAATCTCCGACTGACGCCAATTCAGTCGGGTTTCGATCCTATCTAGAGGTAACCAGACGTCTGACCACACTGATGAGCTGTGATACATCGAAACAGTCTGTGAGTGGATGACACCTATATATATATATATATATATATATATATATATATATATATATATATAGTGGACTCTCCCGTTGTATCCAGTTCTTAGGAACCGACAGCCAGACACCAGCACTCATGATTTGTTTTTAGTGGTGAAGGCTTTGTGCAGAAACAACCACCCTTTTTGAAGGGACAATTACAAAGACCATGTGCACTACATACCACATATTCGGCAAATGACCCTTCGCAGGTTTCGAATTCAGAGTTGCTCTTCTTCTTGACCAGTTGCCATCCAAGTCGATAGAACCCGGTCTGTCCTGCTATTTATCCATAGCTGGAGGGAGAAGTAGAGGATAAATACTTTTCTCAAGGGTAATAGCAAGTAATGGAATGCAATGGATTCGCCTGGAATTTGCACTCGGCTCTCCGATTCCTCGATCTATCCTCCATATATATATATATATATATATATATATATATATATGAGTAAAAGAGTTGTCAGTTAGCTGATTGGTGTTACCTTCTGCATCCCGGCTTTAGATCTTCGTAGACGGGACCAGTCAGGCAAATTGTCATGGAGTATCAGAAATTCCCTGCTTATAACGACTTTTCTTATTTTTATATGCATTTATCATTGGTGAAAGATTTCTTCATGGTGTGTTTCTGCGCGCGTGCTCTAATGCGGCCATCTGCGCGGATGTGTCTACGTGTAGACGGCACATTCAGTTGCGATGTTAATAAAAAAAGTGCTCGATGTAATCTAACAAAATAATAAATTACATATTAATAAATACATATTTTTCCTCCACCAGTGTTATGGCAATGAGTTTCAGGCAAAACAAAATCTTCAGGTGCTGACCTGAAGACCGTGTTGAAAATGAATTTCAGTGTTGTACTACTGGTGAGGAAAAATATGTATTTATTAATACACTATAGACAAAATACGGCAATTATTTAATATATATTTTATTGTTATACGTTATTTATATAGACAGAAATATTTAAGTAAATCCTGTTTTTTTTTTGTTTTTTTTTTAAGCATTGCGCCCCGAGCAAGGCATGAAGCCACTAGGATGCAGTGGGAGTTGCAGAAGATTTGTAGCAAGAGCAGATGGGAGTGATAGAAGAAAGGATGAAGGGAAGGATAGTGTGTAGACCAAGGTAACTGGAGATGTCGATTGACATTATATTTGAATAGTTGGAGATTATAGCTATCAGGGAAACAGTAATTGGGAAGGGTGTTCCACAGGCGAGAGGTGCGAGGTATGAAGCTATTGGAGTAGAAGAGACGTCTACATTTTAAAGTTTCTACAGTGTAAGGGTGAGAGCGGGATGCCAGATAACAGTATTAACAACATTTTACCGGGGTGAACATCTGAGATATTGTCATAGAAAATATAAGACCTCCGACAGGAATCGGACCTGAATCCTACACAGAACCTTCATATAGCCTGGCGTGCTATACCAGTTTAGCTGCAGAGCAGTGTTTTTTAAACTACAATTTTCCATAATTTCCCTTAAACGAGCATATCTTAACGTAAACAAAATTGCGTCACACACGGAGAAAAAATTAGCTACGAAAATTTCTCGAACGTTCAGGCCGTAAATGTTAATATTGTTTATTATAAACAGAGAATTTACTTAAATATTTGTGTCTATGTAAATAACGTATAACAATGGTTGTCGATTCCGTAGTCTGTGATATTATTCTCCGACAGGAATTGAACTTGTATCCTATCAGGAATTACCGGTAAACCAGACGCGCTATAAACGTTCAGCTACAGAGAACTTCCGGTTAAGCGAAGCTTTTAAACGCACAATCTCTGTCAATCTATCATATCCCCTATGTATTCGCATCATACCATAAACAATGATAATATATCATAATAAATGGATTAAATTCGACAAATATTCAATCTAATATATGTTTATTTGTTAATTTCATAGGTACATTAAGTTAACTAAATGCTCTGTTCTTTAATTAAATTAAGTAAATGTAATTAATACTGTTTCACTAAAGACGAGAGCATTTAACTGAAAGTATACATAAGAATTAACGTATAAACAGAACATATATTAAATATATATTTATGTATATTTGTGTATTAAGGCAGAACATTCTCTTGTAAGCATGTCGGATTAAATAAATTACAAACATTGTTTGCTTATTTTTAGCACAATCCTTTCATGTTCACAAACATTTTACCGTGTATTACAATGAAATGATGCAAGATATGCACTGTAACAGTGAAGATCACGTTTATTTCGCAAGTACTTTCCATCTCTTTCTGGGATCATCATCAAGGGTACAACTGGTTAGGGCAAAATTATTGTGTAGCTATTTAAACGCAAAAATAAAAAAATCAATAATGGAAAAAAATATCCGTAAATATGAACAGACGATGTTAAAAATAAGCTGATATAATGTCTGTAATTCATTTAGTCAGACATATATATATATATATATATATATATATATATATATATATATATATATATATATATATATATATATGTATATTGGAGAAAGATGCATGACAGGTGAAGAAAGTAAGATGTGGACAATTTTCTGCATGACGATTTTCATTTTTTTAATCTTAAACGTCCAAACGTGTCATACGAAAACCTTTTCCGTTATATATATTAGGTTGGTCCAAAAATAATCACGTAATAATGTCGTTTTTTGGCGTATTTTTTAACCTCAAAAACGACATTATTACGACATTATTTTTGCACCAACCTAATATATATATATATATATATATATATATATATATATATATATATATATATATATATATATATATATGGGGTTTCCCGGAACGTTCATGAAGATTTTTAGTCATTCAGGTTCGAATACGTTAGAACAAGTCAAATTTATTGGCAGATATGGTATGCTTACATCTCCGATTGCAGCACACTTCAAACTATCTCTTTAGAAAGAAAGTTTAAACTTTAGAGTATAACATAGAAACTTTTTTTTACAATAACATAATATTAAACGGTATTTTTGCGGTATTAAGCAGTAAAACATTCAATGTGACTAATTGTTTTTTATTACATCCCAACATATAAGTAAAATCCTACAAAATTATTATCAGCATCACTTTCCTAGTTAAATTCCCACACTCTTCGAGGGAACACTTGGATACAAATAATTCTGAAGCTTAGTTATGTTTAATATATATATATATATATATATATATATATATATATATATATATATATATATATATATATTAGTGGTCAATACATACATACATACATACATGTAGATCCACGTAGAGGATATATATATATATATATATATATATAGTTGGATTGATCTTCGTTTATGACCATGAGTTTCTCGTGATCAGATTGTTGTCTGACGATCGCAGTGAGCGTGAAAACCAGGGTCACGAACTTAGATCAATCCAACTAAATATGTCAGATCTACCAGTGATATTGAGCGCTTTCTAATATTATATATTAATATTTCTATATTATTGCTCTGTCCTGGACAGAGCAATAATATAATATAATCGCCTCAAACACTAATATTCCATGGTTATAATTCATTGCATTGGAATCGTAATCACTATCCAATTCATCATACCTAGAAATTCAAAAAGAAATCGGAAAATATAACTCCAGGATTAAAAAAAGGAGCGACAGAATTTTAGTACTACATATATATATATATATATATATATATATATATATATATATATATATATATATATATATATTATAAATTTACTAATTTTGAAATATTGTTCCATCGCTACATATGAATTACCATATTTCAAAAACAGAAACTAAAACTATAGAATATAGAAACTAAAATTATAGAATTAAATTATAATCCCTTGTACTGTTTCATTTTGAAGCGAATTTTGGATGTATGCACATTTCATTGAACACGACAATCAAGGTGCTTTGATTTAGTTTTTTAATACAATTTCTAATGTGATCTAATAGTTTTTTTTCTTTATCGGGAGGTAAATTATATAAAAACCGTCCAATCGTTTTATCCGAGCGCTTTCGGCTCTACTTTTAGACTTTTTCAAGGTTAAAATATATTAACTGTTAAATGAGAAATAGTTTGTTGTATGTATGTATTTTTATAATGCTTTCATTTTTCCAAACTCGGTCAAGATATTGTGTCTGTGATCATAGTTGATATTATTTATTTTGTTCTTACTAATAAGGCTTCCATTATTTTTAGCCTTTTTTTTGGCACGAAGAGGATGCTATTATATTTATCATCCACAAATGGAAAATTATTAGATCACATGAGAAATTGTATCACAAAACTAAATCTAAAGCAACTTGTCTGTTTCATTAAAGACAACAGCTAAGGTACTAAGATTAAGCTTTTTATTTAATTTTTCTTGTGTTCAAACAAGTGTTCTTTTTTGGACAGACAGTATGTAGAAACTGTCCACATGTTCTATAACTCCGATCGCTTTCGGCTATAATTTTAGCCATAATCAAGGATGATTTTATTTTTACTTTTTTAATTGGGTATACGGGTTGTGTGTACGTTTTTAGAGATATATGGATGTTTTATTTTCCGAAAACAGCACCTTGAGTATGTGTTCGTCGTCAATATTATTAACTGTTGGCTTTTTCTTTTTTTTATTATTAAGGCTTCCATTATTTTTAATCTTTTCTTACATGTGGATGAGGGTATTATGTTTGTATTTTTTACTACTATGTTTCGGATGTATATATATATATATATATATATATATATATATATATATATATATATATATATATGATAAACTCATGGATTCTTTGAATATACATGTATGTATGTCTACATAAATTATCATACGTTGAGTGTTGTTGTTTATAAAACAGAGCTCGATTTATAATAACAAAGGTTAAATGCAAATATACTACCAAGAATTAGAGAGTTTGTTCCTCACCGGGTGTCACAACACCGAGTCTCATGTATTCATAAGATGCTGATTGAAAACCCACCGTTTTAAAATTGAAATATCGATAAGCGCACATATAATTCTGGTCGTAATAAACTTACGAACTATGTATATTAGTTCAATTTTCCAACGACCAGTTTTCAGCCAGTACCTAACGAGGAGGAACAAATTAACATCTATAATTACTTTTAGCGTGTATATATATATATATATATATATATATAGATAGATAGATAGATAGATAGATAGATAGATAAAAAAGTGGACATTGAAGTCAACACCCAGAGACGAGAGTCTGTTTCTGTTTCTGTTTCATGTTAACGCAGTGTTAACGCCATTGCGTTTATCATGAAACAGACTGTCTTGTCTGGGTGTTAACTTTAATATCCACTTTTATATCTGCATACGTTCTATGCCTGAAACTTAGTATTTGAACCCTTAAATATGGCAGACCATAAAACTATCTTTTGTCACATAAACACACAAACACACACACACACACATATGTATATGTAAAATGTGTATGCACACACACGCACGCAAACACACACGGACACACACACAATCACACATATATATATATATATATATATATATATATGCAACTTTTATATACATTATTTATATATTATATAAGCAGCGGTGCTTACTAGAAAGCGCTCAATATCACTGGTAGACCTGACATATTTAGTTGGATTGATCTAAGTTTGTGAACCTGGTTTTCACTCTCACTGCGATCGTCAGACAACAATCTGATCACGAGAAACTCATGGTCATAAACGAAGATCAATCCAACTATATATATATATATATATATATATATATATATATATATATATATATATATATATATGCACACGGACATATATATATACACACATATATATATACACATACGTACATAATTATATACATACATATACATATACGCATACACATACACACATATATATAAATATAAAAATATACATACACACATACACATATATATATATATATAATTTAATCATGCAAGTCAGTAAAATCACGAAGGCAGAAATTACTACAGAATATGGAAGAATTAGGGACAGAAACACTAAAGCTAAGCAACAAAAAAATAATAATTAAGAGGACAGTAGATAGCGTTTGACATTGGCTTTCAATTTTTGCAGATTAAAGTTGATTTGAAAGCATGGAGCCGGATATATATATATATATATATATATATATATATATATATATATATATATATATATATATATATATATGTAGGTCTTGTATCAGTAAAGCATTATAATCTTAACACATATCTTACAATCTAAATATATTTTCTGGCTATAAATCGTCGTCGTCATCCCTCCGTCTCCAAAGACGATGGAGTAGCGCGGTGCGCTACGAGCCTGGGCGGGATATATTGAGAACTAGGGCTGCCCAGATGTCTAGCTCCCCCTCATGGCCTTGCTAGCAGAATCCAAAGGAGAGGATAAAGCAATACAGTTTGGTACCATATACCGGATATATATATATATATATATATATATATATATATATATATATATATATATATATACACACACACACACACACACACACATATATATATATATATATATATATATATATATATATATATATATATATATATATATATATACTGGATGTGGGAGTGTCATTGTCCGAAAGTATTTTGTTAATGAGCGTGCAACACAAATGGCATTTAGCTCTTGCAAGTTTCAAATCTCATTAAAAAGAAACGAAATACTATAGGAAAAAAAAATCCCGGCATCCATCGAGGTGAGCTCTCTATCAAACCAACTACGCTGCGAATCATTCATAAGACAATTTTCAGCGTTGCAGTCGAATTCATTTCTCCTTTCAGGTCGAATCTGACCATTGCCTGGCAACACATTGACGTTTCTCAAAGACTGGGGCAGAAAAAGTAAGACGTCGAAATAGGATTTTAGACTCTTTTCGATTAAGCAGTTTTTCATGTTGGGCCCAGTGAGATAACATGATGGCGATATTCGTCATGCTGTTGTTGGAGGCGGCCGGCCGATCGTCCATGTAAACCACTGCGCCGAATAACAGCTGCCGTCACACACACAAGCACACACACACAAGCACACACACACGCACACACATATACACGGAAATAAAAAAACAAAAAAACAAAACAAATAAAAACAAAACATGTAAAATAAATAAACACACAGCCGTGAATGATGTGAGTGTTTCTACTCTGAGTGACATTTCTATTATCTGAATGGAAAATCGTTGCCTTTTTTTTTTCTACGTAGCATTATTTTCTCACTCATTTCTTTTCTTGATGTTATCCTTCCCGTCCTCTCTTGGCTTACTGCCATATCACGTTAAAATACCGGTTCCCGTATGATCACCGAAGTTAAGAAACATAGAACCAGATCAGAATCTAGATGAGTAACCACTCGGATGTTAGTTGCTGTAAGTTTGGATGTACGGATGAAATAATGAATAACGGCTCGCAATTGGACTTTGGAGATTTATTTTCTAATTCCTGGCGACTTTGTTTTATTCACTCTGGAGCAAATACCCTTAGGAAAATATCAATACAGATTTTTTCCTCCAGCTATGGGTTAATTAGTAGGTCTTGTATCAGTAAAGCATTATAATATTAACACATATCTTACAATCTAAATATATTTTCTGGCTATAAATCGTCGTCGTCATCCGTCCGTCTCCAGAGAAGATGGAGTAGCGCGGTGAGCTACGAGCCTGGGCGGGATATATTGAGAACTAGGGCTGCCCTGACGTCTAGTTCCCCCTCACGGCCTTGCTAGCAGAATCCAAAGGAGAGGATAAAGCAATACAGTTTGGTACCAGCGCGGCTGCAGGAGTTGCCGGAAGGTAGCACAAAGTGCCGTCCATCCGCCTCAGGGGATCCATGCCGGGTTTAAATTCAGAGATGTCTTTCTCCTAGACTAGTTGCCATCCAAGGCTATAGAACCCAGTCTGTACTGCTTTGAATAAACTCCAAAAAATTGATAAACCCTAAAAAACAAATCAATCAACCGCTTTTTTTTTTTACCTCCGGCTGTTTACTGTAAACTATTATATTTAAAACCTTTTCATTTTCTTCTCTTTTTTCTTCAATATCGACATTAAAAAAACCTTTTATTAATTCTTTTATCTTTATATTTCTTTATCCCAATTTTCGCCCCAATCTTATATTTTTACTTTTATTTTTTTTTTCAAAATAAGGTTTTTCAAAAAAAGGTTTATATCTCTTACTTACCCTCTTTTCTCCTCGGGGTGGTGTTTTTTTTGTTTTTTTTTTTAATTAGCCATTAATCTCTCTTCTAATATTTTTCACTTCCTCATGTTATTTATTTCGTTTTTGCCCTTCATTTTTCCCTTCAATAAGGGATTCAGGTTTCCTGTCCGGATTGAATTTTTAACCGAAAGAATCCCAGATTCCATTTTTTCTTTTACATTCACTGTCTTAAAGACTTAATTTTCTTAATTCTCAATTTCCTCTTTCGCTTTTCATAAAAAAAAAAAAAAAAAATTTCTCACTTCTATAAATTATTGTTCGGTCGTTAATATATTTGTCTTTCAATCAATAATGTTTTTCTTTCAATCAATATTTTCTTTCAATCAATAATGTTTATATTTCAATCAATATTATCAATTATTATTCGTTCATTAATATATTTTTCATTCAATCAGTAATATGTTTTTCATTGAATCAATACGTTTCCTTACAATCAATAATATTTTTTTACTTTCAATCTATATGTTTACTTGAAATCAATAATCTTCTTTATTTCAATCAATAAAATGTTTTTTGAAATTAATATATTTATTTCAGTGTCGATGATATCGAATATTCATTTTCGACCTGTTCCTCATTCATTTCTTAGTTTTTTCTGTAATTTATTAATTAATCCCGTTAATTAATAAATCCACTTTTAATTTGAATTTACGCCGTCATGCAGATTTCTTAAATGTTCAATTCTAAACTCATATATATATATATATATATATATATATATATATATATATATATATATATATATATATATTGTTTTTTTGTCAGTATGCATCGATCTCCAGTTGGTTTCTATCTATATTTTGCATCACTCTATCAATCTATAGATTATGTTTTTATTTCTTCTATCTATCTATCTATCTATCTATCTATCTATCTATCTATCTATCTATCTATCTCCAGCTTTCTTTCATTCGATCTATAGTTCGCATATTTCCTTCTTTCTTTCAATCTATCTATCTATCTATCTATCTATCTATCTATCTATCTATCTATCTATCTATCTATAGCGCGTTTCTTTCTTTGATTCGATCTATTTATCTATCTCTAGCTTCTTTCTTTCCTTCTATTTCTCTACTGCCTTCTCCCCTCCCCTTTAGCTCTGTTTTCATGTCTTTATGTCCGCAAAGAAGGAGTTAGTGTATTGGCATTTCAGGCAGGCATGGAGATAATAGATCTTGTCGGTAGTGGCGCGGTTTTATTATCTAACCTTTCCAGCATCTCTCTGTCAGTTTGAATTACGTCGAATAAAAAGCATGTGTCCATTAGAAGAATGAGGCAAAAGACTTGGACAGAACGAAAGGATTTGGGATCTGGATCTTTCATAGTGAAATCGGCATCCAGAATGTTACGGCGTATTTGTATGCGCATGCTAATACGTTCCTCTCTCACCATGTAGATGTCAGTCAGCCTTTCTCCCTATCCTAACGCCTCTAGGAAATACAGATTATTCACCATACATTTATAGATATAGGCTTATGACCATATCACGTTGAAACACCGGTTCTTGTACGGTCACCAGTTGAACAACGTGGAGACTGGTCAGTATCTAGTTGGGTGATACCAGAGGCTGTGAGCGTGGATGTATGGGTAATGTAATGTATAACAGCTCTTAGTTGTAAATCAGAGACACGAGTCCCAACGTAAAAGCTATAAATCCACATCTTCTCACCCCAGCTATGGGGCAAATAGTAAAACTTGTATCAGGAAATCATTATTATCTTCCCAGAATTCTTATAATCTAAATATATTTTCTGTCTTTAAGTAACCTGAAAAGCTTCATAAGCAGTAAAAAAATCAATCAGTCAATCAATCAATATATATATATATATATATATATATATATATATATGATCAGTACCTCGTGCTTTTCGTCTGACTGAATCCTTGAAATGAATAAATTCTGTATTCATTTTTCGACAGCTGTCAATTTAAATTTCTAACACGAACTCAGTCTATATACCGTGGTTGAATAAGACTGACGAAGTTTTTGTCTATTTTCCATAATAAGTAATTTGGGATCTTTTATGCACCAATATATATATATATATATATATATATATATATATATATATATATATATATATATATATATATATATATATATATAAAACATCCCAGGGACCGACAACAGGACACCAGCATATATGATTGTATTATAGTGGTGAAGGCTTTGTACAGAACCAACCGCACTTTTTGAAGGGCCGAATACAGACACCTGGTGCACTATGTATCACAAGGTCCCCAAACACCGCTCCACGGGTTTATCTCCTCGTAGACTAAACCCTTTTTATCTAAATGATATAACACGTCAGGCTATATGACGGTTCCATGTAAGATATAGGTTCAATTTCTGTCGAAGGACACATATGAAATTTCTCAGACAAAACTCTTTTAATATTGTTTATTATATTTCTCGGTAAAAGCTGTTAATATTGCTTATTATAAACAGAGCATTTACTTTGTATCTATAAACATAACTTATAAACAACAAATGTATTAAAATAAATGTCGTAATTAGTCCATTTCATAATATATAGCTTTCGTGAAATAAATACAAGGCAAAGCGTCATCCGATCTTTCAGAGTGAGTTCAAAGTAAAAGTAATGTGTTAAAGTCTGCATATGTCTTGTCCGTTTCAACAATGTTTGTTTAATGTGGAAATGAGTCTTGAAAAACTTAATACACACTGGCCAGATTGATGGTAAGGAGAAGAAAACAACGCCTAACCCACCTAGTGAGTAATCAACTGTGCTAGTTTTAGGTAAAATAATAAAATACTGTGACACTATTTACGTCGCTAGAAAGAAAGAAGAAAAAAAAGAAAGGAGAGAATTAAATTTAGGTGATAAGAAGCCATCACGAAAAGGACACTAAGCGGTGTTATTTTTCTGACAAGGAAAAGTGGTAAGATTTTTATTTCCATTGTTGAGAAAGTAAAACACAGAATTTAATCTGATTTATGTTACGGGGCGGAGAGTAAGATATATCCAATCTGCCCATGGCAATGGTAAAGGGAATTTTCAAGTTGGACAAGTTACCTCCCGCAGAATTCTAAAGAGGTAAAAATAAAAATTAATTAAGCACGCACTGTCCGAGAAAAACAAAAGTGTCCGCTGACCACCATGAAGGAAAGGTCAAGCCTTTGTCTATATGCAGAATATCATTGAGAGGAGCATCTGTTTATCGTCAGGGCTGGCTATGATAGCGAAACTATTTTATCGGATCAGTAATTGGCACCAAGAATGCAAATACGTCTAAATGGCCAACCACTTGATGCTGGCGAAAATCTGATTGACAATTCCAGGTGATTCGGTTAAGATAACAGTCTAGGGTGTGAGGTCTCCTCGAAGAAAAGAAAGAAAAGAAAAAAAAAAGGGAAGATAATTTTTTTTTAAACCGTGGCTAGTCTGGCCACACCTACGCTGCTGAGCGCCTATTGGCTGAATGGTGGCATGGGCGTTAGGCGGAGGTAATCATGTGAAAAAGGAAGGGAAGGTCTGTTGCGCCCCCCCTGAAGGGATAGGTGTGAGATGCCACTGTGAGAGAGAGGGGAAACCCGTTGACATCCTTTGAGAGCATGGTGGGATACCAATATGAGATAAGAAGAAGGTGGGAAGACGAAAGACTTCAAAAAATGGAAAATAATAAAAATTTTCCTGACCGAAAAAAAAGAAGTGGATTGTGGGTTTAGAATTATCAAGGAACAACAAACCCTGACAAGCCCACCCCGGTTTTGGTCGGCGTCCATATAAGCAGAGTTGCAGCGAGTTCAGTACCAGTACGATTTCGAGTTCAAGTTCGCAGTTGGGGTTGGAGACAGACAGGCAAGCAGTTGCAGTGAGCTGAGAGCTCTGGAGACCAGCCTCGCAGAAGCTGACTAAGATTCACGCAATTCCGAACTCAACTTCTAGCCAAGAACAATTTATTTTTTGAAGAACGACTTACACTCACACCACCAAAACCATTTTCACGAATATCAGTTTCTTAAAGAACAAACAACATAAGATGTTAAGACTCGCCTAACAAACACAAAGTGTCACGAATCCATATAGCGGGTTGGGAAGACGACGCAGTCCTGTATCCAGCAACCAGATATAAAATATTGTTATCCTTTTTTTAACACATTTGAACTTTTCGAGTTATTATTTTATTTTCTTTTACATATACTTGTGCGGTGTTGCCCTTGATCGAACTCGGCTTGCATTACGGCCCGGCGACTGATTGATTTCGTCTGCCTAAGATCAAATCACAACGTGGGTAGGTTAGACTAGAAATCAAAACAGTTACTTCGGTAACCAGATTTTGGAGGCGAGCTGGGAACGACAAGACTGATAGCGAATCTAACCAGATTCCCATCCGAATCACCAAAAGGTTAGAACGTCACATTCGGTGCCGCGACCAATACCAAGCCAGTTGGTCGTCACAGGACAGGATAGCACGACGCAGGCGTCACATTTGGCGCAGCGGCACCGGGGGGACGTCACAATACTACATATATTAAAACCTAAAAAAGACTGGAAATTATAAAGAGTCATATTCACCAATGTCATGATGGAACATGTCAGAAAGAAGAAGAGGCAGAATATAGTAAAATGTTTCTATAAAATGTTTAACTTTTGCTGGAATTAATATGAAATAATTATATACAATAAATTATATACACATTTAATTAAGTGACGTAAAATAAAGCTCCCGGGGAAATGTGTAAATATGGAAAAATGTCACACATTTTAACAGGGAATTTAAGAATCGGAAAAAAAATGATACAGTTGGAATTTTCACGAGATTCTGGCTAAGTAATCAATTACGAAAATGTGTTCACCGCCTTATTTAATCGAATATCCCCATTTATGTTATGTCCACTTACAAAAGTGAGAAATACCTTAAAGGACAAAACTTTGCTAATGTTTTTGACATCCAGTAACGCATAACTATATTGCTGAAAGTTATCACAGAATGTTTCCTTTAATGTGACCAATGAATCAAAGTCCCTAACCCCACAAAGAAAGTACTCGGAAGTTGGCAGCAATCGACAATGACCTGGTCAGTAACTTTTTCTTTTGCGGGCCCACTCTAAGAATTATATTGAACCCCTCTTTCTTTCTTTCTTTCTTTCTTTCTTTCTTTTTTTCGTTCTCTGTTCCACTATATATATATATATATATATATATATATATATATATATATATATATATATATATTTCGTTGGAATCGTGTGAGTTTGTGACCCTGGGTTTCACACTTTTGTGATCGTCAGAAAAACTGATTATTTTTTTTTTTAATTTTGCGTTTATGTAGATTGCGTGTATTGGTGTTATTATGGGAGCGGGGTGGGGAATCTCCGTCGTGATGTCATCGTGCTAACGCAAACATAAAAGCATGTTCAGACGCCCGATGAGGTACGCAGCCACATACACACTGTCTTTTCCCCGGGATTCATACAGAAATAAACGTATGTGGACATTATGTTACTTGACATTTGACGACGATCCCCCACCCCACTCCCATAATAACACCAATACACGTAATCTACGTAAACCCAAATCCACCCCGACCTCTGAAGGCTACATCATTGAGAGGTAGTCAGTTCGGAATCAATAGCCAGGAAAGCGAAAACCCAGAGTTGCTGAGGTAATCCAGCGCTGGCGCTCAAGACCAGAAATAGTGCAACTCGGTCGCCGAGAAGCCGAGTCACTTACAAAGAGGATCCTCCGCGAGCCCCTCCATTAATTGCTGGTACAATACTTTTCTAGGCCATGAAAAGTCAGTGGACCGAAGACTGGGACGCAATGCCGCTCGACACTCTGAGGTAACTCGACTGATTCCGAGGTTTACGACGGCGCTCAGCTCTAGAAACGGGAGAAGTGATGGTAAGGCTGAGGAAGGCGTCCCTAACACTCTCCTTCAAGTCGAGTTCTATGTCAACGCGAAGCGTAGGAAAGCCAACTTCGATGTGCATCGATGACTCGTTAAGTGTCGCGATCCCAGCCCACCACTCCATGATATGAACGCTGGACACAAATAACTCTGCAAACCTGATGCTTGCCACAACTCCACAAGGCAGTGAGGAGCAAGAGCTCGATCGCCTTCTACCGTTTTGACAGGGAGAATGTACAAAGCAACCGTTAAAGGATTATAGAAAAATGTACGTGGCGCACGCCTCAGCCCTACACTTCAAGGACGACTGTCTTTAGAGCCGAGTCTTGACTGCCGTTTCGATCTTTACTTGTACCTTCGACCAATTCTTCTCCAGCTGCCCTAACCACACTCTAGGAATGCGGACTGATTCGCCTGTTCAACTGAAAGTCCACGGAAGCATGACCACTTCGAGACACCTACCAGCAAACCTGAAGACGTGCTGCATTTAATCTTGGTCTACGTGTTCAAGCGCTTTCTGTAGCACCTAATTGTTGCTACGACACGACACAACAAATGATACGTCATCGTCATATGCTGAAAACCTAGGCTCGAGCCTCAGCAGGGACAGTCATTCTACGTAGGGCCGGACTGTACACTCTGTCCCTCGTCCGGCGAAGGATGGCCTCCATCGCCAAAGGATAAATTAAGGTTGACAGCAGGAAACACTGACGCACCGACCATGACAGCACAAAAGCGTCGGACCGCGTCCCGTTCACCTGCACCTCAACATTGGGGGAGTAATACAGGAGGCTGATCCCCTTGCAGAAGTCGGGTCTGAATTTGGCGGCCTGCAGGCAGCAGTGATGTACTGATGGTTGACCCTATTGCACGCCTTGGATTGATCTAAATTAATTAGCGCCGCTTCATCGTTGTTTTCTACACCCTCTACCCTTTACAGCACAAGTCTGCTCGGGTCCCAACCGAATCTCGGTAGATGACTGAAAACGCTCCGTCAAGATCTTGGCCATAACCTTATCCATGGCGTGTCTTTTACCGGTGGTGAAAGACTAATGCTATCCTTAAGCCTCTCCCAGCGCTTATTTCTAATAACCTCCCCACTATTTCCCGTCGCACAATTCTAGTCAGACATTACCGCACCTGTCCATTAAAGAGAGATTGAATTTAAAGTTTCCAGCCTTTCTAGGTCTAACCTCTAATGCCATCCACACACAGACATGTCTATGGTCTAAGTAGTCTAATCAGTGGGCCGTGAAACAATCTAGCAAATCTCAATCGACCTTACTCACTAACATTCTATCTAGGTAGCTAGACGGCTACTTACGAGCCCACATTAACATCTTTCCCTTTGGGAGATCGACCTGGTATCTATTGACGAGTCCAAACTCCCCAATCACATAAACTAAGCTACGATCGCTCAACCTCCCGCTAGCTCCTCGCTCCCTGTCTAATTAAGGATGTCCCATATGGCGTTTGGTCAGCACTTTTGGGGCTATATTGAGGATTTAAGAGCCTGCTTCATTATTTCCCTGCGGACGATTCCGGGCTTGATATCAGAGGTCAGCAGAGAAATCTTTCGAGTTGCAACAGCCTTCAGCACACACGATATTGACAGCAGTTCATTTTCGACAATAAAGTCATTATACATTTCTTTTAGAGCCTCGTAATATTCTGGCCTCTTTTTGCTTTATCCGTAGGTGGCGGAAAATTATCTTGACTCTGTGGAGACTCCTGCATAATGCTGGAGAGTAGAGCCTTCACGCCTAAGCACGTACATTATAAGGCTAAAAAATAGAAATAATAAAACAATACCTACAATATTTACTATTTACTATCGTCCTCATATTTGTTGCCATTTTTATCACAACATTTCGGCCGTTGTACGCGCCGGCCTCCTTCAGTTGTTTGGAATGTCCAATTGAACCTTTTATTTCGCTCGCTGGGGTAGACTGTTCTAGTTGCACGTGCCATGTCAAATGGATATCATTTATCAGTTATCTCCTGTTTATTCCCCTCTCCAAATTCACCATAGCCGTAACCAGTTATTGAACTCACAACTCTTAGGGTCCTGTCACTGGATCTAACCAACGCCTTTATCCACTGTGCCTTGAGGACATCTGTGTATGAATTTCTGGATTTATAAAATAATGTTTTCAGCAACTATTTTACCAGTGCCCATATTGAAATTTTTGCTGTTATTATTGCATCTTTTTTTTTTACCAGAGATCATATTGCAATTTTTGTTGTTATGGCTTTTTCTCTGACACTCCTTATTACTGGTTCCCATATTGTATTCATTTCTATGCTCGGTCGGCTCAGAAGATCTTTGTGGCCTAGCATATATGCTGATTCCTTAAGTTTACGAATTTTCCAATGCCTGCGTTCTTTGCCTATGATTTCAACCTGATCCGACATAGGGTGGTGATCTCCATTTTCTCTCCATATGTGGTCAGTCACGCCTGATTTTTCTTCTTCCCCACATGTTAAAGCTTTTTGCCTTACCTTAAGTGGGGGGGAGTACAAATGTGAGTACAAGAGGAGGATAAAAACACTCAGAAAACAGTCTGCTAGCCATATGTGAAGGGGTTATCGGAGAAAATACAAAGAATCTGCGGTTCATATAACATCAGGACAACCTTCGATCTGTTATTGACAAAAAGAAAAAAAATATTAGTTTAATCTGCATAATAACCTCAGTCAGTCCATTTTCATAAATTAAGAATATCTTAAAGAATAATCATTGAAAATGGCAAAAAAATTAAATATTAAATAATTTATTAAGGGCGGAAATGGTTGAATTTAAATTAAACAAATATTGGTTCAGAACTACTTGAGTTATTGAGGTTCATTTGATTTGTAGATTAACTTCAGAAAGGCTCCAAATATAATTTGTGTTTCCATTTTCTCCAAAAGCTTAATCGATGCTCACATTTCCTACCCCTTTCATTTCTTAATAACTTTCCTCATCTTGTCATATCTCCTAAACCCTGCTCCGCCACCCATTCATTCAAGCTCGACACGTAGCTTGTACGTTGCTTTCTCCTGTCTCTCTTACATTCAATCTGTCCTGTGAGTATCTAATTTTCCAAGCTCTCTTTCCTCTCAACAATATCCAGTCCTTTGTAGCTCTTAATAACTTTTGTCTTTTTGTCATCTCTTCCAAACTCTGCTCCGCAACCCATTCATTCAAGTTCGGCAGGTAGGTTGTTCGTTGCTTTCTCCTGTCTCTCTTACATTCAATCTGTCCTGTGAGTATCTAATTTTCCAAGTCCTCTTTCCTCTCAAAATTGTGAAGTCAATTATAGCTCTTAATAACTTTTGTCTTTTTGTCATCTCTTCCAAACTCTGCTCCGCAACCCATTCATTGAAGCTCGCCAGGTAGGTTGTTCGTTGCATTCTCCTGTGGCTCTTACATTCAATCTGTCCTGTTAGTATCTAATTTTCCAAGCCCTCTTTCCTCTTAACTATATCCTGTCCTTTGTAGCTGTTAATAACTTTTGTCTTTTTGTCATCTCTTCCAAACTCTGCTCCGCCATCAATTCATTGATATTCGGTAGTTTTTTTTTTTTTTTGTTTTTCGCTGTCTCTCTTCCATTCAAACTCTGTGAATATCAAATTTTCTAAGCCCTACGCCATCATTCGCTGGCCAAGAAATTTCAACTGTTTCTTCCTGATGCTAAGTAGAAGTGTCCTTTGTGTTGCTATTGTCTCTAGAACGTAGTCGTTGTTCACTTATTCTCAGCCTTCTCTGTAGAAACACATTTCTGTTAAATAATATCTCTTCTCCATCTGTGTCTAGCATTCACCGTTATATAGGAAGACTAATATTACATGAAATTTCAGTATTTTTGTCTTTGTTTCTATTTTTTCTGTTTCTTAATACTTTGCTTAAGTTTTGGAAGGCACTTTCTGTATCCTAATGCGCCTACATTTCTCAGTGTCGCGCTTTCCGCCCTCCGTTAAAATACATCCCATATAGTTAAATTAGCTTGATTTTGGTATTTCCAATTTTTAATGTGCATATTGGATCTTTTCTTTTGCTAACAGCCATGCATTTCAATCTCTCATTTGATTTGTTATTTAAAATATTTCTGGTTAAACATTGGACACGTTCTTCATTTAATGAAGTTGTAATTTTCTGTTTGAATCTCTGGAATAGGGAATAATTAAAGACAGTTTTTCGCATCTCTGTTTTTGTCGTATATCGTGAGCTCTGGGATTCTTCAGGTGGTTGTAGTGCCGAGTACACTTCAGGGATTTTCAAACTGAACCCTTAATCCGCGGGGGAAACTGATCTCTTTCCGCTATCCATTTCTAGAGTCATTTAGGATTGCTCAGTTTTCGCTAGCCCTGTTTCCACTGAATCTGCAGTACCTGACCTAGGGATTGATATGCTAGGCGATGAGGACCTTCACAGGAGGCGTGACATAAAAAGAATAAAATATAGGAACCGTTAATAAATAAATATAGTGTAATTACAGTAAAGCTTCAGCAGCGACACCAGCAACAAGTGAAGCCGCACTGAATGCAGTCACGCGTAAGAGTAACATGACTGCATTCAGTTAAGCATTTCAGTATGTCCTGTGTGTTTTACATTCTCAATACCCACTTTCCTCATTGTGTGGCACAATATTACTGCTGTTTATTTCTGAGTGCTAGCAACAGTTTCTCTGGAGCTGGTTTTCTCCTTAAAATTTTCTAGTATCACAAATGCTGTCTCCATAGTATACTCGACTGAAGGAATATTATATAAAGCTAGATGAGGGGATGCTATTTAGAATTTATGCAAAAAATGACTTCTATCACAAAAATATCACGAAAAAAAAAATTACTTGGCAAATGATTTATGTCCTTTGTTTTAACTCCCAATGAAAGTGATAGAGATTTTTTTATCGTTTGAAGTCTATTCGACACCTGCGAGTGTATAGCGCTAATTGGTTCCCATTTCATTCCACAGACAGACACTAGACATTTGAAACATATTCGGCTATTTGGGTGCTAGAGTGTTATGTTAAAATGATAGACGATTTGGGCGCAAGTTGATGAGTGGTAAATGTATTCTGCTCTCACTACGTTTGAACAAGGGAAGAAGGATGCATCTATGAAACTCGCAAATAAATATAGTAAGTAAAGTCAAGAGAATAAGGCGGGAAACAAAGAGAAAATGTTGGTGATAAAAAACATAGAAACAGAAGAAATATAGAAATCCTAAGACAGAAAGAAAACTAAGACGTTCGGCAGATTAATAAAGATCTCCCTCTAACTCTACTGCCATCATTATGTGCTGTGAATCTTAAATACCCCAGAACTTCTGTCTTTACAGTGTATCATAGACATGTGAACTGTTCATTTCTGATTTTAAGTCTAAATATACTTTTTCTAACAATTTTCTTTAAAAGATCCATGAGACGAACAGCGTCTATGTTCCTTCGCGCCCTTTTTTTTTCATCAGTAATAGTCTGCCTCAGAGGTGGTGACGTATGACATAAATGTATTTAATTTCTTTCCAAGAAATTAAAATTTTCCTATATCTTAATATTTTGTTTAGTTTCGGGCAGTCTTTTTTCGCTATTCTGATATGTCCCCGGAACTCCATGTCATATTTTTAACGTTGTTTAAATACTGTACGCAAGTATATTAAATTTCTGTTTTCTATACCAGATTGATTCGGACGTCTTCAATTCGAAGATCATGTCATTGGTAATCTCACACGTTGACGAACATATTTTCTATTTTATTACAGTTAGCAGTTAGTCGCTTTTTCTCGTTTTCCATTACTTAGATGGATGAAAGATAACTAGAATTACATACATTTAGAATTATAAGAGAACATTACAAAAGTCGAAAGAGTTGATTCATCTGTCATGTTCAAGCTCTATCTATCTATCTATCTATCTATCTATCTATCTATCTATCTATCTATCTATTACACTCTGTTCATATCTCAGTCTGTTTATATCTATCTATCTATTAGTCTGTTCATATCTCAGTCTGTCTCTATCTATCTATCTATCTATCTATCTATCTATCTATCTATCTATCTATCTATTACAGTCTGTTCATATCTCAGTCTGTTTTTATCTATCTATCTATTACAGTCTGTTCATATCTCAGTCTGTCTCTATCTATCTATCTATCTATCTATCTATCTATCTATCTATCTATCTATCTATCTATCTATTACAGTCTGTTCATATCTCAGTCTGTCTCTATCTATCTATCTATCTATCTATCTATCTATCTATCTATCTATCTATCTATCTATTAGAGGTTTTTCATATCTATCCAGCAATATAATTTTGAGAGCTAAGAATTACTACCAGGAATACTTTTTAAAAAGAAAAAAATACTAGCAATACATTTAAAAAAATATTATTACCAGCCGTACATTTTTTAAATTATTACGAACAATAAATTTTGTAAAAAATATAATACAAGTTACACATTATTGAAAAATTATTATCAGAAAGACATTTTCGAAAGAAATATTACCAGTACGACATTTGATTCTCGACAAAAAAAAAC
>OZ010605.1:2402500-2470000 GCA_963932145.1 Acanthosepion lycidas
CGACGATGTATTCTCGCCATTTAAATCATTAACCTCTATATTTGTTTTTTGTATGAATGATTCATGAATTTATAATATATATATATATATATATATATATATATATATATATATATACCCTCTTCTCAAGTCTTGCGTAGTCACAACGCTCCATGTAGGTGGTCCAGACTATATGGTCGCTTTTCAGCGAACGATACAGTGCTGGAATTCAGCAGCCAACTGTGCGACGAAACAGCTCTTTTCAGGAAAGCACTGCTTCCGCCAGCATAAATTATATAAAAACTGTCCGAATGTTCATATTAGCCGAGCGTTTTCGGCTATACATTTAGCTATTTTCAAGGATGAAATATTTTAACTGTTATATAGTTTGTTGTATATATGTTTTATAAAATGTTTTCATTTTTCAAAACACGGCCAAAACATTGTGTCCATGTTCAAAGTTAATATTATTAAGTTTTTTTTATTTTTATTTTTACTAATAAGGCTTCCCTTTTTTGAACATGGACACAATGTCAAATATATATAAGCTTAAATATCTGGGAAGTGTTTTAACAGGTGAAGTAAAATGTGACATCGAAATCTAAAGTCACCTTGCGAGTGTCGCCTCTCGAAAACTAAAAAAAATAGTACAATATATATACACCGATCATACGACGTTGGAAGGCCTAACTTTTAAACTAATTTTAAGCTGGTTGCGTCATATATGAGATATAAATTTAGCGTATGTACGGTTGTTTTGGTTCCACCGTTGACATTTTTATATATTCTTTAATGTCGTCAAATTAATTTCAAAATCAGGTCCTGAAATGTCGCATGTTTCGCGACTTTATTTAGTCCTTAGAAACAGAAAATATTCGTTAAAATCAAAGAAGAAAATACAGAGATACTACGTAATATCAATCCTTGTCTATGGAAGGGAATGCTGAACAATTTTTCTAAGAAATGAAGAGGAGATGTAAGGCAACAGGGATGGGTTTCTACAGAAGGATACTGTAGTGTGATGAAGACTGAAGTTTAGCTCCAGGCCTAGAATGTAAACAAAACAAGATTTATCTCTTAGTAATCCCAAGACAATGTGGCTCCGCAATTTTCTTATATATTGCTTTTTGGCAATACCATCTATCGGTCTTTAGAAATTCTTTAGTAAAAAATTGGGGAATCCCCCAGACAAAATGTTGTTTGACTGGTGCCCAGTTTTTAACAAATGTAGTCGGAAAAAAATATAGAAGTGGAAGAAAAGCGATAAAAGTGTCTTCTGATAAGACATGTCAAATTATAGCAAATACGATTTCTATTTGTCTATTCATCTGATATGAGGCATGGTAACTATTTACATTGTCCTCGTCGTTATTGCCACATTTACGATGTTTCGACAGTTGTATGCTCCAGCCTTCTTCAGGTTATATATGTTGGAATTTTGAACGAAATACATTTTTTTACACCACGGGTGTAGATTGTTCTAATTCCACGTGCCATGCCTTTGGATATCTCAATTTTAGTTAATTCCTCTTGATAACTAAAATGTCCAGGATTTTGCTTTCTCTGCTGTGACCAGGGATTGAACTCGCAAACCTGGGTGAAATCGTTTTTGGATCAATCAACCAACTCTTTTATACATTGTGCCCTTGGTTATACATGAGCTAGTGGACAAAAATGGATGCTTGTATTCAGTCTTCTTACAACGTCTACTTTCTTCATCCATTCCTTCGATGACTTCTGCAGGTTTTTTGTAGACACAGAAAAGGATTTTCTGTGTCTGCAATCAACACGGTATCATCTTCATATATTTCTTTTAATCATTTCAAGTCAAACAAAGACGCAGGATTTTATAGGGGGTGAAACAAATGTAGAACACTTTAATGAGGAGAAGAGAAGAAAATGGCGATAAAGGAACAGGATTCAAGAAGACAAAATATGGCGATTGAATTTTCATTTAAAATATTGAAGATTGCAGGCGGCAGTGAAGCAAGAAATTTGAAGGCAGTTCCACTGGCGAGAAGTGCGAGAAAAAAAAAACTAATAGAATAGAACTGTTGGTTGTGCCAAACTAGTTCAAAACTAAAATGGTGAGACCTAATTGCCAATCATGTAGAAAGTTTAAATTCATGTAGTCCAGGCATTAAAGAGAATAGTTCATTAGTGCAATTTTCATACAAAGTATTTATAGGAAGACAGATGAAAGCCACATTACGACGTTGAGATAGTAACTGAAGTTGAGATATCAGGTCAGGATCGTTTGTATTACATTGAATTTTGTCAAGGATTTTCGAAGAAGGGTCTGTAATGTAATCGATCCTGACTTTGTATCTCTTCTCCAGCCACTTTCTCAATGCCGTGACGTTGCTTCATTCTGTCGTTTCTATAAATAATTTCATAGAAATAATTTCATACAAATATTTCTGAGCTATTGAGGATGTCAAAAACAAATCCTTTGTCCTAATTGCTTCTCTCCTATAATAATTCTATTTTCGTATCCTTTCTAATTCCCATTGTGAAGCAATCTTGATAGAAGTAGAAAGGAATCTTACAAACCAGAAGTGTGCGAAAAGTAACTCAGTGTAGAAGTGGCGGTTGCATCTAGCTAGTTCAAATGTAAAATGGTGGAACCTAGCTGCCATTCTAATAGCACGCTTAAATTCATGTTGTCGGATCACCATTTAAAAACCTCATAAGTGTAGATGTCATGAAAATATTTGTAGGAAAGACAAAAGGATGACACGTCATTGAACAAATAACTGGGACTCCTGCTGTACATCTCGAAATGCCTGGTCAGGATCGGTTACATTATAAACCATACTCTGGATTTTATCCAGAATTTCGAGATGGGGGAGCACTAGACCAGATATGGAAACACACCTAACGTTCGAAGGAATCGTAGATTTATCAATCTTCAAGATGGATTCTGACCACAAAAGATTTTCTGGCACAACACAGTGAAATAACTTTTCTTGCAGCATACGAAGCAACTGATTCGATAGAATGAGATAAATAAGGTGTAGTATGTTCTGGGGTTTAGCATTAGGCATGTTGATGGGATGTAAAAAAGTTATCTGGGGCAATTAAATGAAATAACTTTTGTTTTGAATGCGTTACAAATTACAAGCAATTTCTTGCCTCATTTAACCACTGATTGGAGTATCTTTATAGATGTTTGTCCTTGTTTACGACTTAACAGCTCAAACGCAATCGGAATTTCTTCACGGCCCTGTTAACGAACTTGACTGTTTGGCACAAAGGTCAACTCTCATTAAAACGATGTCTATTAAAATATCTTTGTGACAGGTCAAAATATAACGTTCATATTCTAAATGCATATAAGAATGTGTTGTTTGGTATAGACTTCCTCACAGGAATATGATCATGGCGCAGTTGATATTATTACGAAAAATAGCATATAAACTGACTTCAAAGACCTGCATTTTGGATTATTATTTTCATTTTTAATGACATTCATGCTGGAAGTAGGCAATTATATCTCTTCATAAATTTCTTTTTCATATATTATTCGATGCATCATGCCATCTTATGAAAGATACTATAGTGTTTCCTGCTGCTTACTCCCCGATTTTAACTTAAAAGTT
This sequence comes from Acanthosepion lycidas, assembly GCA_963932145.1. Classification (NCBI taxonomy): domain Eukaryota; kingdom Metazoa; phylum Mollusca; class Cephalopoda; order Sepiida; family Sepiidae; genus Acanthosepion; species Acanthosepion lycidas. Next base: position 2,406,082 of record OZ010605.1, read on the forward strand.
GTCTTTCTCCTAGACTGACAGCCAGCCAATATTGATCCAGCTATTTAATCCTTATCCGGGGAAAGAAGAGATATAACCATGTCTTTCCGAATGTGAAGACAGTAGACTAGGAGGGTATTTGAACTTTGATCGACAATTCTATTTTATGCAATGATACATTCGTCTCCTTTGTGCTAATGCCCCTGAGAAAAGCGTAGGTTCCCCATTTTGCATTACACTGGCTATGAGGGCAAACGGTGTTCTCTCTTCTAGGCGAAGACCCTTAAATCCTAAATTTAAAATTATGAAGAAGGCACCAACACACGCTCTCATACATGTACTGGCTTTGCCGATAGAATACATCCGGAAGCATAGAACAATTTGCAATTGCTGTTGTTGCAAGTTCCACCCTGACCTGGGGTGGTAGCAGCCGTTAGTGTCCAAGCTATAAGCAAATAGTGAACCCCAAACAAAAATCAACAGTACATTTTTATAATAAAGTGTCCAACAGTACATTTTTCCAATAAAATGACCGACAATAGATTTTTATAAAATGTCCAACAATACATTTTTATAATAAAATGACAACAATACATTTTTAAAATAAAATGACCAAGAATACATTTTTATAATAAAGTGACCAACAACACATTTTTAAAATAAAATGACAACAATACATTTTTAAAATAAAATGACAACAATACATTTTTAAAATAAAATGACCAAGAATACATTTTTATAATAAAGTGACCAACAACACATTTTTGTATAAAATGACCAACAATACATTTTTAAATAAAATTACCAACAATACATATTTATAATAAAATGTCCAACAATACATTTTTATGACCGACAATAGATATTTTCAATAAAATGACCGACCATAGATTTTTGCACTAAAATGACCCACAGCATATTCTTACAATAAAATGACCAACAATATATTATTATAAGAAAATGACCAACAATACAGTTTTATAATAAAATGACCAAAAATATATTTTTTACAATAAAATGACCAACAATACATTTTTATATAAAATTACCAACAATACATTTTTACAATAAAATAACCAACAATAGATTTTTATAATAGAAAGACAAACAATACATTTTTATATAAAATGATCAACAATACATTCTCATAATAAAATGACCAACAATACATTTTTATAATAAAATAACCAACAATACATTTTTAAAATAATATGACCAACAATATATTTTTATAATAAAATGTACAACAATACATTTTTACAATAAAGTAACCGACAATAGATTCTTACAAAATGACCAACTATACATTTTTATAATAAAATGACCAACAATACATTTTTATAATAAAATGACCGACAATAGATTTTTACATTAAAATGACCAACAATACATTTTTATATAAAATGACAAACAATTCATTCTTATAATAAAATGACCAACAATACATTTTTGTAACAAATAACCAACAATACATTATTATAATAAATTGACCAACAATACATTTTTATATAAAATGAACAATAATACATGTTTACAATAAAATTACCAACAATACATTATTATAACAAAATAACCAACAATATATTTTTATAATAAAATGAACAACAATACGTTTTTATAATAAAATGTCCAACAATATAGTTTTACAATAAAGTGACTGACAATAGATTTTTTATATAATAACCAACAGTACATTTTTATAATAAAATGACCAACAATATCTTATTATAATAAAATGACCAACAATATATTTTTTATAATCAAATGACCGACAATACATTTTTATATAAAATGACCAACAATACATACTTATAATAAAATGACCAACAATACATTTTTATTATAAAATATCCAACAATAAATTTGTACAATAAAATCACCAGCAATACATTCTTATAATAAAATGACCAACAATATATTTTTATAATAAAATGTTCAACAATATATTTTTACAATAAAGTGACCGACAATACATTTTTATATAAAATGAACAATAATACATATTTACAATACAATTACCAACAATACATTATCATAATAAAATGACCAATAATACATTTTTATAATAAAATGACCAACAATATCTTATTATAATAAAATGGCCAACAATATATTTTTATAATAAAATGACCGACAATAGATTTTTATAATAAAATGACCAACAATACATTTTATTATAAAATGTCCAACAATAATTTTTATATGAAATGACCAACAATAATTTTTACAATACAAAGACTGACAATAGATTTTTACACTAAAATCACCGACAATAAATTTTTATGATAAAATGACCAACAATGTATTTTTATATAAAATGACCCACAATACATTCTTATAATAAAATGACCATCAATACATTTTTACAATAAAATGACCAATAATACATTATTATAATAAAATGACCAACAATACATTTTTATAATAAAATGTCCAACAATATATTTTTATTATAAAATGACCAACAATACATTTTATCATAAAATGACCGACGATACATTTTTATAACAAAATGACCAACAAAACAATTTTACAATAAAATGACCAACAGTACATTTTTATAATAAAATGACCGACGATACATTTTTATAACAAAATGACCAACAATACAATTTTACAATAAAATAAAATGACCCACAATAGATTTTTATAGCAAAATGACCAACAATACATTTTTATAGCAAAATGACAATCAATGCAACACTAATATATATATATATATATATATATATATATATATATATATATATATATATATATATATATAAACACTTTTCATAGCAAAGTTACCAACAATAAATTTTATGATCTATAAACAATATATCTAAAAGAAAACATAACTTTACTCTGAAAGTATAACATTATTTATCTACAGCTGAAAGCATCACATTTAGCACAGTGTAAATGAATTTCAGCATTCAATAATCAATAGATATATTATGCTGCTATATAAAATCCACAACACTCACAAACCTTTCACAAGCATAGTCATAGCGATTTACAGTTTACATATCGAGTGAATATTAAGTGAAAATAAAGATAAAATGTATTAAAGAAAAAAGGACACATAATGAGAAAGGTCATCTTGGAGAATCTGATACTCACGGATCAAACAGAGGCAAAGAGAGACAAGGGAAAACAACGCGTGACATTCCTGGCGGACTTAAGCAATCAGATGACAGAACGTGATCTGGGGGGGGGGAAGAAAGAAGAAACTTACTGAGAGCTGTAAAGGATAGAAGGAGGTGGAGAGCCATGATCGACTACGCCCTGAAAGCATATGACACTTAAAAAGAAGAAAGAACACATAATAAGTAAGGAGTGCCTGGAGAATCTGATCCTCACGGGTCGAATAGAGGGAAAGAGAGACAAGGGAAAACAAATTGTGACATACCTGGAGGCTTAAGCAAATGGATGGCAGAACGTGGTCTGGGGGAGGAGGCAGAGGGAAGGAACTTGTTGAGAACTGTAAAGGATTGAGGGAAGTGGAGAGCCACGATCACCTACGTCCTGAAAGGACATGGCAGATAAAAATGATAAAAGGACACATAATGATGAAGGAGGGCCTTGAGATTCTGAAACTAACGAGTCGAATAGAAGGAAAGAGAGACAAGGGAAGACAACGCGTGACATTCCTGGCGGGCTTGAGCAGGTGGATGAGAGAACGTGGTCTGGGGGAAATAGCACAGGGATGGAACTTGTTAACAGCTGCAAGGGATAGAAGGACATAGCAGATAAAAATGATAAAAGTACACATAATGAGGAAGGAGGGCTTGGAGAATATGATCCTCACGGGTCGAATAGAGAGAAAGAGAGACAAGAGAAAACAACGCGTGTCATGTCTGGTGAACTTAAGCAAGTGGCTGAAAGAACGTGGTCTGCGGGAGGAAGCATAGGGAAGGATCTTGTTGAGATCTGCAAGGGATAGAGGGGGTGGAGATAGCCTACGTCATAAAAGTACGTGGCACATAAAAAGAAAGTAAGTTCACCTGAATATTCTCCATAGAAATAGTGATAGAGCAGCGAGAGGCTTGCGATGATAGAATTCTGTCCTCATCTTTCTTTCAATAATCTCTTACAAGTATTAAATGGAAAGAAGTTCTACAGAAAGATGACCACCACCGTTCTGATTTTTAAACCATGATCGCCATTTTGAATTCATTTTTTAAAATATTTTAATTTTTTATTTTTATCCTTACCTTATGAACTTGTTCCTTTATCCACACACTGAGTATTTTTTTGCTTGCTGTATGAAAGGATAAAGACTTTTGCCTCCAGCTACGAAAGTCAATACTTGATAGTAACAATCCGGAAGAATTTAAACCTCAACTCACTATCTTCAAAGCAGGAGTGTACGTCAATTTTAGGAGGCCGTCTTGCGATCCTCGATCGATCAGAACGCACTTATATTTTTTACATTCTATAAATATCTGCCTGTATTTGCATTAAAATTTAAATAAAGCACATCTAAGAACTTCTTTTTACAATAGTGTACATCCTGTACAAGGCACGAGGGTTACTCAAGGTTGATGATTACAGAGCAAAAGTCACAGCTTATGCGAACATGTGTGTAAAATAACGGTTAATCATAGGCTTGAACAGGTCAAGGTTGTAGTTATGGCAAAATAAACCTCTTGGGAGTCGATTCCAACATGGAAGTAGTGAGTGTCATAGCTCACCCGAACAATTACCATGAAAGTATTTATAGAGAAGGCAAAAGGAGGCAACCTTACGGTATTAGAAATGTGACCGAAGCTGAGACGCTAGATCAGGACCAGTAATATTGCTGATTCTTCTTTGGATTTTATCAAGGAGCTCTAGATAAATAGCAGTAGATATCAGACCATATTTGGCAGCAATATTGTAAGCATGGACGAATGGTAGACATAGATATGTAAACTAGTTTCTGCAATAAATGTGCAAATACAATCTGCATATAACATATGAAAAGGAATCTGAGGAAAATTATAGATAAGGAAAATACGCTGTTTCGTAATTACCATTTAATATGCAGGCCGATCACCCTCCAACTGACCTGCAATGTTAAACATGTTTTGTTAATTATAAATACAATGTTTAATACGTAATAAAGTTTAACAAGGACATTTTTGATTTCTTAATTGAAGATTTCCATCATCATCATCATCATCAGCATCATCTTCATCGACCTGACTTACTTAGATTATAGTGAGAATGTATTGCGCATATCGTCAGCGTCAGTATGTCGTCAAAGTCTGTCTGGATCCCGACAAAGAGATAAATCAGGATGATGACCAGGAATCTTTATTTGTTTTATTTCTTGGTTTGGAATAAATGTTCCTATACTGGTTAACTTTTCTTCGAGGTCGACCGTAGTCGGGAACGTTGAATCACTGCGTACGATCCTTTCTTTAGCTGTATAGTATGTGCTACACCAGGGCTACATACAGTTTAGAATTTAGTGTTACTTTCCCCTAGACCGGTTGACACTCAAGACTATAGGACCCAGTCTATCCAGCTATTTCCCCAAATTTATGTATCCTACATATCCTCATAATCTGAGAATACTTCATCCTCTCGCGCCCGTACAACTTCATTTAGTAATCCTCATACTTGAGTGGCTTTTGAGTCTTGTATCGGGTGAATATTAAATGAAAAAAAGATAAAATATTTTAAGTGGATTTTGTTAAACAGTATTTGCTACACCAAGGCGACATGAAGTTTTTGAATTCGGAGTTACTTTCTCCTAGACCGGTTGCCACTCAAAGCTATAAAACACAGTCTGGCCTGCTATTTACCCATTGGTGGAGAGAGAAAAATAGGATTTCCCAAGTGTATTAGCAAGTGAATGTAATGGATCCGACTGGAATTCGAACCCCCCAATACGAGCCGATATCCATTATTCCACTGGGCCTACTCTATTTATTATGAGGTGTTGAGTATAGATGTATTCACACTTTTCCGAATCGCATTGGTAAATATAATCACAAATTTGTCTCAGTTTTTTTTTAATAAGGTTTATCATTGCGTTTTAGTCACATTAGACGACAAGAACTTTCACATTTCCCTCATAAACTTATATAACTATATTGTATTCCAATGACATTAAACATATTTTATTAATCATATATAGAACATTTTTGTTTGATACATAATCAAATTTAATAAGAAAATTTCTGATTTCTTAATCGAAGGTTGATTAGAAGTTACTTCTCACCAAGTTACCTCTCACGAAGGGGATGTTGGTGGTTCGCTACAATGTTCGTGGCATGATGGATCTTAGCCATGAAGGTTAGTACTGGTGGAAATAGGAAGTGTAGGGCGTATTATGATGGCCAAGGACGCATTTCAAAACCCGGGCAGAGTATGCGTGACAGGGGGATAACTTTGGTAACAAAGAAGAGATTACTGAACGGTTACGTGACATATGTCCTTCTTTATGGCAGCAAATATTGGACGATTTCCTCAAAGATGAGCAAGAGACTCGAAGCGACAGATATGTGGTTCTACAAAAGTATGCTAAGGATATCATGGACTGGTGTGTGAGCAACGATGAGATCTTAGAAAGGTTGCAAATAAGGAGGAGGCTTGTACTTAATACCAAAAAGAGGAAGCTGAAGTTTCTTGGCTACAATGAGTAAGTAGAGCCTGGAGAATCTGATAGTCGCTGGTCGACTAGGGGGAAAGAGAAACCAGATCAAACAACGTATGACATACTTGGCTTAAGCAAGTGGATGATAGAACGTGGTCTGTGGAGAGGTGGCAGAGGGAAGGAACTTGTTGAGAGCTGCAAGATATAGAAGGAGGTGAAGAGCCATGATCGTCTACGTCCTGAAAGGACATGACACATAAAAAAGAAGAAAGAACACATAATGGGGAAGGAGGGCTTTGAAGATCTGATACTCACGGATCGAATAGAAGGAAAGAGAGACAAGGGTAAACAACGCGTGACATATCTGGCGGGCTTAAGTAAGTGGATGAAAGAACCTGGTCTGGGGGGATGAATCAGAGGGAAGGAACTTGTTGAGAGCTGAAAGGGATAGAGGGAAGTGGAGAGCCATGATCGCCTACGTCCTGAAAGGACATATCACATAAAAAAAATAAAAGGGCACATTATGTGGAAGGAGGGCCTAGAGAATCTGATGCCCATGGATTACAGAATGTGGTCTGGGGGAGGAAGCAGACGGAAGGAACTTGTTGAGACCTGCAAGGGATAGAGTGAGGTGGAGATAGCCTACGTCCTGAAAGGTCTTATCACATAAAAAGAAAGAAAGTTTACCTGAATATCCTTCATGGAAATAATGGTAGAACAGCGAGAGGCTTGTGACGTAGAATTTTGTCCTCATCCTTCTTTCAATAATCTCTTACTCTATCTAGAAATGCCGAAAAATCTAATGAACAGAGAGGTGCTGACTGGCACATTGCCTGATTAATATTAGGTTGGTGCAAAAATAATGACGTTTTTGACGTATTTTTTAACGTCAAAAAAAGTCATTATTTTTGCACCAACCTGATATTAGGTTGCTGCAAAAATAATGTCGTAATAATGTAGTTTTTTGACGTTAAAAAATACCTCTAAAAACGACATTATTACGTCATTATTTTTGCACCAACCTAATACTTCCGTTTTGTTCAGAGATTTAACGTTGAAGAAGAAAAAACTATGCGAATTTAAATCCCTTTATCTCTTCGCTGTTAATAAAGATTTACATGTGAAAAGCATAGTGCTTTTTCTGTATGATAAGCGTGTTGAGAATGACATTCAGTATTGTACATCAGAGGCAGGAAAATATGAATTAGGTGGTTTAAGATATTACCCTTTCAGATAAAACTTTTTTTGTGTGGATTATCATCGAGAAAGATTGGAAAATAAAGAAGATATTATTGTCTTTAAAATACAAAATGTCATTTTTAGTGTTTACCCACCCAAATTTGGTTGCATAAAACGCTACGTCATTTGGGAATTGATATAAATTATTACTGTTTCTCCGTCAAGTTAATCCAACTGAATCGAGAGAGATCATATTATGTTTCCTGGAGGACATGTAGCTAATATCATCAGATTCATATAGCAGGACGCAAGATCAATCACATTCGAATAGAATAGGCTAAACACTTATTAACCACCGCATCGAAAAATATGATCATTGCCGCTAATTGCAGACAGATTTATCTACAATATTTAACTGATCAGATGAAACGTAAAACCCCCATTATTTCTGCTCATGTGTCAAGATTTGTTAAGCAACGTCGAAATTGGTCAGTAACTAGATAGGTGACCGTTTGGCAATACCAACTGCTGTAAGTCTGGACGTGCCGGTGGTATAATGTATAATGGCTCGGAATTGTTAATCTGAGAGACGTGTTCTAATTCCATTTGTGTTCGTTTACGGTCATCGAAGTAAAGCAACGTCGAACTTGGTCAGTAACTAGATAGGTGACCGCTTGGGAATACCAGCTGCTGTAAGCCTGGATGTGCGGGTGGTGTAAAGGATAATGTCTCGGAATTATTAATCGGAGAGACGTGTTCTAATTCCATTTGTATTTGTTTACGATCATGGAAGGTAAGCAACGTCGAACTTTGGCAGTAACTAGATAGGTGACCGCTTGGGAATACCAGCTGCTGTAAGCCTGGATGTGCGGGAGGTGTAATGGATAATGGCTCGGAATTATTAATCGGAGAGACGAGTTCTAATTCCATTTGTGTTCGTTTACGATCATGGAAGGTAAGCAACGTCGAACTTTGGCAGTAACTAGATAGGTGACCGCTTGGGAATACCAACTGCTGTAAGTCTGGATGTGCGGGTGGTGTAAAGGATAATGACTCGGAATTGTTAATCGGAGAGACGTGTTCTAATTCCAATTGGGTTCGTTATATTCGCTTACGCGCAAATACCTCTCGGAAAGTTATAGATGCACTTCATTCCCAACCAGCTATGATTTGGTTTGCTTTGGTTTGTTTCACGGTATATGAACCTCAGTGGGTTATTTAATGCCGTCATATTTATTGTTGGTAATATTTTTTTCAAAACTGTATTTCTGGTAATCTTTTAGCTGGGACCCTAAAGGGTGCCACCACCCCGGGTCAGAGTGGATCTGGGAACACCAACAACTAAGAAGTGTTTCAACGCTTCTCAAAACGTCCAGATCAGAGGCCTTCTGTTGCATGTAGTTTATCGTCATACCCAGGAGGGTCCCACTTAGTTATGGGTTAATTAGTAAAACTTGTATCATTATATCATTATTATCACAAAGAATTCTTGCAATCTAAAAATATTTTGTGGCAAAGTCATAATTAATTTTTAGATTGTCAGGTTAAATAATAAAAAACAACACGAATTCAGAAAGGCGGTCGTTTTTTTTTAATCAGGACAAGGGCGATCATAGGTCTCCACAGCTTCTTTCCATTTGATTCTTATAAACTAGCAAAAAAACTGCTAAACTGTAGAAAACTAATCCAGACACCATCTTTAAGGAAATCTTTGGTATTAGCAAATTGTTAGAATCTTCGCCTCTGTTTTCTTATGTGTATTATGTCCTATCAGTCTCACATTTAATATTCGATCTGGCCCCACCAATTTCGCAACTCTGCTTAAGCGAACAATCTTCCCTTAGAACACCTGGTGTTTTCTGTAACTTACTTAAAAAAACAAAAACTTTCTTACCAGCCTAATGTAGAACTAATGAATACAAGGTGTGACAATTTAATTCCCCGAATGACCACAATGTGTCGCAAGGGTAATATGTTAGGCAATCATTTATATCCGAGCATTTTACCACTTCAGGTTTCTTCTGAGGCAGAACAGATAAGTCTTTCGGTGTTGAGCAATAGAAAAGTTGCACGTGTTCTTGATATAAGCCTGGGAGAAATGGGTGAGAAAGGTTTATACAATAACGAATTAATATCAACTTTTGGGTGTATATTTTGAAAGTCCCAGAGATTGCTCAACCATATTAAAATGGCTTATGAAGATGGTGTTAGTATGTATGGTTGTATATGTATAGCTGGCCGCTCTTATTCGAGGATACCTCTCTACTAAGGCGGCTAGGCAATCTCTATTGCAGACGCTTCCTCAGGCGCATTTGTATTTATTCAACACCCGCAGAGCCAACCTGTGATTCATGCTGCAACTATGCTGAGCAGACCTTAGAAAGAGCATGTTATCTAGCGTGATCAACAATTTGTACAAGACCAATCACGCTGAAACCCTCGGTCACGATGACTTGTGACTTCATGCTACCACAGCTATCGATGGCACCAAAGGGTTCCGTCTACCCAATTTCATTTAAAAGGCTTGGGTCAACCTGTGATTTTCAGGCACTTTCCAAAGGTGCTACACGCTGGGATCGACCGTTTCAGTCAGATAACATTAGAAAGTTTCCTTCCCGACAAATCGACTATGGCGAGATTCGAAATCTGGTCTCATTGTCAGAATGCAAACGTTCTAACCACTCGGCCATCCGCCCATTCAAGGATTCCTGTCTACTAGGGCGACTAGTGAATCCCTGTTACATACGCTTCCTCAGGCGCATTTGTGTTTATTCAACACCCACAGAGCCCACCCGTGGTTTATACTGAAACTATGCTGAACAGACCTTAGTGACTGTTTCTTGGAAAGAGTGTGTTATCTAGCGTGATCAACAATTTGAAAAAGGCCAGCACGCACAAGTCCTCGGCCATGGTGTTAGTAGAACGTAGAAAAATTTTCGAACAAATATATATGTAACAAAATGAAACATAACTTGTCCAGAATACAGAATACGCATCCTAAGGGCAGAAATCCTGTGTAAAGAATGTGCTTTGGAAATTTTCAGGAACTGTCTTTTAAATAAACTTATCAAACTGTATGTTTAATAAACTTTTCCCGTATTAGAGACTTTAATGTCTGCTGCATTTAAAAGAAGCCATCATCGAGTACTTTGTTCGCTAACTTTTACGATGATCGATGATATTTTATCTGAGACCGGTCTGAGTTCGATCGTAGACTTTCGTGAACTTACAATATATTTTCGTCTTAGTGAAATATATACTCCTCTAATCAGATTGGCATCTATTAAGTCGAAATTATTTTGGGAATAAGGTAAATGTGCATTGAGGAAATCGATTCACATAAACTGTTACTGTTAAAGTACAAGGCAAGAAGTGGGCAGTTAACAATATGCATTTTTTGTATTGAGAAGTGCTGTGTGATTTCAATCATGGCTCTAAACATGAATGTGGTAACCACCTTTGCATTTAGATCAGAGCTTTCGCAAGAAAGGAAGTGACTCAGTGTACAAATGAAAGTTGGCTAGAGTGAAATAATTTAATCATATATTCTAAACCTGTAAGTTACCATAAAACAAGCTCTTTATGACACAGACGACTATCAAAATGTTTAAATTTATCACATTTTCTTAATTACGGCATCTTTGCTAAAAAGATTTCCGATTATTTAGCAGCATCAGTATAAAAGAAAGTAATTCAATCCACGTAACACCGAATGTTATTGCTATTAACTGACTTAATTTAATTATTAATTAAATTATTAATTATTAATAAATATTTTTTATTTATTAATTATTGCTACCATTATGTCTATTAAGTTTGTATACATATATACACGGGAAAATATATATCTACACATTAAGAGAGATTAAAAGGAGAACGAAAATAATGTGTCCAACATATGATATGGAGAGACTTTTGTGTTTCTGGAAAAGCCATGTTTAGGACTCCAGGTTCAAACGGGTCGGATTCCTTTAGTATGGCCCAAGCAAGGACACATTCTTCGAACAGGAAACGATGAGTCTTGGGTTTTCTCAAATTGAGTACTGCAGGCCGGAGATAGTTTCTTTCTATATGTAGGCAAGAATTATATCTACACAGTAAGAGAGATTAAAAGGAGAACGAAAATAATGTGTCTAACATATAATATGGAGAGACTTTTCTGTTTCTGGAGAAGCAATGTTTAGGACTCCAGGTTCAAACGTGTCGGATTCCTTTATTATGACCCAATCAAGGACATATTCTACAAAGAGTACTGCAGGCCGGAGATTGTTTCTTTCTATATCTTGGGACTATATATTCATATTAATATTCGGTGAAAGAGGTGAGCATGAAATTCATTCATGTTTATTTTTATATAATGTTCACTTTGCACAACACTAAACAGCCGCTCGAAGGTTGCAGATTAAGAGGCACAGTTTATGGGGATATGCTGGGAAAAAAACGATTAACTCTCGACTTGAATAGAAGAATATTATAGGGATGATGGAGGCCTCTTCTTGGGAGACAGTTCTAAAAGGTATCTGTAAAAAGAAGCTGCTCGAGGGGAAGTTATATCTCACCTCACATGGAATACGAAGGGAATGCACCTGGCATTACGGGTTTCAGCCGTGATTGTTAGAACTGTAAGACTGGTATAAGTAAGATTGTAGTGATCTGTGAAAAAAAAAAACACTGTTGGGAGTGCATTCTACAGAGCAGTGGTTTGCATGAAGAAGCTTTTTGAGTGGAACTTAGTTCTCATCAATAAATGTGGCTGGATTGCTACAATGTAATTGGCATAGCGTGTCCTGAGAGTCAAGGTTTGCACAGGAGGAACAAGTGAATGTAGTTTGTCAGAACACTTTCCATGGAAATAGCAAAGACTGCGACGTTGCGCACTTGGGAGCGAGAGAGGTTGTACGATTGAAGTTAATTCATTATCCACAAGGACGCCAGGATGTCTTTGGATTATATCAGGGCTGGAAAGTGTAATTGTATAGCTCTTGATGAAATATATCAGTTGTACTACATTTTCGTCCTGATTTGGCTCTTGTAAAAGATAGCAAAATGAGTAAGATACTTACTGGATCGGTACCGGGAAACGACCACTTTCCCTCGTCTCCTAGGTTTCGTCTATGGGGAAAAGGGTTGTAAAGTGGAAAATAACCCATCACTCATGAGGATGCGGAGGCGCTTTTGAACACTAACGAAGGTAAAGACTTGTAAAAGATAACAAAATATGTAAAATACTTACTGGATCAGTACCGGGAGACGACCACTTTCCCTCGTCTCGAAGGTTTCGTCTATGGGGAAAAGGGTTGTAAAGTGGAAAATAACCCATCACTCATAAGGATGCGGAGGCGCTTTTGATCACTAACGAAGGTAAAGACTTGTAAACGATAACAAAATGAGTAAGATACTTACTGGATCAGTACCGGGAGACGACCACTTTCCCTCGTCTCCTAGGTTTCGTCTATGGGGAAAAGGGTTGTAAAGTGGAAAATAACCCATCACTCATAAGGATGCGGAGGCGCTTTTGAACACTAACGAAGGTAAAGACTTGTAAAAGATAAAAAATGAGTAAGATACTTACTGGATCAGTACCGGGAGACGACCACTTTCCCTCGTCTCGAAGGTTTCGTCTATGGAGAAAAGGGTTGTAAAGTGGAAAATAACCCATCACTCATAAGGATGCGGAGGCACTTTTGAACACTAACGAAGGTAAAGACTGGTCACCGACTCCACTTATATGGCAGCATCTGCGAAACTATTTTGATTGTAACTACTTTTGCAGCGCATAGCAATAATGAGTGTAGCGTCATTTAAATTTAAAAGTGTTATTACTTTAAAAAAAAAAAGCATTCACATTGGAAGCTGCGTTAATTCGTCAGTTCCTCAGCCTTATTTGCATAAAAATAAAAAGCTTTTTGGTGTTAATTTGAAATTTTGATTCGAACTTGCGTTTAATTAGTTTCTGGGGCAAAGTGTAAGAAAAAGAAGAAAAAAAATAGAATTCTTGTTATTTGCTCGACTTATTTATGATTCTGCTATTATGCGTTGCGTTGTTTTGTTTTTTTTTTACTTTTTCGTTCAGTCGGTAGAATATTACACAGCACTGTTTATATTTAATACTTATTTTATGCGTTTTAATGCAAACATCCACTTCATTGGTTACTCTGTCCACCAATACAAAGAAACATGTGAAGGTTTGTTGCATAGGACTTAAAGGTCGAGTCAGCGACATCCTTCATTCTGTCTTATTGGCCGAGGAAACGATACTAGAACAAGAGAGAAGTACAATTAATAATAATAATAATAATAATAATAATAATAATAATAATAATAATAATAATAATAATGACCTAGTTGAGAAGAAATCTTATATCATTTTTCGTTTCACTTACGATTTTATTTTCTGGCCCATCCAACTTTCGACTTGTTCGCACTCGAAACATTTGTCAAACAATTTCAATGAACTGGACGTAATTTTCTGTTGATTACTTCATGAATTATTTTATCTCGTCAGTTCACGAATTAATTGGCGTCTGTTTTGTTTAAATCGTTATTGAGCTTTACACGACTGCCTTGTTGTTTTTATTTTTTCTTGCCACTTTTTTTACGAGTTGGAAAAAATATTTTTTGTAAACAACGCCGTAAGACATGACAATGTAATTCATTTTGTCAAAATAATAAAAAATGAAAAGAAATAAAACAAAAATAAAATAAAAATAAAATAAAACAAAACAAAAATATAAAAATAAAAAATAAAATAAAATAAAACAAAAATAAAGCAAAAATAAAATAAAATAAAAATAAAATAAAACAAAACAAATAAAAATAAAAAATAAAATAAAATAAAACAAAAATAAAATAAAATAAAAATAAAATAAAATAAAACAAAAAACAAACTGTCATTGTTCTTGTCCCTCTTCGATTGTCAATCTATGAATGAATAACTAGTGAGCGCATGCGCGTTGGTGTGTGTGCTTTTATATGTATATACTGAGTGATTGCAGTATACGCATATCGGTGATTGTTTTGCTAAGTTCTTACATGTGTATACACAAGCAGATCGGGTATAAATAAAAAAGAGAGTAGATGCGTACACACTAATCTGTATTTTTCTACACGAGCACCTGGACTGTTGTTCATATAGATGAGTTTATATCTCCAGAGGTTAAATTTGGTTATGTGTCATTCACAACTTGCATCCAAATATTCTAGTCTTTAAATGAATGTCGATACAGATATCATTTCCTTCTCCTGTATACAAGGATGAGCTTAATCTAATGACAACATAGAAAGAACTACAGCTACAGTCTAGTAACAACTACATATATCAGAATCGAAGTTATTCAATTTTAGCCTATCGTGAAGAACGGGTGATCTCTAAGGAAGTCACCCTGACATGAAATCTTAATGGGAGTTAAGCTCAATAAACACCTTCAGTGGAACTCGTACATAAGATCCATCGTTAAAGATGCTGGAAAATGGTTGATTTCTTATACTGCTCAGCAAGTATCTGACTCCTCCAACTATCCTCTGTTATTACAAGAGCC
This sequence comes from Acanthosepion lycidas, assembly GCA_963932145.1. Taxonomy (NCBI): domain Eukaryota; kingdom Metazoa; phylum Mollusca; class Cephalopoda; order Sepiida; family Sepiidae; genus Acanthosepion; species Acanthosepion lycidas. The sequence continues at coordinate 2,421,349 of OZ010605.1, forward strand.
AGGCCAGATCGAAAATGTAGTACTGCTGCCATATATGTGCAGGATGTGCATAGTATTCCCGTTGCAGCCAAAGAGCGTTCTCGCGTCCTTGTGGGTAATGGGTTATTTTCCCCCTCTACAAGTACTTTATTGGAAAATGTTCACACGAACTACATTGATTAGTTTCACTATTTATAACTTTCTGGTCAAAGACTGTCCATGCAATACGCGACTTATTCCTTTAGTATTCCATTGTTGAGATTTAAGGTTTAATCGAGTAGCTTCTTCTCACAAACTGCTGCTCGGTGGAACGGACTTCAAAGAGGATGCTTTCCCGATCACTAAAATCTTAGCCTATTCAAGTTTAGGGTTAACCGTTATCTTCTCCACACATCCTGATAAAATGTGCCTCTTACTCTATAAACCCAGTGTAGCTTTTGGACCTTGCACATATTTAATTTTAATGTGATAAGCACTGTAGTTAGGGACAAAACAATCTATGTAATAAGCGAGAATGGAAGAAATATATATTCGCCCTTTTGTATTTCCCTCATTATGAACATTATTATATCGATAATATAATAACACTGTATTTCACGGATTAAACGGAATAACTGAAAGAAAAATGAATGCCAAACGTTTTGTTCTCAGAAAATTTTATAATATTACATATATACACGGGAAAAATATATATCTACAGAGTAAGAGAGATTAAAAGTAGAACGAAAATAATGTGTCTAACATATAATATGGAGAGTCTTCTGTGTTTCTGAAGAAGGTATGTTTAGCACTCCAGGTTCAAGTGGGCCGGATTCTTTTCGTACAAGCAAGGACATACTCTACGAACAGGAAACAATGTGTCTTGGTTTTTCTCAAATTGAGTATTGCACACCGGAGATAGTGTCTTTCTATATCTAAGGAAGATATATACATATTCATATTGTGTCATAAATAATTTCCGTTTTAGGAACCAATTGTAACAATTTATGTATAATGCTAACCATTTCTTAAATATAATTTTCAACGCAAAAGCCAGTAGGTTGACAAATATAAATCCTCACAACTGACACCAAAGCCTGATCTTCATATTAGAAAGGGGATGTTGTGCATTTGATGGGATCATCGTGTATTACTCGATATATAAATTTTCATTTAGGATTTCATTGCATTTCAAGACCTCGTTTAGTGTTAAAACGCAATGAAGCACTAAATATACATTTATTTGTTGAGCAACTGCAACAGGTCTAGAACAGTTTAGTCGAAAAGCGTCCTGCGCCTGTGAATAGAAAATATTATGTCCTCCAACCTGACAAAGCAAGACTTTATACAGTAAGTAAATCATACGATAAATATAGAAATTTGACTGGTTTATTCTACCCTACCCTTTATATCCGCCCCCACCGCACCTACAAAGCATGCTGCACATTTTGGGAACCGCTGGGTTAGACTAGTAGCATTCGGGCTATTATAGCCCAAATGTTAATAGTCTAACGCGTGATTATTTCCTTTGTTTTAATGGCTTCCAAATGCTTTGATAGGGTAAAAAAACTTCTCTAAAGAAAACCAGATTCGGCGAAAACTATTTCATACTAAATGATTTTGATCAATTTGACGTAGTGTAATTGTTAGCAAGTTTGTCTCGCTAGATCCATTACGAAAAGAGAAATTATTTATAAGTGAACTTTATACAAACGTTATGTGTAAAATAATTGTTATTTAGAAATAAAGAATATTGTCATACCGAAAAAATTGTATTAGGTGCTAAAATTTCTTGGTTGAACTTTAGTGTACGAACATATAAGTTAGCTGATACAGTTATTAAACATTTCCAACGACTGATGAACATTTCTTTAAAATGGTAACTGCGTCTTACCTTTCTGTAATGGTCTCCGTAACTGAAACGGTAACGGAATGCTTAACCAATATATAAGACTATATATGATGACTTGATGCTTCTTTTCAATTACGTCCGTTTTCCATGGTAGACAGCTTCTCCTGTTGCAGATTGCTACTCAGGTATATTTCTTTGAAACTCACAGAGTCAACCCGTTGTTCATACTGCAAATATGTTGAGCAGCCGTCAGCTATAGTTTCTGAAAGAAAGCACAAAATTGCCAGGTGTTCAATAAACCTTGTTCGTTTGAAACCTCGTTCACATTCCACAACCCCTTGATAGTACAGCAGTCGCTGAGTTCCGAGTTGTATCTTCTCCCTAATCATTCAAAATTTCTACCCAAAATCAAACCAAAACTAGGGTATGGATTCCGGGTATTTCCTGAGAATACTGTACATCACCCTATCTCTGAAACACAGTTCCATTTAGATTTCATGAAATATCCACACGGTGCCTTACACATCCATCGTCTCTCCAGCTCGAATATATTAGGAAATCGACCAGGGTGATATAGGATCTCGCGTCTTATGGCTCGAATGCGAATAGTCTAAACCAGCGGTTCCCAAATTTTGCAATACGTCTCTTAGGTGCTGCGGAAGAGGATAGCTGGCGAGACAGAATGATTGAAAGGCAATTAAAGAATTAGAAACTTTTTAAAAATTCATAAGCACAAAAAAATAATTTGTGATTTCGAAATTTAAAATATTATTACGGAATACTTGTAACTGCATGCATGAGTCCCAGTATAAATAGTTAAAAATATTTAAGGACCTATTTTATCAATGTGATAGTTTTGCATTACATCAAGCATAAAGAGTATAGTAACTCGAGCACGCCAATTTGGAGGAGACAGTTATCAATGATAATGGTCTTAATTCGTTATCTGCCTTTAGTGCTCTATCTCTTTATTTAAATCTACATTTTATCACATAAATTTTAGTAAAGCGCGAGCAATATTTCATTCTGAAACTGCGGCTCAGACTTAAAAAAAAATGATTAGTAACCTTTGGTCTAACTAACCGGTCATGTCCCCAATAAGATATGGTTGTAAAAAGAAAAACAAATATTTGCATAGGTGTATGCTAGGGTTAAAATTACACATTTGTAGACGGTGTTTCCTTCCAAATATCACATAGAATCTTATATATTAGGTTGGTGCAAAAATAATGACGTAATAATGTCGTTTTTTGACATATTTTTAACGTCAAAAAACGACATTATTACATCATTTTTTTGCACCAACCTAATAAATATAGACATGGAGAAAAACGAAGGTTGTAAAAATCTTCATTTTAAAGATATTCGAATTAACTGTCCTAAATAGTTTTCTCTTTCAATCGACAAGAAGAAGAATGAAAACAAGAGAGTCGATGCGTGTTTTACGAAGCATGAACGAAAGTTCGTTAATATTTGTAAGAGCATACAAAGGCTAAGCAGGAGGAGAATGGTGGTGGGAGTAAGAGATTCTATAATGAAACAGAGAGAGAAAAAAGAAAGACAAATGATTAGACGAGAGGGAAGTCTATGAAAAAGAAGAAATTTAAAAAGTGAATAAAAGAAAAGAAAAAAATGAGAAGGAAAGAGAGAAATTTTGGAATCTCTGCAAACGAACCACGGTTTTTTACAGAGAGAGAAAGAGAGCTAGAGAAGGGGGAAGACGGTAAGGTGAGAGAGAGAAAGAGAGAGAGAAAAATGAGAAATAGTAAATAGAGAGAGAGAAAAAAAGAGAAAAGAGAAAGAGGGAGCGAGAAAAAAAAACAAAAAAAAAACGGAACGGAAAGTGTTATATATTTACATAAGAGAAAGAAAGAGAAGGGAAAAATGTCATAGAGAAAAAGACTGAGAGAGAAAATAGAGATGGGTATAGAAAGAGAAAGTGAGGGAGAAAAACTGAAAGAAAAAGTGTCATGGATTTTAAACTAGATAAAAAGAGAGAGGGGAGGAAAGAAGAGGGGAGAGAAAAAAGAGAGAGGAAACTGAAAGCAAGACGTCATAGATTTATTTAAAATAACGAGAGAGGGGGAGAGGGAGAAAAGCTGAGAGAGTGATAAAAGACAGAGAGAAAAGAATGAGAGAAAAAGGGAGATAAAAATATTAGAAGGAAAGCGTTTTGCATTAGAAAAAGGGAGAGGGAGAGAGGAAATAAAGGCAGAGAAAAAAGACAAAGATAAATATTAAGAAAAGTATCAGAGATTTACTCTAGAGAAAGATCGAAAGATAGAGGGGTAAGTAGTTTGACAGAGAAGAGAGAGAGGGGTAAGAGATAGCAAAAGAGAGAGAGATAAGAAATTTGAGGAATGTGTCATACATTCACACTAGAGAATGACAGAGAAGTAGAGGGGAAAGAAGGGAAGAGAGAAAGAAAAGAGAAAGAAAAAAATTGAAAAGAAAAGTGTCATAGATTTACACTAGAGAATGAGAGAGAGGAAGAGGGGAAAGAAGGGGAGAGAGAAAGAAAAGAGAAAGAGAAAAAATTGAAAAGAAAAGTGTCATAGATTTACACTAGAGAATGAGAGAGAGGAAGAGGGGAAATAAGGGGAGAGAGAAAGAAAAGAGAAAGAGAAAAAATTGAAAAGAAAAGTGTCATAGATTTACACTAGAGAATGAGAGAGAGTAAGAGGGGAAAGAAGGAGAGAGAGAAAGAAAAGAGAAAGAGAAAAAATTGAAAAGAAAAGTGTCATAGCTTTACACTAGATATATAGATAGGGAGAGGAATAGAAGCAAATAAGAGCGAGAGAGAGAGAGAGTAACAGACAGTTAAATATTGAAGAGAGGAAATGGAGGAAAAAGAGAAAAATGAGAAAGGGCGGTTAGATTTGTTTTTAAACCTAGTCAATCTTTCTGTTTATATTGTTCACTCAAAGAAATACGCATACATCTAAACTAAGACGAAAATAAAAGCGAAAAAGAGATAGAGAAAGAAAAGAGAAAGAGAGGTAGAGATAGAAAAGGAGAAACAAAGACAGAGAAAGAGAGGCAAAGAGAAAGATAGAGATAAAGAGAGAGAAGAAGAGAGAAAGAGAGATAGAGAAAGAGAGATGGAGAAAGAGATATAAATGGAAAGTGTGATAAGGAGAAAGAGAGAGAGAAAGTGAGAGAGAAAGAGAGAGAGAGAAAAGGAGAGAGTAAGATAGATATATAGAGAGAAAGAGATAAAGAGAAAAAGAAAGAGTGAGACAGAGACAGAGAAAGAGAAATAGTGAGGGAAAGAGAAAGAGAGAGAGGAAGACAGATAATAGGGAAGAGAGAGAAAGAGAAAGAGAGAAAAAAGTGAGAAAGAGAAAGAGAAGGAAATAGAAAAAGTCAGAAAGAAAAAGAAATAAAGAGAGAAAGATAGATAAACAGAAAGAGAGAGAAAGAGAGATAACAAGAAATGGAGATAAAACGAGAGAGAAAGAGGGAAAGTAAATGAGAGAGAGAATAAAGGTAGATAAAGAGAAAGAGATAGAAAGAGACAGATAAAGAGAAAGAGAGAGAGAAAGAGAGAGAAAGAGAAAGAGAAAGAGAGAGAAAGAGAAAGAGAGATAAAGAGAGAGTGAAACAAACGAAATTGAGAAGGCTGTTTAAAAATGTAAAGAAAGAGAGAAATATATTTTTGACGACGAGTTTTGGATATGAGCCCCCACTTCCCTCCAAAGATAAAAAAAAAGTAACCCAAAAAAGAAATTCGGTAAACAAAATTTTCGTGAAATTTTTAATAATATTCCATGTTATTTGAATGATTTTTTTGAAATTACGTATTTTCCATATTTTTGATTTTTACTCATATTTTATAACTTTTCTTTTTTTTCTTTTTTGTTTAAGTTGCTTCAGAATGCAGATTTTATTTTTCCTTTCCAATCATGCGACTTCTCATTATATCATTGTAATGTCTTTTATAATAGGCGTGGGAAAAATTGTCAGCCAACAGGACATTCGCCGAGACGAATTGCTAAATCATTAACAATGTCATTAATAATGAAGTTAAGAAAAATACAAATGATTGAACAGCAAGATTAAAAAAAAAGATACAAAATTAAAATAAATATTCAAGGCAAGTCAACCATGAGTCAACTTCCGATGTGCTAACAATCTCAGAACTAACCACAATACTACAATAATAATATCAATAATAATTATCTTTAAGAAGTGTTTTTAGGTTGGGCTGGAGTGGAATATCTCTTCTAAGAGAGAATATGCCCCCAACTCATTTTTTCTCCTGTAATAACGTGTATATTATGATGATAATGGGATAATGTTTTCAGTATGTGAAGCCTGGGTGTTTTGGTAAAGATCACCTCTCTTCGAACATTGCGGACGGGCGATGAAGAAATCACAAAGAACTGTACCAAATAAGAGAATCCACAACACTTGAGGATTACCAACATCAGCAACAGCTGAAGAGCACAGGTAACTCGAAGAGAAAACAATGATATAATGAAGATATTGATGTTCCACACTACACCAAATAAAAGGTTAGGAAGGTAGCCTCCATCTATACTGGAAAGAGCGATATCAGCTACTGGGCTTGAAAAACCTATTTTTCTGAAAGATTGTTTTAACAGAAAGAGTTTATAAACTTCATTTGAAAGTACTACAGATTGCTCTGTCAATGAATACCAAATATTTCCTTATAGGGAAACGGCTAAAAATGTAAAAATCTTTACTATCCCGTACCAGACGCCCGAAGAAATTATTCGTGTACATTTTAGAGCTCTCAAATTTATTCCGATTGGTTTTGTTCAATTGATTTTTGTGATTGACCACTTTTGTTTTATATTTGCAGTAACAAGAAATATAATATTTTACGATGAAAACGTCTGCATTTTTTATCCTTTCATCTCAAGCGAGGTAATGGAGTCACTAAGGCGCAGAGGAGGTTATTGAGCGTGAAATAGTATATGAAAAGAAAACATTATTATGGAACAAGAACAATAAAACAACAGAAATTGAGAAGACAGAAGGTAATGATTGCTATTACCCTTTTGAAGATCAAGCCTAACTAGAACTCATGAGATTAGTAGAAACTTCCACAACCGAGAACTGCGAGAAAAAAAACTGTTAGCATAGAACTTACGGTTATATGTTGTAAGTTCAATTGTAAAATAAAGAGGGCTTGCCACGAATCTTGTAATGCACATAAATGTATAGAGTCTAGGTACCATACATGAAATGTTATCAGGACGATTATTTCGAAAATATTTTTAGCTAAAGCGCAAGGAAGCTACATTACGTCGGTGGGAAAATGACTTGAAGCCTTGATGCCAGTTCAGGACCCATGATATTGTACATTTTTCTTTGCATTTTATTGAGGATCTCTAAATATACAGGGTACGATTCGGTAAATTGTCGCCATTTTATATTTTTAATTTAGCGCATGCGAGTTGTTTGTTTTTGATGCTGTTGCCCGCATAAATAGAAGTGTCAGTTGGGCACCCTCTGTGAAATAAAGCGAACCATGACACTCCGTCAGAAAATTTAAAAGGCATGCATTACTGCTTGGCATTCGCACCGGAAGCTCTAATATAAACATTTCATAGTGTTTTGGTAGTCAATCTGAGGACAATGCTGATTAGGAAGTTGTTTTTAATGATCATTCCTGGTGTCCCCATTGATTTTCCCACAGGGCATCAGTCTGAACGTTAACGCCTACATCAAGTGCATTGAGGTGGGTAGTGCTTCCCTGGGCCAAGAGAGTGGCTGCTGGAGGCTCTCTGTCGTCCAACAGGACTCTGCATCATGACATACAAGCAGATGAACACAATGATGACAATTTCTTCAACAACATCACCCCTGGCCATCTAACTCCCCAGACTGCAACCCCCGTTGGGCGCAGATGAGTGGGTGATCGGCAAAACCTCTTCTGATACGAAAGATGAACTGAAGGCAAGAATTATAGCAGCATTTACCAACTTAAAGAAGGAGACAATCCGGAAGAGTTGCAAGAAATTCTAAAGTCGTCTTGAGGTTTTGGTTGAAGGTAATGGTGATTTTATAGAATAAATTTACCCTTTAATATTTCAAGATAATATGTGCAATTTTGGTAAATATATCTGTTAAAATGAGATGTCAGAGTTATTCTTATTATAGCGTAATTTCGACAACAATTTATCCATCGCACCCTTTATAGAAAGAAAACAAGACATGTGGTACCAATTTTTAACGCCCCGGCAAGGCGGGAGTGCCACTAACACGAAAAGGGTTACAGAGCACTGAGAACAAGAGTAAAGAGGCGTGTTTGAGGAGAGGATTCAGAGAAGGATGGGGAACAAGCGCAGAGTGTCAGATGTCGATTGACATTACACTTGAATATTTGAAGCTTATAGTCATCGGGGAAGCAAGTAAGGGGAAGGGAGTTCCACAGATGGGAAGTGCAGGGGAAGAAGAGAAGAAGAGACGGTTACATTTAACCATTTTGACAGAGGGTTGGACCGAGATGCCAGCCTGGTAGCTCGTTTAAATTCATGTAGTCCGTCAACCAGCGACAGTAGCTCGCCGGAACAGTTGCCGTGAAAATACTTGTAGAAGAGACAGAGGGAGGCTACGGCACGTCTGTGGGATAGCGATTTTAGACTAGATGCTAGATCAGGACCTATCATGTTGCATATTCGTTTCTGGATTTTGTCAAGGACCTCGAGACGCACAGCAGGAGCGCCAGACCATATATGACAGCAATATTCCATGCAAAGACGGATGGTTGATTTATAGATTTGAAGGATGAACACAGACGAGAAAAACTTTCTGGCACGACACAGAGAACCAACTATCCTTGCGGTTGATGAAGCTATTGATTCAGTATATCTATTCCACATCATGTCAGCGGACAGCGTGAGACCAAGTAGGCGTCACGAGGCTCTCTCAAGGAGTTGGGAATCAGTCATTCTGATGGGAAGAAGGACGGGTTCTCTGTGATGGGTAAAGGAGAGCAGTTTCGTTTTGGAGGCATTAAAGTTTACAAGCCATTTCCTGCCCGAGTCAACCACAGATTGGAGATGTTTTTTGAGATCAGCAGCCAGATTATAAGCATGTCAGACTTATAAATATCTAAGACAGATCCTGGAGAGAGGAAAAAATCTTTGATTCCGACGGAGTGAACCATCTTTCATAGCAACAAACCTAGCAATTGATTCAATGAAATCCTTACGATTCATGTTAGCGAAAACCGAGACCACGAGAAGGCAAAACGTGTCATTCTTCTGGGTGGATAACTTTAGATATTTATTCTAGAACAGCAACGATAATTTAACCCAACAACTAAATTAGTTCCATTTTTGAAACATGGATTCCTTATTACTGTTTAATGAATTCATATCCATTATTACGAACATTTTCTAGACTGTTGACATCACATAACCTCCACGTTAAAAAAAAAACAGTGGTTGTTACGAATAATAGAATAGTGTATAAACTGAACTAAGAGGGATGTCGAGGCTGTTTGAAACCCCCAGATAGGCTGGCTCCAAACATACACCTCGGGGTTTATTCTGAAAAAAGATTATACTATACTCAGATATATTCTGAGAAGATTTAACCTGGGCTGGTCTGCCGGTAATACAAATTATCACTACCCTCATTTTTTTTTAATGTGTGTGTGTGTGTATATATAAGTAATTGCATATACATACCTATTCCTATAGTAAATACAATTACTTTATACACGTGTAATTGTATTTACTCTAAAAATAAGCGTGTGTTCTTGTGAGTGTGTGCGTATGACTATGTATTTTTATTGTTATGTATATATGTGCGTGCGTGTGCGTATTTGTGTGTGTGAGTGCTAGTGTTTTTAAAAGTGTGTATATGTGTATGCGTATATACGCGTGTGTGGGTGTATAAGAGTAATTGTATTTATAATAGAAATAAATACAATTTATATGAGAATGTATGACTATTTGTATTTTTATTGCTATGAGTATATGTGGGTGAGTGTGTGTTGAGTACTTTTATAGCTGTGTGTGTGCATGTCGTTTGAGCGAGTGTGAATGAGTATTAGTATTTTATATGTGAGTGGATGTGAGCGTGTGTGTGTTTTAGCATTTTTCCGTAAGTGTGTGTATGTGATGTTAATTTGTGGATACATGTGGGGGTATTTCTATTTTTAATAGATATATGTGTGTGAGTGAGTTTTTATGAGTACTTTTATTTATACAGGTGTGAATATATGTATATGTATGTGTATATATTCGAGTGTTTTTATTTATAGACGTATATATGTGTGACTGTGTGAGTGTGTGAGAGAGTATTTTCATTTTCATAGGTTTGTGTGTATGTGTGTGAGTAATTGTATGTGTATGTGAACATTTATATTTATACTAGGTGTATGTCTATGCGTGTGAAGCTTGAGGGTGTTGAGTTTTAAAACAGTCTAATATCCAAGAAAATTAAACCTACAGTAAAAATTGAAACTGTCCCGTTTTGACGCTTGGGAAATAAAGCTAAGCTATATATAGACGAAGACGATAGAACTTGTCAATTTTTTAAAAATATATCGAATATATATATATATGTGTGTGTGTGTATAGAGAGAGACAGATAGAAGGAGAGAGAGAGAGAGGCAAAAACGAAAAAAATTCTTTAAAACTTGTTTCTCTATACTGTCTAAAATTGATGGCCTGATTTCGGTAATTGCGCCGTTAAATCGGTATTATTTTCCGCATGAGTTATCTAGAATATTATCTATACAATTTCAACTATTGTCGCTTGTAAGCGAGAATTTCTAGATCAATACAATTAAAAACATCCGCTCAAGGCTCCTACGACCCGTATCGTCCTAAATTGACGGTTATGTTGAAGTAATTTTACAAGTGCAAAATTGGTTATATTTTCGGAGTGGCCAACCGAGTTTTTGCATCTATACAAATAATTTTATGGGTATGGGTGCATGTGAGTGTGGGTTACTGCGCATTAATATTTGCATTTTTATAGCTATTTGTGTTAGCGGATATGTGCCTGTGTGAGTATTAACATTTAAAACTCAACTTGAACAGGTCAAGTCTTTTAAAAAAAGAAGAAAATATTTCTGAACTACAATGTAATATAAATCAACATATGTGGCAGTGAATGTGGGACAATCTCCCCACAGATGAAGAGGAGACTTGAAACAAAAGATATATGGTTCTACAGAAGGATGCTGAGAATGTCGTGGACGGATCCTGGGCACTTATAGAAACCGAAAGAGAATTCGACTTTTAAATACTTAAAATAAATATATCACAAGAAAAGCTACATGAAAGTAAAAACAGTAAATCGATCTTCTGACTTCCTTAATGCGATATTAGACATGAGTCCTTGTTTTTTTTTTAATATACAGTGTCTCTTCAGGACGTTAGCAATCATGGCTCTCCACAATTTCCTATCCTTTGTAGCTCTTAATAAATGTTATCTTTTTTTATCTCTTCTAAAATTTGTTCGCCATGCATTTAAAATCTTCTTATTCTATGTGACATGTCCATTCAAGGCGTTAGCGATCATGGCTCTCCACAATTTCCTGTCCTTTTTGTAGCTCTTTGTCTTTTTGTTATCTTTCTTAAAACCTGTACCGCCATGCATTTACACAAATTTGTTAGATAATTAGTACCCTGTTTTTCTCTATCCCTCTTGTTACTTGTGAGTGTAATATTTTCTGAGCCGTCTCTCTTCGTTATTTGCCTGGTAATTTTCAATAGCCACTTGCTGATGTTAAGTAAAGGTATGCTTTTTGATCGAATTTTCTCTAAAAAAATTGTCGCTGTTTATAATTTCGGTCCATGTTATTCTCAGCATCCTTCTGTAGAACAAAATTTCCCTGCTCCATCTGTGAGAAGACTGTCCAGGATTCACTGTCATATAAGATGTCTCTACATGAATTTAATCGTGCTATTAGATTGTCACCAAGGTCTCACCGTTTTACTGTTGAAATGGCTAAATGCGAACGGTACTTCTACTCGAACTTTTTCTTTTCTCGAACTACACGCCTGTGGAACTCACTTCAATTAACTTGCTTTCCTGAAAACTAAAATGTTTAGAAATATAAAAGCAACATCAATCGTCTTCTGTCTTCTTGAATCCCGTTCAACTTTTCATCAACCCTCACTATTCTCAGTCTTCTCTTTCACGTTCACTCCTTGTAACAGCCTGCTTACTAGTGGCATTTTCACCTTGCTTGGGTTGAAATGATTAAAAAAAAGCTCAGTAATCATTTCTTTGTTTATACCGAAATTTTCCCTTTTCTTGATACTTTGTTTCGTTCTTTGGAAGGCATCTTTCGCTATGCCAATGAGTCATCAAATTTGAGTGACGCACTTTTCGTCCTATGTTAAAACATTTCTGAAATATTTAAATTGCTACATTGGTTTGACATTCGTATCTCCAATTTTTAATTTGGATGTTGGGCTGTTTCTTTTGCCATCGCCATACATTATGTCTTCTTGCAAATGATACTTAGTCCTTTCTTCTCGCTTTCTTGAACTATTTTCTGTAGGAGTACTTGTAATTCTCTTTCTCTGTCTGTTATCAACACTTTTTCGTTTTCATGTATTTTCAAGATTGTAGCCGCCAATAATGAATCCCAATAAAATTTCTATTATTTTCCCTAGCTATCACTCTCGGCTTATTCATATTCAACCAACTACTTAGCCATCACATCTATCTATCTATCTATCTATCTATCTATCTATCTATCTATCTATCTATCTATCTATCTACTATTTTCCCTAGCTATCACTCTCGGCTTATTCATATCCAACTATCTAATTAGCCATCACATCTATCTATCTATCTATCTATCTATCTATCTATCTATCTATCTATCTATCTATCTATCTATTATTTTCCCTAGCTATCACTCTCGGCTTATTGATATCCAACTATCTACTAAGCCATCACATCTATCTATCTATCTATCTATCTATCTATCTATCTATCTATCTATCTATCTATCTATCTACTATTTTCCCTAGCTATCACTCTCGGCTTATTCATATCCAACTATCTACTGAGCCATCACATCTATCTATCTATCTATCTATCTATCTATCTATCTATCTATCTATTATTTTCCCTAGCTATCACTCTCGGCTTATTCATATCGAACTATCTACTTAGCCATCACATCTATCTATCTATCTATCTATCTATCTATCTATCTATAGATTTTGAGATAGGTGATAAGCGAGAAGTGCGAGAGAAGACATTTTAAAATTAATGCGCTCCAGAGTCTAAATATTTTATGAAGTTATAAAACGTACAATGAAAGTTGAACAAGATTCGCATTATGAAGAGACATTTACCACGCTTCATTGCTCGTTTCTTCTCTTGCATAGGCGCTTCTGCATTAGACAAATTTTCTCAAATATGTAGGTTTGGGAAAATTAATTAAACACACAATATGACACCGAAATCTGAAGTCACCCTAGAATTGTGATATATTCCTCCCAAAACCCAGTAAATTGCGAAGAAATAGAAAAAATATTCCGTTTTAAACGAAGAAAAGAATTCTGAACTGCTGTGTAATATCAATCAACTTATATGGCAGTTAAACATTTCTTCACAGATGAATACGAAACTTGAGCCAACAGATATATAGTTCTACAGCTGGATGCTGAGAATAACATGGACAGAGCCCGGACCCTTATAGAATCCGAAAGATACAGCAGAAATTGCTTGAACCTATAATGAGGCAGGTGAAGTAGGAGAATCTGACATTGAAGGGATATATTGAAGACAAAAGGGACAGCGAGAAAACTGGAGTAAATTATCAAAGGAGCTGGTGTAACTGGACTGCATAATAGGGACTGCGAGGCAGAGCAAAAAAGACAAAAATATGCGTTACAGAATAAAGGAGTTGCGGAGAACCATGATAGGCGACGTCCTGTAGGGACACAGCATATAGAAGATGATGATGAAGAAAAATTATGTCAGAGGCCCGGTGTCACGGTTCACCGTGTTTGGTAGAACAGAATGTTGATGCATACAAGAGCAGATACAAGGCTTGGTATATTACGTTACAAATTAAACAATACGTGCAACTGCAGAATAAAGAACGAATTTCCTTTAAACGGAAATTGTTTACAAAACAACGTAATATACCAAGCCAGGATAAAATCACCAGATAATGAAGAAAAAGTATACATAGGAGTAACTGAAGGAACCTGGAAACAAAGAAATTATAAACACAAAACATCTTTCACAAATAGTAAATATGCGAACAGTACAATGCTTTCTAACTATATCTGGGGAATTAAAAACAAAACGCACATCACACCAAAAATATCTTGGAAAATAAGGAAAAGTTCATCAGCCTACAACAATCAATCAAAAACTTGCAAACATTGCTTGGAGGAAAAATAGCTATCATTACTTTTCCAGAACAAAATAAGTTATTAAATAAAAGATCCGAGCTCATCTCAAAATGCAGACATGAAAACAAATTTTTACTACGTTACTTAAAAATTGAAAATGGAAAAGACAAAATAAAAACAAATAAATAAACAAATAAACAAAATAACAATGAAATAAGCAAAATTAATTAATCCAAACAAATTACCAAATCACACCTGTTAGAATAGACGGAATAGAATAATAATAATAACAAAAAAAAAAAAAAAAAAAAAAAACGAACCCAAATAAATAAAGTAAATAATAAACAAATTAGCAAACCATTATGACCAAAATATTAGTTAGACTAAAAAATCGAACCAAAAAATCGGACGAAAAAAAAATACCCATAACTCTTATATAACGATAAAAAAAAATAATAATAAAAATAAAGAAAAAATAAATAAATACTACGTTACTTAAAAATCGAAAACCGAAAAGAGAAAATATACAAGTAAAATAAATTGACCTAAATTCATCCAAGTAAATAAATAAACAAACCAACCCCGATAAAGTTTCGGTTAGAAAAAACAAATAAAGATAATCAGCCCAAATAATGACAAATTAAAAACTGTTCCTGCCAAAATAATAGTTAGACCAAACTACAACAATCAACCCCAAAGTCGAATAAATAGCTTTAATTAAATTATCAAACCAAAACAAAACTATTAAATAAGTGACATAAACAAATTTTTACTACGTTAATAAAACACCGATTAAAACAAAAAAATAAAATAAAATAAAAAATAAAAAAATAAATAAAATAAGAAACAAAAAATAAAAACAAGCAAAATAATTTAACACAAATAAATAAATAAACGACTTCCAGTAAAATAACCGCTATAATAGACTACCCACAATGCACCACTGACCCGTATATATATAAATAGCCGAGAAAAATAACAGCACACGTGGCCTGACGATTGCATATAGCATGAAACAGACAGTCGCCTCTAAGTGTTGACTTCTATGTTCCCTTTTAAAATTTATATATATATATATATATATATATATATATATATATATATATATATATAGATAGATAGATAGATACGGACATAATGAGACATACTGATAGATTGATAGATGGATTTGAACTGCTGATTTTCCATTCAGCTTTAAATCTTATCTCATATTTCTTTATATACCAAATTTTAGAAAGAGAATGATACCTTTATACCTAAACAGAGAGAGAGAGAGATAAAAGAGGAAAAGAAGGGCACAGGGAAAGGAAACAGATGAAAATGAACAAGAAAAGGAGAAAAGAACGGTTAAATGATGGCATGGAAAGTAAAAACCGAGATAAATGAATAAAATGAGGAAAAAACAAGTAGTTTAAGAGCGGGAGGGAAAGGTAAATAAATATATAAGTAAATCTATTAGAAAGGGTGGGAGGGAGTAAAGGAAAGAGGAGTAAAGAGAGAGATTTGAATAAGAAATAGAGAAGAGAGAGAGAGGGAGAGAGTGAGAGAAAGGCTGGATAATAGAGTTTCAGATGATGAAAGAAAAGCGTAGAAGAGCAAGAAGTGGAAGAGAGACAAGTGGCCAGGAGAGAAAAAAAGAGAGAGTATCAAACGAAGCGAAAGAGACAAGAAAAGGGTATCAAATAATCTTGAAATATAAAACATAATGAAAATGGGGAGTTCAAAGCAATTTTGATTCATCCCTCAAATTGTACGCACTGGCTAAGAACGAGAGAAAAATTTCCGTCCCCAACAACACCCCGGGCATAAATAAGCGAACCTGCTAATGAAGCCAATCACTTGACATCTGCTTCTTGCCAAAGCGCCTCTAACATCAACCAATGCGACCCCTTATCCAACCCGTCGGGACCTTAACGACTTGCTCTAATATCAAAACTTCAAGAACTTTTACTTTTTGTTTTCCTTATCAATTTTGTTTTCTTCCTTTTTACGGACAGGTTTTTCAGCGTTGGTGGTCTGTTACCAATAAAACATAATTTAGAAAGACTTATGATCTTTTTGTTAATATAAAGGAATAGTGTTACAAACATCACTTCCGTCACTGAACGGCTTTTATGACTAATTTTCTGACAACCATCTGTTTTTATTGTCGTTTTTGTTGTTGAAGTAATAACCCGTTTCGACTGATTTAACGCCCAATTAGAGCTCATCAGGGAAAAAAGTTATGGCAGCCCCACTTTTTCTGCTTATAACTGTTTGTTTTAATTCTATCTTTCGTTGTTTAAAATTAGTTTTTATGATCGTTCGTTTGCATTGAACTTGCTTTTATTTGCTTCTTTACCTCTGTCTTTTTCCCCCTCTTCTTTTGCACTCCTTTCTCTCTTTCATTTTGCATCTCCCTGTATTTAGCTTACTTTGTTCCTCCCCAGAATTTTATACATATTTTTTTCACTCTCTTTCAATTGCTATACTGTTTATATCTTTTGCGATCTCCCTACTGTTTGTAGTTAGAACGAAGGCTAGATAAGAGATGTTATTTGCCGCCTCTTTGGATTGAACTTCGAGGTGAAATTGGTTTAGTTATACAAGAAAGTCTTTGGTCAAAATAAATAATATACGTATTTATGTTGAAGATACTATAAGTCAACGTCGTCTTTAGTATTGGTATTAAGCATGTCGACCCTTCTTTAATGGCTAGGACCGCATCCTACACGGATTCCCATGTTTATTAATTCAGAGCCGCTGTACTTTTATCCCATTTAAGAAATATTATTGTTCTTATTTCTTCTTGTCACCTTTT
The DNA here is from genome assembly GCA_963932145.1 of Acanthosepion lycidas. Classification (NCBI taxonomy): domain Eukaryota; kingdom Metazoa; phylum Mollusca; class Cephalopoda; order Sepiida; family Sepiidae; genus Acanthosepion; species Acanthosepion lycidas. Next base: position 2,438,279 of record OZ010605.1, read on the forward strand.
TTATCATTTCCTCTTTAACCTTTAGAAAATTCATGAAACAGCGAAATAAGTAACAAGCCTAGGACATGAGCTTGCCATATTTCTCTCCCCAAAATTCTACTCTCAAATGATAGCATCGCCGGTATGTAATAATTTATCTTTTTTCTGTATTTGTTGAACTCTCTTAATATCCTATTTTTACGGGATCTCCGTATGCTAAGATGCATTTTTTTCTTAAAAGCACCCCAAAAATCATTCTGAAAATCACTGAAAGATGTAAAGAGGAAACTGACAAACAGGATGAACCCGAAACACGTGATAAAAACTATCACAAATCCTAGATATATATATTATAAATCTACAATTAACATTGATATATAATAAATACCATTTATCCCGTTAGTACCATACCATATATTTCTTTCGAGTATACCTTTTGTTAATCTTCCTTTCATTTAGGGATACTGTATCTTCACAAACTCCAACCCAGCAACGTAATACAATTTGACAGTTACGTTTCATATGTACATCAAAATACTCGTCATATTACTGTTTCTGGGGTACTATTGAAACAAACCAGTTCGCTCCATAGTTCAACCTTTAAATTCCTGTCAATTCTACTGTCAATTCCCAGCACCTAATTTCCACTCTGTTTATTTATGGCGATGCTATCACACCGACGACATCTACAGGCAGACAAGTCAACGACCGTCATCGAAGCAGACGACGTCACCAATCTTGCCGGAACAGACACTCAGCAATGGATGCTATTCTACGAATGAACAGAATGGCATCAAAGAAGAGAAGACATGTATAGAATGTTAATACGCCTTTCACTCTTTTGGCTTTCGATAAACCTGTTAATAAACGGAACTTGATCTCTCGAAGTTTTGCTTGCTTGTATGCATTTATCTGTCTGTCGGATGTATGCGCACGCGTGTGATATGACGTATATCGAGAGACAGTATAGCTGTACATCTCTTTGATTGGTTACCAAAAAAAAAAGATAACAGTCTAGTTTGTTGTTAATTTCCAGCTGGTTAAACTAGGGATCGAGACATACTTCCCTACCTCAATTCTACGAAAACAAAATCGACTAGACTGGCGAATTTCCTCGCCAATAACCGCTACTTCTACACACAGATCCATGAAATCTATATAAATATAGTTATATTGTCCAGTACTAATAACATGCAACAATTTATATATTTAACATTTTTTAATCAATTGACTATTTTGGGCATGCTCGTGGCTCCATTAGTAGTTTTTTGGAGGTGAGGTAGTTTGAAGTTTTTTCAGTTTTGGTGATTCACCAGAATTTATCTTATATATTTAAAATCTACCATTCACCCTTACTCAGAATATTCTTGCCACCTCTGGTCTAGTGCTGCTTCTATTAGAGATTCTTGACCGAATCCACCCAAAAAATCTGCAATGTTATTGATCTTGACCTGGCATCTTGGCTTCAATCACTTTCCCTTCGCCATGACGTATCTTCTTTGTGTATATTCTATAAATAATGTTACGGTAATTGAGGCTTGTGCTGTCAAGTACGATGTGAAGAGATGCTAAATTATTGAAAATCTAATTAATAATAACCACATATATTTAATAATCGGTCCAAAATGTCATAATTTTTTTGTGACGGAAAAAAAGTGACACCGTAGGGTCGGTGACGTAGACTTCCTAGTATGGTAAGGTATTAAATCTTCAGATTTTGTTTCGAAAAAATACCTCGCTAATTATAGGCTGCGTCTTAGCCTACGAGAAATGAAGTATACGGAAGTTTGTTTAAAGTAAGCAATTCGTGTAGATTTATTTTGCTTACTTGTCACGTGAAACCCCCTTTTTACCGCATTATTTTAAGTTTGTTTAACGTCCTGGTTTTCTGTAGAATAAATTAATTAATGTAAGCTTTCAGCATAAATCCTGTCAGAAAATTACTTACAACCTCCTTTTCCACTATACACCCTCGCCCTCTAACTTCTTTTAAGATTTCGGTTTCATACTCATATTATTTTTTTATTGTTGTTGTTGTTGTCCCGTATCCCTTCAAGATGAGTACAGATCGCCACAGTTTGTGTACTCTGCAACTCTTACTACGTTTTGTCTTGTTTCCTCTCACTTAAACTCTGTTCTGCCATGTATTTAATCAAGTTCACGTTATTAAACGTTTTCCCCTGTTCATCTTGCCAACAATCTTTCATCTTAGTATCAAATTCTCCAAGCCCGCTTTTCTTTATGTATTGTAGAAATTTTAACTCTTTTTTTATGTTAAATATAAGGGTCCATTTTGTTACCCTGCTCGCTACATGATATACCATCCTTCCGGGGACCCAAATTTCTGTTGCTTCAAGTCTTTTCTTCATCTGTGTGGAGATTGTCCAGCATTCACTGCGATATAAGTAGGAGTGATATCCCGTAACCGTTCAATACTATTTTTCTTTTTTTCTTACGAAAATGTTTCTTAATATTTTTGCTTCGTTTTTGGAAAGCATCTACTGATTTCAGTATCACTCTTTCCATCCTCTGTTAAAAAACACTTCGCAGATATTTAAAATGCTCTTCGATTTTGATATCTCTAATACGTACTTTACATAGTAGGCTGTTTCATTTGCCAACAGCTATGCATTTGGCCTTCTTGTAATTCATATCTATTCCATTCTTCTCGCTTCCATTCACTACTTTCTATAGAAGATCTTGTAGATTTCTTTCTGTGTCTTTTCTCAGTACTGTGTCATCTGTATATCTGTTCAGATTCTGGCCGCCATAATGAATTCTGGTAGGACTTCAATTTATCTCATAATCAACACAGGCTGAATAAGTCCGGTGAGACGACATAACCTTGTCTTACAACACTTTCTATTTTTGTATATTTTCTGTATTAAGTTTATCTTCGTATGCAGATGGTTTTCTGCTAGTATAATTTCTGGATTATTCTTATATGTTTCCTATCTTTATATCTTTTATAAATTTCATTTTTTATTCAGACTAAATTAGCCTCAAGTTTGTATTACTTTCTTTTTTTTTTTCTACTTTCACTCTTTTGGCTTTCAATAAACTTGTTAATAAACAGAACTTGATCTCTCGGAATTTTGCTTGAGTTTATGCTTGTATATGTCTGTCGGATGTATACACGCGCTTGAGATGGATGTATATCGCGAGACAGTAAAGTTGTTCCTCTCTTAGATTAAATACCTAAAAAAAAAAAGAGAGCACAATCTAGCCTGTTTTAACTTTTCTACACACATCCATGAAACTTATATAAATATAGTTATCTTGTCTAGTACCAGTAACATTCAATAATTTATATGCTTAAACATTTTTTTTTTTATGAATTGGCGAGTTTGGAGGTGAATGTTGCTCCATTATCAGTTAGTTTATTTTTTTTGAGGTAAGGTGGTGTGAAGTTGTTTCAGTTTTGATGATTCGCCAGAAGTTATCTTACAGATTTGTAAGTCTACTATTGGCATTTACTTAGAATATTCTTGCCACATGCTTCTGCTATATATGTAGAGATTCCTGACTAAATCCCACCCCCAAAGAATCTGCAATGTTATTTATCTCGGGTTCAGTCACCGCCATGACGTATCTTCCTTGTGTATATTCTATAAATAATGTCATGGTAATTGTTCTAACGAATTTCCCACATTGGCACCTAAGCTTTATGGATTTAAGCGCAGTACTTGATTGACAGTCAGGTCTCATCATTTTATAGTTGACTTGCTTAGATTCTCTATGGTAACAGTTTCTTCTATTGCATTTATCGCTTGTGGATCTCGCTTTCAGCTTCTTGCTTTCCATTTAACATTGATCTTCAAATTTTTTCATCAATGTCTTCTGTATTCTCAATTCTTGGTCTTTAATTGTTTTCTATCCTTCATAGTTTTTTTTTTTTTTTGCTTTCTCATATTCTACAACAATCAATAATCCTTGCGTCTTCGTGGCTTCATTGCATTCTTGGCGGTGAAATGAGTAAAAAAAGACAGAAAAAATTATTATAATAAAATGTGCAATCTAAAGGAATATCTGTCTATATTTCTGAGATGAGGTATGGTAACTATTTACATTGTTCGGAATATTGTACTCGCCATATCCACAAGGCTTCGGCCGTTGTACGACCCAGTCTTCTTCAGGTAATATACGTAGGAATTTCGAACCAAACTATTTATTTCGCTCACCGGAGTAAATTGTTCTAATTTCACGTGCCATGCCTCTTCCCTTTAATATCTCAACTGTTCTAGTTTGTTTTTTCTGCTGTGACCAGGTATTGAGCTTACAATTCGTTGGGTCAAGTCACTGGATTACTTCAATCCACTGGGCCATGTGGCCTTGTATATTACACGAAGAAGACTAGAGCGTACAACGGCCGAAAAGTCTTGAATATGACAATAAAAATAATGACAATAGTCCGAAATATATAAATAGTGTAAAGGGAATAGTTGTAGTATTTTAAAAATTGGACGTTTCCAGAACCAGCGAAACGAATATTTATAGCATGTTTTTTATAACACAACCCAAAGAGAAAACAAATAAAACTCTATAAATGACAGTTATAATCCAAATCTTTCGTTCAAATACAAATATAGAATTGTTGTCTTTATATCCACTAAGTTTTAGTCTCTGCACCATTAGGCCTTTTCCGATATTTCGTCTTTTTGTATTGCTGGTAATATTTTTTCCTTCAAAAATGTATTGTTAGTAATATTTTTTCCTTCAAAAATCAATTTCTGGTAATACGTTTTCTTCAAAAATTTATCGCTGGTAATATTTTTTTTCAAAAATGTATAGTTTGGTTTTGTTTTTTTTTGTTTTACAGCATATTTAATGCTGACAAGCTTTTTTATTTATTGATGATAATATTTTCTTTTGCAGAAATGTATTGCTGGTAATAATTTTTGTTTCAAAAATCTATTTCTGGTAATATTTTTTCTTCAAAAATGTATCACTGGTAATATTTTCTTTTTCAAATATGTATTGCTGGTAATTTTTTCTTCAAAAAAATTATTGTTGGTAATAATTATTTGACAAAGTATTTCTGATATTAAAACTATTTTTACACGTCCATAGTGTTTTGACCCAATTTTTGGGATAACTATTTGCCATAGCTGGGACTCCGACAGGTGCTACCACTCTGGGTTATTGTGGACCTGGGAACGCCAGCCATTAAGAGGTGGTTCCACGCTCCTCAAAACCTCATGATCATAGGCCTTTCTGTTGGGCGTAGTTTATCGTCCTACCATGGACGCGGACGTAGTTTATAGTCTTACCCAGGACGCGGATGTAGTTTATCGTCTTACCCAGGATGCGGATATAGTTTATCGTCTTACCCAGGACGTGGGCGTTGTTTATGGTCATACCTAGGATGGAAATGGCAGTTATAATTCAAATCATTCTTTCAAATACAGCAATAGAATTGATGTTTTTATATTTACTATGTTTCAACTGCTGAACCATTAAGCTTTTGTCTTATTTTTTGGTATGTTGCATATAATTGTTGTGGTCTATTAAATACGACGAGAATATAGGACATCACAGAAGTTAGTCAAGATAAAATATAATAATAAAGAAAAAAATAAACTCCCCCAAATAAGTGACCATGGGATTTTGCTCATCAAATTATTATGTCAGAAAAAGAAATATGCGTAAATCATTAGAAAAAAAAAGAAAAGAATATTATTTTCTTATACATTTAGCGTTTTACATCCACTTATCTCATAATTCTTTATAAAGATGTTAGGCAGATAGAAAAAGAAGATATATAGATTCAAATTCTCCTACTTGACCTGTCTCATTATAGGTTCAAGCAATTTCTGCTGTGTCTTTCGGATTCTATAAGGGTCAGGGCTCTGTCCATGTTATTCTCAGCATCCATCTGTAGAACTATATATCTGTTGGCTCAAGTTTCGTATTCATCTGTGGAGAAATGTTTAACTGCCATATAAGTTGATTGATATTACACAGCAGTTCAGAATTCTTTTCTTCGTTTAAAACGGAATATTTTTTCTATTTCTTCGCGATTTACTGCGTTTTGGGAGGAATATATCACAATTCTAGGGCGACTTCAGATTTCGGTATCATATTGTGTGTTTAAATAATCTTCCCAAACCTACATGTTTGAGACAATTTGTCTAATTCAGAAGCGTCTATGCAAGAGAAGAAACGAGCAATGAAGCGTGGTAAATGTCTCGTCATAATGCGAATCTTGTTCAACTTTCATTGTACGTTTTATAACTTTTTAAAATATTTAGACACTGGAGCGCCTTAATTTTAAAATGTCTTCTCTCGCACTTCTCGCTTATCACCTATCTCAAAATCTATAGATAGATAGATAGATAGATAGATAGATAGATAGATAGATGTGATGGCCAAGTACATAGTTGGATATGAATAAGCCGAGAGTGATAGCTAGTGAAAATAATAGATAGATAGATAGATAGATAGATAGATAGATAGATAGATAGATAGATAGATAGATAGAGTGAGTATGAGAGGGTAAGAGAGAATGATTATGTTTAGGGTTCTAATTTAAATGTTTGACACTCTGGGAATTATCGTTAACAACAACAACAAAAAATGGGGGTTAGGAGGCGACTAATTTACATAAGGAGCTTATGTGAACGGTTGGTACAACAGGGTGTAGAAGGTAAAGCAAAAAGACAAAGGTCCCTAAGATCTGCAAAAGTCAGTTGTGAAGAGCCGTGATCGTCTATACCCTGAAGGAACACGTCACAAAGAAGAAGAAGAGGAGGAGGAGGAGGGGGGAAGTCGAAGAAGAAGAAAAAGAAGAAGAGGAGGAGGAGGTGGAAGAAGAAGAAGAGGAGGAGGAGGATGGGAGGAGGAGGAGGTGGTGGAAGAAGAAGAAGAAGAAGAAGAGGAGGAGGAGGAGAAAGAAGAAGAAGAAAAAGAGCAGGGGCAGGATGGGACGATGAGGAGGAGGAGGAAGAGGAAAAGGTGGAAGAAGAAGAAGAAGAGGAGGAGGAAGAAGAAAAAAAAGAAGAAGAAGAAGAAGAAGACTACCAAAACCATTCCCTGCCCCGACATTCGTGCAGAGAAAAGCGTTGTAAATACGAACAGGTTTCTACCTATTCTGTCAAATCTAAACAACCATTATATATTCAGTCCGTTATGTGCTATGAATGATACACGCTTAGGCGACCATGCATCTGACGAGGCAGATTTTCCCCGCGGTAGGTTGCCATTTCTTTCTGTGGTAGACCAGTTGACATCCAAGGCTATAGAACCCGGGCTATTTTGCTATTTACTCATAGCTGCGGAGAGAAGAAGAGGATTCATAGCTTTCCCAAGGTTATTAGCACGTAAGTGAATGTAATGGATCTGACTGGAATTCGAACTCGGCTCTCCGATTCCTTAATCCGAGACGCTATCCATTACTCCACCGTAGCGTGAAAATCAGAATGCATATGCAATACTAATTAATCCAAAAAAACATATATCTTAAATATATAACAACAGAAACCTCCTTATATCACAGGCCGTTGGTGGCACGTTCATTTCTGAATGAATTCCCCATTAAATATCCAAAGCTGACTTGGCCCAAAGATGATTGAAAGTAAAGGATAAATACGAAAAAGAATGAAAATAATTATCATCGAATGAAAAAAAAACAAAAAAAAAAAACAGCAGAAATCGACGAAAACATTTTATGAGCTCAAGTACCAAAAAAATCCCGAAAAAATCGACATGAAAAGAAAATTAAAGTTTGCTGCCAATAAAAAAAAATATGGCGTCTGAGGTCAATGAATTGTAAATTACTGGTGGGTAAAGCATTTAACACCATTAGCATGACCATTTTTCATGTTTTGTGATCTTGACAGGATGAAGGAAGTCGGTAGCTGGAGGCAGAGTATTACACACTCAGGACAAAATGATTAAATATGATGTTAGAAGGTGTGAAATTAGGAACTTTTTTTAAGTGGATGTGTTAAAGTTTACATACGAAAAATATAGCAAAAGCAAGAGGACACATAACGAATGTACGCAAACATGCACACCCAAACAAGACAAACAAACGCACACACAGAGTCATATATTGAAAAGGAATGTGTCATCTTGCTAAAAGTTCTAAATAATTTCTTTTGTGTATTAGATTATTTCACTTTTTAAATGCTAATATTTGGGTTGGAATTTTTCTCCTTACATAGAATAGTATATTTATATTTCTCTTTTATTTTTTATTATACAACAGACTACTAAAAAGTATTTACTTCATTCTTAGTTCCCACACTCATTTTCAATTTGTGATGTTAAATACACACACACACAAACACATACGCACAAATATATATAATGGGCGTTGCCTTCTCTGTCCATGTGACATGTTGGATACTTCAAACGTAGTTCTTCAGACTTCAGACACATTTTGAAGAAGTCCATTCGAAGGTCGAAACGCGTCGTCACATAGAAAGCTATCCGTTGTTATTAAGTTATCCATGATTATTCTGATATAATATGTTTATATAGCATATTCTCTCATATGTATGCTTATACACACAAACACACACACACACACACACACATATATATATATATATATTCATGTATATAAATGTATTATTAAAAGTTGCTACATTTGTAATAGAAAAGTTCTCAATATCGGAGATAGAACCTTTATTGATATGGACTATATGGACAAAGGAATCACTACTGCATAGCGAGCGTCCGTTTCACCCTTATACGCGATTCTCAGACCTAGGTAAACCGATTTCACGTTTGGAACTGATAGTTTTGTATCAATTAATTCTTATTTTCCCTATTTAAGTTCGGGATATGGTTCTCATATTAATTGTCATTACAACGTTTCGGCTGTTGTGACCCCCCCCCGGCCATCATAAGTGCTATATCGTTCCTGGTAACCTACAGGGAATTCCGACTTGAAATCCTTTTGTTCTCTTTTCATTGCCCATGTCTAGGGATATTTTGTCTAATTCTTCTTATTAATTCTGCTCAGTTATTGTTTGCTCTGTGGTTCCCTTGTCCCCAAATACACACTGCACGGACTAGGGATTGAACTCATAATTACTATGTCATCAAATACACGAGCTAACTTTAATTCATTAGGCTATTGTTCTGTAGGCTAATGAAGACAGGAGGATGCAACGGTCGAAAAGTTGTGATAATAACATGATGTAATGGAATAACCTGTCACCCCCATGAGTAACTACACTATAGGTAGTAACTAACCTATAAGTATCTGTAAGGCAACAGATTACAGGAGCCTAGCTGACATCTGTTATTCAGATCTTGGCTGTTGTTGAACTCACGGCCTGAAGGCAGAGAGGAAGCCGGACGTGGCTCTGCGGAAGAGCAATGTCTCGTTCGGGGAGGTTGACCAACCCGATCCTGTTTATGCGGGTTCTATGGGGATTTTTTGGCCGAGCGTGAGAGCTCGGATAACCCACGTTAAACTCGGCCTTGTGCCACATCTACCCTCGTAGCGGGGGAGGGGGGTAGTAAATACCGCCTAGCTGGGATCTGTTATTGAGATCTTGGCTGTTGTCGAACTCTCTGTCCGAAGATAGAGAGGAACCCGGACGAGGCTATGCCGAAGGGCAGAGTCTCGTTCGGGGAGGTAGACAGACCCGATCCCGTTTATGCGGGGTTTACGGGGAAATTTTGGCCGAGTCTACGGGCTTGGATTGCCTCACATTAAATTCTGCTTTGTGCCACATTCTACCTCGTGAGGAGGCTGGTAAATATTGCCTAGCTGTGATCTGTTGAGTATGACTCAGACTTACGCGAGAACTACCAACCTTCCAATAGTAGTACTCACTTTTTGATTGACTTGCGACGACCTTGTGCATAACTGCTACTGTTGTTTTTATTATACTGTTTTTTTTTACAATAAACCTTTAATTATTTTATCCACCATGTTTTTCAAGTATATATTCCTATTAGCACGGAATATAACAAAAATGTTGCTTTCATTTTGAGTAACTTCACTATATATATACACTATATTATGAGTAACTACACTATAGGTAGTAACTGCCTATAAGTATCTGTGAGTAAACGGACTACAGAGACTAGCTGGGATTTTTTGAGTACCGACCTTCCAAAAGTAGCACTCACTACTGGATTGACTTGCGACAACCTTGTATATAACTGTTACCTTTATTCTTATTGCACAAATATAAGATTTTTTTCCAGCTGTCATTTTATACCACTTTGTCTTGTCCACAGAATTGATCTGGGAATTTAACTGTATTGTCGAGATGGAAAAATATCTTAATATAAAGCAAATATACATTAACCAGAAAAAAGCTTCGACAGAAACGTCTTTTTTAATTTGGACTTTTTAATGTAACTATAACAACAAAAACATTTCGATTTCAGTTTTGCCTTGAAAAAGTCGGAAGACGAAACGCGTCGGCAAAATCTAAGATTTTTTCCAATTGTAATTTTATACCAATAAACCTTTATTTATTTTATTCACCGTGTTTGTCAAGTATATATTCCTATTAGCACGGAATATAACATAATATCAAAGATACAGACAATAATCCGAATATAAGTACTTTAAATATCGATCTCAGAAAATTAGACTAATTAAGTATATTATTATTTTAGAAGAAATATTTAATTTTTATTTACGCTTGGATAAATTCTTTTCAATATTAGAAGTTTTATATTATAATGTTATGTTTGAGACATTCAACAGGGTATCCTAGTTAACAATCTTGTGTCGCTAGATCAATTATGACTGAGTAGCGAGCTTAATCATCAACAATAAACATGGCCTTGTGACACATCTAAGCTATCGTTATTACTATTAGAATTATCGCACTTAGTGCCTCGTATTTTTCGGACAGTTGCTGTAATATTGGAAGAAAGGCATGAAGAAATAACATTGTTTCAGGCGTAAAGCAAAACAAGGCAAAATTGCATCCATTATGAGTATTTAGTCTTTCATTTATTTGCTTGATTTCAGGCTCACGGCTTGGTATCTGCGTCGGTCTGCGTTTTTCTATTTGATTAACAACAACTGAATCACAATGATGATATCAAGGGGAAATGAACAAAGTTTTAATGCGAGCCGACCAATACAAATTAATTTTCATTAGAACGTGCCGCATTACCAGCAACAAGATCTTGTAAGATTTGGTCGTATGCGAAAAGGAATTTGATCAGACAATCGTCTCAAATTTGCCAGCCTATTTTCTCTCTTTCAGTTAAAGAGAGGCCAGGGAACAGCAGTCATTTGAATGACGGCAAGTATAGCGAATTCTTAATGACGGCGCAGTGAACACTCGGAATAAAGCACATGCACTAGATTTATTTGATTTCAGATCTGAGCCCAAATTTCTTGAATTTACGATCAAGGAGCATAACCTTTTCCAATTTGGTTAATTCATATGATCCATGTTTAAGAATAAATACGCGGGTGACATACCATTTCTTTTCTTTTGAAGTTGTGAAAACAAAATATTCCTGGATCTGCTACACAGTTACCTTCATTTAATTTACAAGTTTAAATGACTTAAATATTCCAAATGGGAGGCGAGGTGCACATTATTTATTGTCAGGATGTGAGTAACGCCACATTGTTGAATCTCGCCATAGGATGGTGAGGTGGGTGAGAATTCTGCTCGAAGTAAGCATAATACATAGCAATGTTGTTTATGATCGAAGAACAATTGGGGAAATGTTTGTCTTATACCATGAAATGATTCCACTAATGCACAATAATCGATATTTAATACATCTATCTATCTATCTATCTATCTATCTATCTATCTATCTATCTATCTATCTATCTATGTATCACCGACTTCACATTTATTTCTCTATCTATTACAGTTTTCATGGATGTTTATGTTAGTTCTACTATCTATCTATCTATCTATCTATCTATCTATCTATCTATCTATCTATCTATTTTAGTCTGTTCACATCTATCTATCTATCTAGCCCTTCATTAATGTATCGATTTAGCTATTTATCAATCACCGTCTTCAGAACTATTTCAGTGTATTCATTTATATATGTCCAACTATCGCAGTGGCCATATCTATTTCGATCAGTACATCTATCTATCTATCTATCTATCTATCTATCTATCTATCTATCTATCTATCAGGTTGTTCATACCTCAGTCTGTTCATCTTTTCTCTCCCTCTATCTCTCTCTATCTCTCTCCCCCGCTCTCTCTTTCTCCATATATATATATATATATATATATATATATATATATATATATATATATATATATATATATAAAGAAATATAGTCTTAAGGTGTGCTATAATTATGGGATAAAGTGCTCAATATCAGAGATAGAGCGTGTGTAAATATAAAAGTGAAAATAGAAGTCAACACTTAGAGGCGACAGTCTGTTTCATGCTAGATGCAATCGTCAGGCCACATATATAAATATATATATATATATATATATATATATATATATTATAATTATTTAAAAAAAATATGATTCCTTCGCTTGATTTTTATGTAGCGAAGGAATAATATTTTAAAAAAAATAATTATAATTTAAGCTCTACTTCTGCATGGAGCACTGTTTTTTTTTTTTAAATAAAAACAAAAATATTAAAGAACCCCGGATTATTTACATAACTTTTTTCTTTCCTGTTTTTCTATATATCAGCACACACACACGCGCGTGCGCGCACACACACACACATATATATATATATGACACACACACACACACACACACACACACACACACACACACACACACACATATATATATATATATATATATATATATATATATATATATATGTATGTATGTATGTATCATTGTTCGTATCGCAGACTGGTCATCAATCTATACATATATCTATCTATCAGTATAAGTTCTGTCCGAATTTTACCTTTTTATTAAAATGAACGAAATTTAAAGAGTATTTTATAATGTCTAATGGAGCTGAACATTATTTTTTTTATGTTTAGATGCATTTAAACTGATCAAATTTTATCTCAGAGAAGAATAAAATTAAATTTTCTTTGATTAAAACCCTGCTAACATGGAAGTAACCACGAATCATTTGAGGCATATAATGCTTTATGAGTTCAAGAAAGGAAACTCAGCAGCCGAAGCGGCTATAAACATTCACTCAGTTTATGGAGAGGAATGTGTGAATGAAAGAACTTGCGGAAGATGGTTTGCAAAATTCAGAGGTGGAGATTTCACCCTTGAAGATGAAGATCGAACCGGACGTCCAGTTGAGTTTGATGAAAAGCTTCTTGAAGCAGCCCTTGAAGAAAATCCTCTTTATCAGTTGAGGAATTGGCAGTGGTTCTCAGTACAAAACATACAACTGTTCATCGTCATCTTCAACAACTTGGAAAAGTTCCTAAACTTGGAAAATGGGTGCCTCATGAATTGTCTGAAAACAACCCCAAATCCCGAATTGACATGTGCTCTTCTCTCCATTCTCGCCAACTTGTTTCACCTTTTTAGGATAGACTTGTGACTGGCGACGAAAAATGGATCTTTTATCGAAATGTTAAGCGTCGTAGACAGTGGCTTGGTAAAGTCGAACGACCCCAGCCACAGCCGAGAGGAGAACTTCATGGGCAAAAGGTTCTTCTTTCAATCTGGTGGGATCGCCAAGGAATAATCCACTTTGAATTCTTACCACCTAATGCAACAATTAATGTTCAAATATTCTGTCAGCAATTAGAGCGTCTGAACCAAGCTTTGAGGAAAAACAGACCTGCTCTAGTGAATCGAAAATGTGTGATGTTTCATCAGGACAATGCGCGGCCCCACACAGCAAGAAACACGTCACAAAAGATCGAAGAACTTGGTTTGAAGAAAATTTCTCATCCACCTTATTCTCCCGATCTTGCTCCTTCAGATTACCATTTGTTTCGTAGCTTACAGAATCATTTGGAAGAAACAGCTTTTGTAACACAGGAAGAGGTTAAAACTGACATTCATGAGTTCTTCGAATCAAAGCCAAAAGAATTTTACAGTAATGGAATTAATAAGCTTGTTAATAGATGGAAGGAAGTCATAGATAATCAGCGAAAATACATTGTTGATTGAATCTGTAATTAAATGTAACATTTGATCACTTGATTTTCTTTATTCAAAATCTGGACAGAACTCATGGGATGACCTGATATGTATCTTTCTACCTCTCTTTATATTTATATATCAATCACAGTTTTAATATCTCAGCCTGTCCATCTCTCTCTCTCTCTCTCTCTCTATATATATATATATATATATATATATATATATATATATATATATATATCAACATTTTCAATTCCATTTCAGTGTACTCATATATCTATCTCTATCTGTCTAAGTTTCCATATATTTTTCGATCAGTTCATCTATCTATAAATTTTCGTAATGCTCTCTTGGATGTTTAGTGAAAATAATAACTAGAACAGAAAAATTAAAAAAATATATGTTTACTTAAACAAGAACGATAAAAAGTAGATATTTACAAGTTCGTCTGAAACTGGAAAGCAAGCGATATTTACCCGACCTCCACACGATTCAAGATGTGGTACAATTTTTATGTAGAACGATTCGAGGTCGTAGGCTTGGGAAAAATTTCCAGTAGACCGCGTATACACAGTGTCAGGTTTGTCAAGCGTCCCAGACGAGACTCTGCCTTTTTGCATGGCCTCGTCTGGCTTCCTCACTGCTCGAAGGCAAAGAGTTCAACGTCTTCATCCGCGCTGGAAAAAAAGTATATTTAGTCACCACCCTCCCACCATGAGCGTTGCATATGGCACAAGGCCGGGTTTAACGTGGCATCTCCGAGCCCGTAGGCTCGGCCAAAAATATCCCATTTCGAACCCGTATAAACGGTTTCAAGGTCATTCAACCTCCCCGAACGGAAATGCCTCGACCGGGTTCCTCTCTGCCCGAAAGCAGAGAGTTCAACGTCTTCATGTGTGCTGGAAAACAAGTCCCCGAGACCAACACTAGAGTTGTTTATATTCCTACTGGAACATTATATTTAATACAGGTGTATCGGTTCTTTGTATCCTGAGGGTTATCAGTTACCCTAAAGAACCTCTACTTTCAGATTATTTTCCACAGAAAATTAATAACTTTTTCTTGTTGGATCAGGAATCAAGTGTTCCGTCCGACTTGTTTGTCTTTTGATGGTCAATCTTTGAACAACAATTTCAGTAATTGGTGTCGCTGGATTATCGATAATATCATAAAGTACATCCATTAGTACTTCCCTTCCTGCTGTCACATTCTCAGTGAATCTCGGTCTCAAATGATTTCTGTGTTATTTGAGTACCCATTTTGCACTACGTGCAATGTACATTAGTCTTCCAAATCTTTTAGTAATTATACCGTCTTTTCAAGATTCTTTTCATCTTTTAAACATGCTGAGGAAAACGTTATTCCCAGGCCTGAAATATTTAGTTGGGCTTCTGTAGTTATTTGAACTATTTTGTTTTGGTTCTGGCAGTAGTTTATCGAACACCGATCATACCTTTCGGGCGAACATCAGCTCAGTGGGCGCCATCACTGGCACTGCATCCAGGTTCGGTGTTATTCTATCCACACTCAAAATTTCTATTGTATTCTACCCTCTTTTGTCACAAGCTCAACTATCGCCATCCCCGACACTCCATTCAGGTTCGTTGTTATTCTATCCACATTCCAAAATTCTACTGTATTTTAACTTATTCTGCTTCCAGCTCCGCTAGCGCCATCCCTGACACTGCATTCAGGTTCGGTGGTATTCTATCCACACTCAAAAATTCTATTGAATTCTACCCTCTTCTGTCTCCAGCTCACCTGGCGCCATATCTGACACTGGAAGCAGATTCGGTGTTATTCTATCCAAACTTAAATATACTATTGTATTCTATCCTCTTCCGTCTCTAGTTCAGCCGGCGTCATCCCTGATACTGCATTCAAATTCATTGTTATTCTATCCACATTCAAAAATTCTATTTTATTCTAACTTATTCTGTTTCTAGCTCAGCTGGCGCCATCCATGACACCACATTCTGATTCGTCGTTATTCTATCCACACTCAAATATTCTATTGTATTCTACCCTCTTCTGTCTCCAGCTCAGCTGTCACCATCCCTTTCACTGCATTCAGATTCGGTGTTATTCTATCCACACTCAAAAATTCTATTGTATTCTACCCTCTTCTGTCTCCAGCTCCGCTGCCGCCTTCCCTGAAACTGCATTCAGTTTCGATGTTTTTCTATCCACACTCAAAAATTCTATTGTATTCTACCCTCTTCTGTCTCTAGCTCACCTGGCGCCATACCTGACACTGCATTCAGTTTCTGTGTTATTCTATCTACACTCAAATATTCTATTGTATTCTACATTTTTCTTTTTTCAGCTCAGCTGGCGCCATTATTGACACTGTATTTAGATTCGGTGTTATTCTATCCACACTCAAAAATTCTACTGTATTGCGTCCTCTTCTCTCTCCATGCCGTTGAACTTTTTCAGAGCTCTCTTTAATGTATCGACAAACCTTTCGGTTAGCCTGTTGTATCGTGGATGATAGAGAAAGGTACTTATATGTTCATTTGCTACGAATTTGTAAATATATTTTGAAATCACTCCCGTGATCTTTGTTTTGTTGTCACTTACAATCCTTTAGGGGACACCAAAACTAGCGGAAAGGTCCTCAAGAAATACTATCGTAAATGTCGAAGTAGGTCTTCTGCATTTGAATACCTCGGGCCATTTTGTGTAGCTGTCTACAACTAATAGACAATATAACCCATTTAATGGTTCTGCAAATCTGGGCCATGGTTGAAATTTCACTGGTGGCGATTTTGCTTCAAGGGCATATCCTCTGCACGTTTTCACTACTTTCTCAATATCTAGTTCCATCCTTGGCCAGTATGTATAACTTCTCATTAGAGATTTCATACGCGGCATTAACAGGTGGCCTAAATTAAATTCCTTGAAAATCTTTAGAAAAAGGCATTGCTACCCTATCCACGTATATTAGCACTTCGTCACATATTGAGAATGGTTTATTGCCAGTAATTGTCTTATTTTTCTCCCTTAATATTGTTTTTCATTTTTATAATGAAATAATCTGTTTCACCATTAATTTTAATTTGGTCCAATGTCAATGGTAGCCCAGCACTGTATTAGATAGTTCAAATTTTAGCTCATTCTCGTCTCTTAAGCTTGCTATCAACGTGTCTTCCAGTGGTTCAGGAACACGTGGAACAACGTAGACAGATCACCTGCATGACTTAGTTTCCTTCATGGTAAAAACTCCATTATATAAGCATAGTTCAATAATATGGTAACCAGGCGCTTCAACCTGTTAGCTGTATGGGTAGGGAGGGATACCTTTCTTCGATTCTTGCTACTACTATCGGTGAAAAATAAATTCTGAAATCTGAAACATTGTTCAAATTAATGGACTAATAGTCCATGTCACGTCAACTAAAAAAACACTTACATTAATAGAAATTACGAATTACTAATATATTTGAAAATCTAGCGTCACATTATTGGACGTTGAAAAGAAAAGAAAAAACTTAACTGTTAAGAATAACACATTTTTAATAAAACATCATTAGACAAGAATCGCATTCATTTTCGTCTTGAAATTTTACCCGAAATTGAGAAATAATAACACCTTGCCTGAGGATGGTAATTTTTTTTACTGAAAGTACTTGCAAGCAATAAAGACCGACATCTAAACCATTACTAAAAATAAAGATCCTGTCGTTCAGTGAGTGGACAATGAGTTTTTGATCTGTTAGTGAAGTGAGTTCGCCATTAATTGCATTAACTTTATTGATTTATTCTTTGAATTATTATTTTACAATATATATATATATATATATATATATATATATATATATATATATATATATATATATATATAGAGTGACCAAAGTTTGTTCATATTTCAGAGTGTTTATCTATCTATCTATCTATCTATCTAACAAAGTTTGTTCATAACTCTGTTCATCTATCTATCTATCTATCTATCTATCTATCTATCTATCTATATATATATATATATATATAATGCATATACGCGAATATAATGTGAAGAAAAATAATATATAAATTCTAACGTGCACAGCATTAATTCAAAAGAGGGCTTAATAGCGACAGTAGAGCAATAATTATTTATTATAATTTTTTCATATAGACAAAACCATTTTACTCACGACAAATATGCAATGACCATGCATAACCATTTTGGTTCTTACCAGTTCAGGTGCAAGTAAATCCACCGAAACGAAGTTGCCACTTTGTCGTGAGTAAATTGTTTTTGTTTATATGAAAAAAATTATATATATATATATATATATATATATATATATATATATATATATATATATGTAGAACCAAGTTATTTCTGTCAAAGAATTTCGGCGATCACAAAACCTCTTGCGTCTGGCCATCTAACTCCCCAGATTGCAACCTCCCTTTGATTGTTACATGCGCGGCAGAGTTGGGCGAGAGACCAATAAAATATCAAAGATGACCTGAATTCAAATATTATGCCAGCATTCACCAACGTAAACAAGGAAGCCGTCCAGAAGAATTGTAAGACATTACTAATATATATATATATATATATATATATATATATATATATATAGTGCGATGTCTAAATTAGGCAAAAATAAAAATAACACTGATATCTATCTATCTATCTATCTATCTATCTATCTATATATATATATATATATATATATATATATATATATATATATATTTATATATATTAAGCGTTATTTTAGTACATACACATATTTGACTAGATGCCTTGTTTATATATTAAAGAGTATATTTATTTATTTCTCTCTCCCAGCCTGAATACTCGAGAAATTTTAGTAGTTAAATATGCATTCACGGTATTGACAAATGGAAAATCAATTCCTATATATATATATATATATATATATATATATATATATATATATATATATATATATATATATATAAGGGGACCTTGAAGTCGCCACTCAGAGCCGGCAGGCTGTTTAATGTTAGACGCAATCGTCAGGCCGCGAGTGTTGGATTTCTTTCTCGATTATTTATATATGGCTCAGTTTTGCATTGTCGGTAATCCATTCTGGCGTTTATTTTGGCGGTAGTGGCTTGTTTATTTATTTATTTGGTTTAATTCATTTTACTTGTTATTTTCCACTTTTTATTTTATATATTTTTGTATTCTTTTCGGTAAAAAACAAAACACAGGTAAAATATTCTTTAAACTCTTGAACAAACACTTTCCAGAATTAAGCACTCTACAAAAAATATTTAATAAAAAAACTGTAGAAATCAGTTGGACTGTGAAAATGGCATAACAGGAAAACTATCAACAACCCACCCGAACAAATTAAATCCACGTGTAGAATAAAGAATAAATGTCTCTTAAAAGGCAGTTGGTTACCAAAAAACAACGTAATGTACCAAGCCATGGTAAAATCACTATATATTGAAGAAAAAGTATACATAGGAGTAACTGAAGGACCCTAGAAGCAAATAAACTATGCACAAAAAAACATCTTTCACAAATAGTAAATACGCCAATGCCAATGCTTACTAAGTATATCTGTGAAATTTAAAATAAAACAAAAAATCACACAAAAATATCATGGAAAATAAAGAAAACATCACCAGCATACAACAATCAATCCAAAACCTGCAAATTTTACCTTCCCAGACCAAAATAAATTACTAAATAAACGATCTGAGCTCATCTTAAAATGCACACATGAAAACAAATTTTTCCTACGTTACTTAAAATCGAAAACTGAAAAGAATAAATAAAAGTAAACAAAATAATATAAAAAAAAACAATAAAATAAATTAGCCTAAGCAAATAATAAACAAATTAACAAACCACTCCTGTTAAAATAGAGGAAATAGAATAACTAAAAATAAATACATGAAAGACAAGTAAAAATAATCAATCCAAATAATTAAATAAAGTAAACAATAAACAAATTAATAAACCAATCCCGGCAAAATAACCGTTAGAATAGACTACAACAATCAATCTAGAAATTCTACGAGGAAATAGCTATAACTGTTATATAATGATAAAAAAGAATTTACTACGTTACTAAAAAATCGAAAACCGAATAGAGCGAATAAAAATATACAAATTGAAAAATAAAAATAAGCAAGAAAAAAAAGAAGTGGGGGTAGAAGAGGTTACATACCTTTCCCCTGAGTATTAGCACTTAAGTGAATGTACGGGATTTGGCTGTAATTCGAACTCGGCTCTCAAAGTCCTCAATTCGTGCCGCTGTGCATTACTGTACCATACCTCCTTCTTTTGCATATTGATATGATTTTTGCATCATTGATATTTTGAAAAGCATGCTTCGCATAGCGTCAATTAATATCGGCTTACCAAATCGTTAACCTGACGTACAAGCAAATAATTACCACTGTAACTGAATAATGTTGGAAAACCTATCAGATGCTCCACGTTAAAATGGGCTCGAAATTAAGGAAGTTGACTTGGGACGCTGGGAATTAGTTTATTGATGTTTGCTGCCCCAACATTATTAATTAATTATCGTCATGAATTCTCGCATGTTGTACGCTAACCATCCTCATTAAGCAACTTTCTCATGATCCTTATTTTGCAAATAATGATTCATCTGAAATAAATCTTGATTCATACTAGGTAAATGTTTACATTTCTGCTTAAGA
This sequence comes from Acanthosepion lycidas, assembly GCA_963932145.1. Classification (NCBI taxonomy): domain Eukaryota; kingdom Metazoa; phylum Mollusca; class Cephalopoda; order Sepiida; family Sepiidae; genus Acanthosepion; species Acanthosepion lycidas. Next base: position 2,458,917 of record OZ010605.1, read on the forward strand.
GGAATGGTGTAAAATTCTCGGCCCAACTAAGATACCTTGAAAGGCATCTCCCAAGGGAGATTGCATCGTTAAGTTTTTTACAAATAAATGCAACTGCCGAAAAGAATATGATCTGTCCTTTAAACGGTCAGAATGATAATATTGTATACCGAGGTAGCATTTGTCCTGGGTATGACGATAAACAACACCCGGCAGCAATACCGGTGATCGGAGATTGGAGGTTTTGAGCAGTGGTAACGCATGTTAGTGTTTGAGCTATGGCCAAATAGTGAACCCCCTACTAAAAACACTGTGGAATTATAAAAATACACAATTATAGTAAAATTATCAGCAATACATTTTTATATTAAAATGACCAATAATACATTTTTAAGGCAAAATGACTTGGAATACATTTTATATTAGAATTACCAACAAAATATTTTATAGCAAAATGACCAACCATACATTTTTATAGTAGCATTATCGACAATGCATCTATAGAAAATTAACCAAAGATACATTTTATCTGTAGTTGAAGGCAGGCAGTTGCATTGAAAATATTTAGCTTTCGGCATTAAATAACCCATAGAGGTTGATATGTTTCTAAACAAAATCAACCAACAACCAGCCGAAGTAGCATATCATTTGTTATATTTATAAGATTATTACTATATATATATATATATATATATATATATATATATATATATATATATATATATATATATATATATATTTCATATTCTGTAGTTTAGTGCTAGCAGCAAGCAGAAATATTTCTCCTCCCGATGATGGCCATTTCGGCCGAAACTAGTCGAGGAATCTAAATGGAATAATAATAAAAAACGAAAGAATATTAATCTACAACCCAGTGTGTCTGAGGATTTTAATTTTTTAATTTTTATTGTTCAATATATATATATATATATATATATATATATATATATATATATATATATATATATATATATATATATATATATGGTTGGTGCAAAAATAATTACGTACTTTTTAACGTCAAAAAACGACATTATTACGTCATTATTTTTGCACTAACCTAATATATATGTATATATATATATATATATATGGAATTTCGTCGCCAAATGTACACCCTATTCCGGCGAAATGAATTCACGTTAGCTTGTAATGACAGAAATAAATCTCTCTTAAAATATTTTAATTCTGGATAAACACATTATCCAAACCTCACATGCACTTTCCATATTTCAGATTACACAATGATTTTCCCCCCCACATTAACTAATTTAACGTCTATTATTACTCAACGAGTTACCCGGCAAAAGTTACTCTTTTAAACTTTAAGCTTGACTTTTTTTTTTACAGTAACCCACTACCTAGGCTATACATTCTGTATTTACAACCTAATATTATATTAAGTTTATATTCAATTTGAACTTTGTGTTTAATTTAGAGATCCTCCCATAAGACTCAGTATATTTTTTTAAATTCAAAAATAATAATTCATGCCTGATGAGTTGTTAGAACAACGAAACTTTAACCTACACTTCGAAAGAAAGTATATGCTTATATATTAATATATACTTCTTAGCTCTGTTGAACATTATTGAGCACTGTTTTTTTTAAATCTCATATAAATTGAGTAAATATTTATTCGCTTACCTCTGTATGCACGCTAACACACGTATATAAAGTTGCTAACTTCTACTTTTTTGATTTAGCCACATTAATATATATATATATATATATATATATATATATATATATAGAGAGAGAGAGAGAGAGAGAGCGAGAGAGAGAGAGAGAGAGAGAGATAGTTAGTTTATGCAAACTTAGGTAATCCGTATTGGTAGACCCGAGGAGGATGATATCCGGAGAGCTTAAATTTAGTTTATGCAAACTTAGGTAATCCGTATGGGTAGACCCGAGGAGGATGATATGCGGAATTAACAGCGTCTAAAAAATTTGAAAGAAAAACTGTCCTCGTGAAAGTAGTGTAGCTTCTTCCTTTAAAGTCGGTCTCCACCCCTCCACTCCTTAGCCATCTATACCTTGAGACTAGACATAATAAATTCGAACAACATCTAGCCGACACATTGGAGTTAAAAATTAAAAATAAGAATTTGAAATGCTACATATGTCACATTCATATCCTCTTTCCCACCTCACTTCCTCACTTCGTTAATTTTGCGTATACTTGATGAGGTCCGTCAAAAATGTGTAAATTTCTTTTCATTTTTCATTTTTCGGAAGTAAAGTCTGATGATCCAGAGCCCTGTTAAAGGGGTTATGGTGAAATAATTTATTACATGGAACCTTAACGTGGTCTGTTTTTATTCAAACAAACAAACAAATATATATATATATATATATATATATATATATATATATATATATATATATATATATATATATATATATACTTATTTATTTAAAAAAAATTTATAACATAAATATGTTATAAAATCACTACAAAAATAGCCATTTTGTTCCAACACTCTCCGTGTCTTATCAAGTGATGACGTTGATTGTAAAATAAATGGTTTTAAAAGTTTCAAATTAATTAACAATCCTTCGCAAGGGGAAAACGTTGTTACAAAGGCTAGATAATTATATCTGCTCTACTTTGTATTGAGCACTCTTTTAAGAATAGTAATTGTTGGTTATTGGATTTCATTCCATATACACCAATATATATATATATATATATATAACAAAAAATGCTGTCAGATTTATAACCCAGAAGTTATTTTTATAACCACTGATCGATAAAAAGTAGAGTATAATATTATAATGTTATTAATTAAAATTATGTATTCAGTATTCATCGCGACACAGAAATTACCATGTTTCGCAACCCAAACCTAAACCTTAAATTAAATTTAAAATTAAAGTTTTTATTCCGCAGTCAAGAGATGTTGAATAACTTTCGAGAGACTTTTTTTCGAAAGTTATAAATCATTACTTTAGTATGGGACAAAAACATTAAATTTAAGTTTATTTTAAAGTGTAGGTTTTGGTTTTTAAACATGGTAATTTCTAATAGTGATATAATAATAACGATAATATATATATATATATATATATATATATATATATATATATATATATATATATATATATATATATATATATATGGAGAGAAAAAAAGGAATGTGATTGGCGTGCAATGGTCTGTATATCTATCTATCTATCAGTGTGGGGATGTATATATTTATTTCCATATATATGCATATATTTTTATGCAATGTTCAATCGATACACGTTTTCCGACATATCTGATTTTCTTGTGACGTTACGTTGTTGTTCTAATATCTCCACTCTTTACGCGCCTTTCGCAGCTTCGAAACCAGGAAATCAATTCCAGTTTCCTCTGGCTTCTCGCATCAACCCTCAAGACTCTTCAATGAAGACAGCGCATGCAAAGTTGGCAAAGATTAAACCGGTAAAGACAATATTGGATTGTAATCAGAAACCCGCAGTTGGAAGATAGAGTAACGAGGAATCTGGGGCGTTAGTTATGCAAAGAAGGAACTTGGTGCATGGTTGGCTTCTTGCAGCGATGGGGGACGTCCATTGGCAAAATGGCCGTGATTCGCGGTGAAATTAATTTTGCCTCTCTTTCTTGAAACATTTATTCCTTTTCTTTCTTAAATTGCTTCCTTGTCACCCGTTTGCTTTGTTTTTCTTCGATGTTGCTTAACGCTATAAAATATGACGTGAATTTGAATTGTTTTTACCTCACTCATTCTTTTGTTCTTGTGCATTCGCACACACTGGAGTCTATGTTGCTTTTTCCTTTTTAACTTATCCCGTTTGCATGCGAATGTTTTTTTTCCCTATTTACCGCGGCTTTTACAGTCAGGATATAGGCGATATATTTTCTAATAGTTGACATGTCTTCTGAGGAAAGATAGTGAAGTGATTTTTTCATGGCAGCAATTTTAGTCTAGTCTGGCCAAGTCGCGACCACAAAACGCAGACCACATTAATACGGTGGTCTTCTAAGCGTAGTTTAGATGTAGCACATGACCGAATGTGTCGAGCATCCAGTGAGGATTGGACTCAATATTCAGTTATAATTAATCTAGCAGAACTGGGTTGGTAAACATTATGCAACATTCCCAGTCTACACCGATATGTAAACCATAATGAGTTGGAAGATAGAGTGGATAGATTTTGGCATGGAAATTGAGACTAAAGTTAAGACAATGGGTTCAAGTACCACAACATCTTGGGAAAGATAAAGATTTTGCCTTTTTCAGTTTTCCTTTATATATCAAAACAGTTCTCATCCTGTCAACTATCCATAGGAATTCGTACTAAAGTTAACCGAACGGTTGGAGTACCATTCTGTAGAACCATATTTCCGTTGCCTCTGGTTTTCTTATCCTTTAAGGTGAAATTGTCGACCATTCATTACCATAATGACCGATTGATCTTATGTAACAATCCATCTCTCTTTTCCATGTTTCTATAGAAATTTTCTTGTTACTTAATACTCTGTTTAGATTTTGAAATGCATTTTTTTCTATTCCAATGTGTGTTCGGATATTGAAGGTACATTGAGATAAGCAAAGATGCCTTCCAAAAGCTAAGCAGAATATTAAGAAAAGAAAACTTCGGTAGAAACAAAGAAAAGGGTACTGAATTGTCCACCTAAATAGCATTGAATGCTGGACAATATGTTCAAAGATGAAGAAGAGACTTGATGAAGTAGATATATTGTTTTACATAAGGATGCTGCGGATATTTTGGAATTTTGTAAATAATTACAATACCTCATCTCAAAAATAAAGACAAAGTTTTCCTGTTTCTTAATACTCTACTTAGCTTTTGGAATGCATCTTTGGTTATGCCAAGTCGCCATTCTCATAACTCACAACCGCCGGGTAAATTGTTCTGCACTGTTGTCGTCTGCCTCGCTTAACTTCAAACTCTCCTGTGAGATTTTTCTACATTATTTGGGCCATTGTCCTCAACTTTATTGCCATATTAACGACGTTTCGGCAGTTCTTCTTCAGGGGATTGAAATTTCAAAATGAACCATTTTATTTCGTCCACCGGGGTAGATTGTTCCTGTTCTTTTGGATGTCTCAGCTATCTCCCATTATCTCAACTCTCCAAGTTTTGTTCATTGAATTCACATATATATTGAACTCACATATATTTCGGGTCAAATCATTGAACCCAAATGTATGAATTGTTTTTTTTTTTGGGGGGGGTACTTATAAACCTAAACTCTTTTTACCAGATCTCATATTGTAAATAATTATAATATCCATTATTACATTATTCGGACTATCGTCCTCATCTTTGTCGCCATATTTATTACAACGTTTCGGTCGTTGTACGCTCCGTTGGAATGTTGAACTGAACCCTTTATTTCGCTCACTGGTAGACTCTTCTAGTTCCACGTGCTATGTCTAATGTTAATTTCCCTCTGAAAGTTCTCGACTACCTTAACTCACACTCTTTGGGTCCTGTCTAACCAACGCCTTTATCCACTGTGCCATGTGTCCTTGAGGACATGAGTCTATGAATTTCTGAGTATTACAAACCTAATGTCTCAGCAACCATTTTTACCGGTGCTCATATTGCAATTTTTGCTGTTATCAATGCATGGTTTTTACCAGACCTAATATTGCAACTTTTTGTTGTTGTTATGGCTTTCCTCTGGCACTCCTTATTACTGGTTCCCATATTGTCTTCATTTCTATACTTGGTCGGCTCTGATTCCTTAAGCTCCGGAAATAAATAGACAGGCAGGCCGCCCCCTTAAGGTAAAGCTTCAAGAACACCAGAAAGCTGTAACAGCCAAGCCTGATTTTTTCACTTCCCCTCGTAAGTGAAAAAATCAGGCGTGGCTGACCACATATGGATAGAGAAGGGAAATCTCCGCCCGCTATAGGATCAGGTTGAGATCATAGACAAGGAACGCCATTGCAAACTGTCTTCTTGCTATTAGGATTTCGTCTTTTCTTCTCGCTTTCATTCTGTAGGAGTTCTTTTGGTTTCTCTCCAGTGACCGCCGCCAACACTGTGCCATCCGCATGCGCGTTGTTAAGAGTGTGGCCACCAATAATTCTAAATATCTCGGAATGACCTCGCTGTATACGTTGAAATGTTTGCGTGAGAATAGGCATCATTGTCTTATATCATCTTTACTTTTTTTTAATATTTACTGAACTCGTTTCCTTCCCGTATGCAGGCGGCTTAACAACATATACGCTGATGTCATTGTACTGATATAAGTGAGAGAGAAAATGGTAGCAAATCATAGACTATGTCATGAAGGAAGGCAAGAAAATATTATTAAGAATCAATTGTAAGAATGAATGGATGGAAATTCTTTGGATACCGTTGCCACATCTGGTCTGTTGATCCTGTCGTATATCTAGAGATCTTTCATAAAATACAAAGAAGAATCAGCAATATAATTGGTCCTGATCTGGCGTCTGACTTCATATCTTTCCCACCTCCGTAAAGACCCTGTGTCTTTGCTATGAACAATATCATGGTAATTGTTCGAATGTAGTCTTCGCTATGGTACCTAGATTTATGGATTTAAGCGCAGTACATGTTTGGCGTCAAGATCTGATCAATTCACAGTCGAACTCGCTAAACGTAAATACTATGCTAATATCTTTCTCGCACGTCCCGTTTGTGAAACACTCTTTCGGTTTCATTCTTTCCAGACAAAATTTATCTTCAAAAATCTAAATACAATTTCAATCATTTTTTAAAATTTCTTGGTTAGTTTTCTATTCTTCTAGTTCTCTAATGCTTATCTTTTTTGTTTTTGTTTTTGCTCCTCCAGACCCAGTAGCCTCTTGTGCCTTGAATGGGGTGATGCAGGGGTAACTGAAAAAACTAAGGTGCATTGAAATACTGAATTTGATTTCGAAAATATTAAACCACGTATTTAGAATCGGGAACATTACTTTCCGATCAAAGAAGTGTGCTGAGCCATGTGATATCAATGTTCATCTATACTAGTGAATACTGAAACTTTTCTTCACAGACAACAAAGATGTAGTTCAGAGAGTTGTTGAGAGTTTCACTGTCTGAACATATGTGATATCCTTCGTCAAGGTTTGGACATGCACAGTTTTAGAGGTGCACTGTTGTATCATCAGCATCGATATTCACATCTGAGCATACTCTGTTCTTCTTTCCCCCTCTCTCTCTCTCTCTCTCTATCTCTGTATATATATATATATATATATATATATATATATATATATATATATATATATATTTAGAGAGAGAGAGAGAGAGAGAGAGAGAGAAAGAAAGAAAGAAAGAAAGAAAGAAAGAAAGAAAGAAAGAAAGAATATTAAAAATTGCTTCGGTCTGGCAAAGAGTGGATACCTCTGTCTTTTTTAAGTTTCTTGTCATTTAGTCAATTTCGGTACCGGTTAGGTCTCTAGTTTTCAAGCAAACACATATACACCCACACAGACCCCCCATATATATATATATATATATATATATATATATATATATATATATATATATATATATATATATATATATATATAATGCTCTGGATATGCTTCGGTTGAGCTCTCCGGAAGAAAAGTGAATTTGTAAGCAGTGACTATTTCTTCTGCTGATGAGACGAATCGAATTCTTCCAGTGTCCAGGGGTGTTTAAATGTGCTTAAATTCAGCTTCATCCTTGTCTTGCGCCAATGTCGTAGACGTAAAGTCTCCGCCCGATATTAAATCAGTCGGGTTTCGATCCCGGCTTGAGACAATCGGATGTCTAGTCACACTGATTAGCTTGAAACAGTCGGTCTGTGGATGACAACACACACACGCACACATATATATATATATATATAGTGCTGCATATTATTAAAAAAGTCTTAAGATATAAGGAAAGGTTTGCGCCAACTATCACATACTGCATATTAACCTTTAGCTAAACGGAGAAATATATTGGACAAACAGATGTCATAGAAACCATTTCATTTAGAGTGCGGCGTTTTATAAGTTTTATTTCGCGCCTTGCTTGTTTTTGATTTTGCCGACTGTGCAATATAGTAGGATCAGTTGGGCACCTTCCTTGAGAAAAAGAGCACCATGACGTATTTCCCTCCGCTAGAAATTTAGAAACAGCACGCTGTACTGCTCGGCATTCCCGTCAGGAGCTCCAGTACGAACATTTCCGTGTGTTTAGGTGTCAATCTGAGGACAGTGCAGACGATTTGGAAATAGTTGGATGAGTCTAATTGTGATTACGCAGTTGAGCGAGAGACCAACAAATCTCCTTGTAACACTAGAGATTTACTGAAGGCAAGGGTTATGGCAGCGTTCATTAAATTAAACAAGGAGACCGTCCAGAAGAGTTGCAGGAGATTCCTAAGTTGTCTGGAGGCCGTCGTTGAATAAAATTACTCTCTACTATTTCAAGATATTTTGTTCAGTTTTGGTAAATACATTTGTTAAAATAGGATGTCAGTGTTATTTGTTTTCATTTTTGAATGATTTAGACAATTTATCCGCCGCGCGCGCGCACACACACACACAAACACACACTCACATAACAATCTTTATAAAATAGTTACTCTCTCTTTCTCTCTCTATAACTTTACTTTTTCAAAACAATTGATTAGAAAACACACCTCAATGAATGAGGTCGCTGAGAAGAACTTGCTCTTATTATTATTATTATTATTATTATTATTATTATTATTATTATTATTATTATTATTATATAATACGCGGCATATATATCATATACTTTTTATGACCAAAGTTAATCAAATTTTGTCCCGCTTTATGGTAATTTTCTGATATATTGTCGAAAGGATCTCACGTCACAAATTTCCCAAGAGATTTTATTATGCGAATTGACATGGTCAATCCAGGTCTTTTATATATATACATACACACATACATATATATATATATATATATATATATATATATATATATATATATATATATATATATATATATATATATATATATTATCTGATCTTTACTAGAGATGTTTTAGTTGTATATATGCTGTCAATGTCCTGTTGTAAAAAATATTTGCAACCAAAATAGGACGATTTCAAGAGATTCACCGCAAGAGGGAGTGACAGTAAATGGATACTAATGTCAACTACCGTAAAGATCTGACAGGAGAGAAATGTAGAATATTTATTTTGATAAAGAGTGACTTGAAAATAAATAAATAATTGTTATAATTCTTTTTCTATCCAAATTTTAGTATGTTATTATGGATGATAACGACTACAAGTTGTCAAAATTTCAGCTTTTCACAGTTGTTATTTCTAACAAATATTAGGTTTTAAAATGTTGTCCCTTAGTTTTGGACGCTACTGTATATATATATATATATATATATATATATATATATATATATATATATATATATATATATTCTCAGTCTCTGATGACAAAGTTATATGTATATATTTTGCGCAAAAGTATATATTTAGATAAATAGGTACAGTTAATAAATATAAACATATATATATATATATATATATATATATATATATATATATATATATATATATATATATATATATATATATATGTATGTATGTATGTATGTGTGTGTGTGTGTATACATATGTATGCATAGATATCGTGTTTGCTAAAATCTGTACTAAGGGGTAATGAAAGCAGTGAGAAACTATTTCGCCTTGAAAATTCTTGAAACTGCGCAACTCGACAATTCGCGTTGACACATGGAAACATGAAACTGTGGCCTCACTTAATCAAACTTTTCTAAGTCTTCACCCACCTCAAATTTCACCTGCCTTATCTTGATCTCTGGAACTTTGCTTGCGGTTGCAAACGTCTCTTATTTATATTTCTTGCATAATTGTTTTCCTTGCTATCATTTTCATTACTGGACAATCCCCATCGCCTCTTACATTAATTGACACTTTCTTTTCATTTTCATCGATATACCCCCCCCTTTCTCTTTCAATTCCGCTTTCTTTATGTTAGAGTTCATCTTATTTAGTAACTTTTTCTTCGTTTTTTATTATTACAAAATCCATCAAGCTTTTCTTTCTTTCAATTTTTACTTTCCATTATCTTCCTTTCTATCTATCTTTCTTTCTTTCTATCTTTCTTTCTTTCTTTCTATTTTTCCTTTCTTTCTATTTTCTTTTGCTTTCCATTTTCTTTCTTTCTTTTGATTTTAGTTTTTTTTTCTTTCCATTTTTTCTTCATTTCTTTCTTTCCATTTTCGTTCTTTCTTTCTTTCTTTGTTCCTTTCTATCTTTCTTTCTTTCTATTTTTCCTTTCTTTCTATTTTCTTTTGCTTTCCATTTTCTTTCTTTCTTTTGATTTTAGTTTTTTTTTCTTTCCATTTTTTCTTCATTTCTTTCTTTCCATTTTCGTTCTTTCTTTCTTTCTTTGTTCCTTTCTATCTTTCTTTCTTTCTATTTTTCCTTTCTTTCTATTTTCTTTTGCTTTCCATTTTCTTTCTTTCTTTTGATTTTAGTTTTTTTTTCTTTCCATTTTTTCTTCATTTCTTTCTTTCCATTTTCGTTCTTTCTTTCTTTCTTTCTTTGTTCCTTTCTATCTTTCTTTCTTTCTATTTTTCCTTTCTTACTCTTTTCTTTTGCTTTCCATTTTCTTTCTTTCTTTTCATTTTAATTTTTTTTCTTTCCATTTTTTCTTCATTTCTTTCTTTCCATTTTCTTTTTTTCTTTCCATTTCCTTTCTTTTCATTTTTTCTTTCTTTCTTTCCATTTTCGTTCCTTTCATTTTTTGTTTCTTTCCATTTTCTTTCTTTATTCATTATCTTTCTTTCAAATTTCTTTCTTTCTCGTTTACTTTTCATTTTCTTTGTTTTTGTTTTTGTACTTTTTTCTTTTAAACATTTTCTTACCTTTTTCTTTATTTTGTTCTGCACTTTTTCTTCCTTGTTTGCTTCATTCATTTTTCTTCTTTTTTCTTGAATTGTTATTATCATATTCTTCCTTTTTCATTTTCATTCATTCCATTTCTTCTTTCTTTCCATTGTTTGTTTCTTTCTTTTCATATTCTTCCTTCTGTTTTCTTTGTTTCTTTTCATTTAATTTCTTTTTAATTTCTTTATTTTCATTCTCATTCATTTTTTTATTTACTTTCTCTCTT
>OZ010605.1:2475000-2530000 GCA_963932145.1 Acanthosepion lycidas
TTTTCAAAAGAAGTTTCACACGCGAGCTATCAAGTACGTATCGGATTTTACTATTTATGCCACCTGCAACGAATTCACACCAGACACAAAAACTACTGGTGAGGCTTTCCAGTATCTCTGTTTCTTTCTCGCACCGCTGATGTAGGACACAGGCGTGCCCGAAAATTCCAGTCTAATAACATTAATCTCCGTGCTTCATTTCTGTCTTGTGTTTAATAACTAGTATATAATAAACGCTTTTCACACTGATTACAATGGTACTGTTTCTTTTCCCATGATTTTAACCAACATATACTTTATACATACATACGTACATACGCACAACACACACACACACACACACATATATATATATATATATATATATATATATATATATACATACATATATACATGCATATATACATACATACATACATATATATATATATATATATATATATATATATATATATATATATATATATATATGAAGCAATCTGACGTCTAGCCACACTGAATAGCTTTGATACAGCCAAACAGTCTGTCTCTGGATGAGAATATACGCCCTCGGAAAAAGTGGTCGAGCTCTCTTGGGAAATGGGTAATTTTAAAAACATTGGAGTTTACTGCTATTAAATGCATTGCTCTTCAACTGAATTGATCTCTCTGGAGTACTGGCGTATTTCGTACAGAATAATTTTAAAATATCACTTTCTCTCTGGTGTGCGGTGATAGCCTAGGGATAGGATATCTGACATTCCATATCGGCCAGGATACGATCCCAGGTTGAAGCAATCGGCTGCCTATCAGACTAAAGTATTGTGATCCAGCGAATCAGTCTGTGGATGACAATATATATATATATATATATATATATATATATATATATATATATATATATACACAGCGACAGAGAGATAGATAGAGACAGTCAGAGATATGAATGAATAAGGACCTTTGAAAAAAATATTAGATTAAGTTATAACCACAAATATATAAAGTACACGAGAGAGTTAATATCAAATTATATATCTTCTTCGTTCTACCGTGTGCCTTCAGTGCTTAAAGGATCATGACACTCCCTATCTTCCTGTCCCATGTAGCTCTTAATAGCTTCTGTCTTTTCTATATTTTCCAAATATATCCTATCAAATATGTTACACGCTGCTTTCACTGTTCCACTTTCCCTCCATCTGTCCTGTGGCTGTCATATTTTCCAAGCCCTCCTTCCTCATTACGTTACCAAGAAATTTCAACTGTCTCTTCCTGGTGTTAATTATTAGTTGCCTTTTTGTTTCCTTTTTCTCCAAAACTTCGTCGTTTCTCATATGTTCGATTCATGGTATCCATAGCATGGCGAGGAAAAATATGTGTGTGTGCAAGCTTCATTAAATATAAGAGACAAGAAGCATCTTCTCTTCCAACATTTGCTTCTCTCGCACTTCCCAATGGTGGAACTCCCTTCCTTTTATTTGCTTCTCTGAAAACTCTAATCTTAATAAAATTGAATATAATGTCAATCGATATATGCCTTGATATTGAAACCAGTTCTTCTCTTTACCCTTTCCTAAAACACTCTTTCCCTCAGTGTAACCCTTTGCGTACAAGTAGCACTTTCGCTTTGCTTACGGTGAAAGGATTAAAAATTTTTACTCTATCTGAAAATGTTTACACACACACACACACACACACACACACACACACACACACACACACATATATATATATATATATATATATAATGGACTTCCGTCGGTTTCGACGTATGAGGATCTGACAACTTAACTGATCCAGTTATGATATTTTGTGTGATAATCTTAAGTGACACAAAAGAGCCGCTAGTGATTTACAAAGGAGGCCACATATGGAGCAAGAGTGGCGATTGTGAGATGAGATAGCTGTTAGATTGGCTGACCTTTTAAATCTTGCTCTCGCTTCTTGAAAATGATTCAGACAAGCAGACTGAAAACTGCTGAGTCCACTAAAACAGGTTGATCTCCATTCTACTCGCTCCAAGGCTCAAGGGTCTTATGTGGTATATTGACAGCAGATAAGTTGATTTTAAGCCTGTAGCCCTGATCTAACTGGCTGTACATTAGGATCTTGGATATCCTGTCATCAGACATTCTCAAGTAATGACCAGTCCACTGTAACTGAGACTGTATGAGAAAAGTCTCGATTCCTCCAATATTACACCTGTTAAACATGTCTACGTTAGATGACCTTGAAGGATAACTCCACAGATTGCACGCAGACAGCTTTTATGGAAAACATCCACCTGGTGTATATGGTACCTGTATGGCGTCCACGACACTGAGCAGTATATATATATATATATATATATATATATATATATATATATATATATATATTGTGTATTTAGGCTGAAATCCTTCATTTATACATGTTTCATTAAAGACGACAGACAACATTCTGAGGTTATGGTTTTTATTTTAATTTTCTTGTGTTCGAAAATCCGTGCGCATTCGGCCATGATTAAGAATGATTCTATTTTCATTTTAATTGAGTATGTGCGTTGTGTGTATGTTTTTAGTGTTATAGAGATGTTATATTTTCCGAACACAGTCAGCACATTGTAGCCGTGCTCGTAGTTAATATCCTTTTCTTTTTTATTATTATGGCTTCCATTATTTTTTAATATTTCTTTTACATGTGGCTTAGATTATCATGTTTGTATTTTCTATTAGTATGTTTCAGCTGGAGACTGGTACGTTTGCGTGTGTGTTTAAATGGTCTGTAATGGAGCTGTGGTCGGATAGGTGTAATGTAAGGCGTCTGGATAGGCATGTAGTTGTGTGACTGACGTAATTATTTATGAATTCGGTTTAATCAGGAACACAGTTAAGGGGCACTTGAACTCAGAAATAATTTGATTTTGTTGTGTGTTGTTATTTTTGAAGATAAAGTTAACTGTCTTCAGTTTCTGAGTTAGATAATTAATTTGATTTTGTTGTTCGGGTCAACTGGGGTAGTGTATTTCTTTATGATATTTCTAAATGAAGATTCGCCTTGTCTGTATTTGACGTGCATTTAGCTTTTGTAGAAAATAAGTTATTTTTGACATTTGTGTTCCCTATCATTATTATTTACTTTGGGAAAAATAGTCTAATTTGGTGATTTATAAGGTGGTTAGGGAAGCCAATGTTAACTGTTGCAGTGTTTTAGATATATATTATGTATTAGTGAACTAGCCCAAATGAGCTGACTCATTTTATAGTTCACCAATAGCAGGGTTAACCAATCATAAAGCTCAAAATATTCAATCCGACGGGTATAAAGGCAGCCATTTTGTTTTTTCTCCCAAAATACCTCCACTGCCAACCTGATATCTGTTCTGCATTGTTGGGTTCTTTAAGGAAGAGTAAACAAGATGCATTCTTCTGTGCTCATTTTAGGAAGTTTTTATCACTGCTATTTTGCATCTGAGTGGGCATTCATCCGTAAAGTCAAGGTAGGAAGAATTTCTACTAGTCGGTTTTAATGAAATAAGTTGGTAAAGTGTTGTTACAACGTTTAAGAATGGTAGTTTATATTTTGACTAAGTTCATAGGTGAAGTTAAGGACATTGTTTTCTCAAATTGTGGTCTTAAGAGGATCTATTACTTTTGTGTTATTTGCTAAAATAAAAATATCGAGGTCCGTTGGTACAGACGGTTTGACGTTTGCCTTATAACGTAACTGTCCGGGTTTCAATTCTCGGTAGTGGATACGCACTGCTGATGCGTCCCAAATATAGGCCGAGCTCTGGTTAATAATGCAACTATGCTGAACAGACCTTAGTTACAGATTCTGGCGTGATCAACAATTTGAACATGGTCGGCACGCTCAATCCCTCGGCCACGATGACGTGTGACTAGCAGAGCTATCGACGGCCCCAAGGGTTCGGTCTACCCAATTTCACTCACAAAGCTTGGGTCAACTCGTGGTATGGTTTTCAGGCACTTTCCAAATGTGCTGCAATCTTGTATCGACCTCGATCCAGTCCGATATCATCAGGAAATGTCCTTCCTTAAAAATCCTCTCTCTCTCTCTCTCTCTCTATATATATATATATATATATATATATATAAAAGAAAGAAGAGTAAGATTTCAGCGTTCAGAACATTAATTTAAAACAGGGTCAATGCAAAAGTAGAGCAATAAATATTTATTTTGCAGTGCTAGATTAGAACATGCACATACCCACTACAAAACTGTGCATTTTGTTTCAACGTTAATTTTTTTTAATGATACATCAGGTGGGAAATCACGATGCTACTCTGTTTCAACGTTAAAAAATATTTTTTAAGGTTTCATCAGGTGGGAAATCCCTATGATATCCTCGTGATTTTCCATCGTAGCATCGTTATTTACCACCTGATGAAATGTTGAAAAAATTATCGTTGAAACAAGATGTACAGTTTTGTAGTGGGTATGTGCATGTTCTAATGTAACACTTCATAATATATATATATATATATATATATATATATATATATATATATATATTGTATTTTTATAAGTCTCTTGAATCAGTAATCATAAATCATAATAACAATCGTATCATAATAATAGTTTTTTTCGGACAGTCATTGAGATTATTATATACATATAAAAAAAAACATATAAACATATTTTTATTGATATGTATCAATACGCCTCTTCATTTCCCAGTCATCACCTTTAAGCATTTACACTCGTGATGCACATGTATGTGCATTAATTATTGCGTGATTTTATCAAAATGTATGGGCGTATATTCGATAAATATTAGTGTCCATAGTTTTATGAAATAACCGATGTCTTTCTCAATACTGAAACTGCGCCGTCGCGCGACCCACGGCAGTGGCAAAATGAATTAGCATAGCAGACGCCAAGTTAAGTTAAAGAATTGTCTTCGACACTTTAGTGTGCGCTTATCGAGTTAGCAATAGTGTTGAATACGCATGCGCTAGAAATTTAATCAAGTCGCCAGCCTCTACTCCGACATTACTCAAATATCCATCTTTATTTACGAAATCAAAGTAAATGTAATTTCGGAGCTCGGTGACCGAATACAAAGAAATAACGGAAGAGAATTCACGCGCATTTACACACACACACAAAGTATATGTGCACACATATATATATATATATATATATATATATATATATATACATATATATATATATATATATATATATATATATATATATATACATATATATATATATATATATATATATATACATATATATATATATATATATTCGATGACGTTTATTTTGGCATTTAATTTTGTATTTTTCTATCTTTGAATGTTATTGCGGAGCACATAAGATGAGATGACACACGTTAACCAAGTAAAGAGAATATAAGGTGTTTATCAATTGTTTGTTAGCAGCTGAAGAGGATCACGTAAAAAATTCAATATCTTTTCATCGTATTTTAATCGTAGGCTTTTATTTAATCAATAAACGTTATGTCTGCCCATACTTCTCTTACTTATGGTATGACTTTCCAACGAGTTATTGCATTTTTCCTCCCCTTTCTTTAGACATTTTTGTCGATAAATGGACTATATCATATAACTGTGAATATAACTGTTCAATGTCTACAGAGTCCTACCGACTTGCAATCCCTTTGACAACGGATGCAACTTCGCCAGCGCCTCATAGCGTAATTGCAAACTACATTCCTTAGTTCCACCTGTCACGGTTAAGTATCTCCATACGACACCAATTGTAGCGAACGACAGTCAAGTGGTGACTTGTAAGTTTCACAGAAGCAGCTTATTCTCACGAATAGCTGCTTTGTGGAACCGACTCCCAAGAGGATACTACTCCGGTCACTGCAATATTAACCGGTTTAAGTCAGGGTCAACCGAAATCTTTCCAACGTATCACCAGAAACTCAGCGTCTTAATTTTGTAACTCCCTACCACGAGTGGGTGTTTGGCCTTGTACAAGACCTAACATCATTTGAATTCCCCTGAAGAGTGGATAGTGTAATTCGATGCGATAAAAAGTGCATTAATTACTTTTTTATTTAACATGAAAATAACGAGAATGAGAAAATCAGCAGTTAAATGCTGAAAAATTCTGACGAGTGGACCGAACGAGCTTTAGAAGATTCATCTTCGAAACACGGGAGATGTGGTGTTGAATATGATATTAATTAGCTAAGAGACAATTTCACATTTCTATTAATAATATATATATATATATATATATATATATATATATATATATATATATATATATATGTTACTAATCACTACTAACAATTTACAATTAAATATTAACCACTTATATTATCATTGTCACCAACCCCCTTACACATTACTATCACATCACATCTACTATTATCATATAAACGTAATTATTAACGTAAACTACCCCCTCCCCCAGCATATTTAATACCACCATAAAAATAACCAATAAGGATTACAAACTGAAATTTCTACCAGTCACATATACAGTCATCAAAAAACTAAAAAAATAACAAGGAAATAACCAGCTTTAAAATAATAACAAAAGTGTTTTTTTGTAAATTAAAAATTAAAAATAAAAATTATAGCAATTTTCAACTATCATAATTTTACACAGAATACCTATTATCAGGATTTATACCAAAATAAATTAATACATATAACAAAATAAAATAAAACACTTTTTAGTTCAAGCTACCACCACTATAACTACATTTATGGTTTTATCATTCTCCCACCACCATTACTAATCACTTCTACCAATTTACAATAACTATTAGCTAATTATATTATCATTGTCTCCAATCCCCCTACAACATTACTATCACATCACATCTACTATTATCATATAGACCCGCTATAATTATTAACATAAGTTACCCTCTCGCCCAGCATATTAAATATTAAATGTCACCATATAAAATAACCAATAAGAATTACAAACCGAAATTTCTACCTGTTACATATACACAGTCATCAAAAACAAATAACCAGCTTTAAATATAACAAATAAACCCCCTTTTTTGTAAAAATTAAAAATAAATAGAAATAGAAATAATAATAATTTTTACCTATCATAATTTTACACAAACCCCACCACACGTATATACATACATGCGAGGAAATATTATTCAGTAGAAAAATAGAAAAATGACATGTATACATTCACGAGACATTTACGAGAAATTTTCGCTATACTTCCAATCTTTGAATTTCAACATGTGACTTCCCCCCCCCCCCGGTGTCGCTGCGCCAAATGTGACGTCTGCCTAGCCGCGTCCGTCGTGCTATCCTGTCCTGTGACGATCAACTGGCTTCGTATTGGTCTCGGTACCAAATGTGACGTTCTAACCTTTTGGTGATTCGGATGGGAATCTGTTTAGATTCGGTATCAGCCTTGTCGTTCTCAGCTCACCTCCAACGTCTGGTTACCGAAGTAACTGTTTTGATTTCCAGTCTAATCTACCCACGTTGTGAATTGATCTTAGGCAGACGAAATCAATCAGTCGCCGGGCCGTAATTCAAGCCGAGTTCGATCAAGGGTAACACCGCACAAGTATATGTAAAAGAAAATAAAATAATAACTCGAAAAGTTCAAATGTGTTAAAAAAAGGATAACAATATTTTATATCTGGTTGCTGAATACAGGACTGCGTCTTCTTCCCAACACGCTATATTCATTCGTGACACTTTGTGTTTGTTTTGCGAGTCTTAACATCTTAAGTTGTTTGTTCCTTAAGAAACTGGTTCTTGGTGTATCTTCAGGTAATATTCGTAAAACTTGTTTTGGTTGTGTGAGTCTAAGTCGTTCTTCAAAAATAAATTGTTCTTGGTTAGAAATTGAGTCGTGATTTGCGTGGAATCTTTCGAGTCAACTATCTGCGAGGCGGGGGCAACTCCAACTGCGAACTTCATTCAACTTAACTGGAACTGGAACGGCTTTTCACTCGCTGCGACTCTGCTTATATGGACGCCGACTAAAATCGGGGTGGGCTTGTCGGGGTTTGAGGTTCCTTGATAATTCTAAACCCACAATCCACTTCTTTGCTTTCGGTCAGGGAAATTTTATTATTTTCCATTTTTGGAGGTCTTTCGTGTCTTCCTACCTTCTTCTGTTCTAATATTGGTATCTGACCATGCACTCAGAGGGTGTCAACGGGTTTCCCCTCTCTCTCACAGTGGCATCTCACACCTATCCCTTCAGGGGGCACAACAGGCCTCCCCTCCTTCTTCACATGATTACCTCTGCCTAACACTCTTTCCACCATTCAGCCAATGGGCCCTCAGCAGCGTGGGTGTGGCCAGACTAGCCTCGGTTTAAAAAATCTGGCACAAAAAAAAAAAAAAATTATCTTCCTTTTTCTTTTTTCTTTTTCTTTATCTTTTCTTTCTCATTCTTTCCTTCTGACCGACCACAAACCCTTGAACTTTTATCTTAGCCAAATGTCACTTGGGTGGTCAATTGGACGTATTTGCATTCTTGAGCCAATTACTGATCCGATAAAATAGTTTCGCTATAATAGCCAGCCCTGATAATAACCAGATGCTCCTCTCAATGATATTCTGCATATAGACAAAGGCTTAATCTTTCCTTTATGGTGGTCAGCGGACATTTTTGTTTTTCTCGGACAGTGCGTGCTTAATTAATTTTTATTTTTATCTCTTTAGAATTATGCGGGAGGTCTCTTGTCCAACTTGAAAAAATCTTTTTTATCATTGCCATGGGCAGATTGGATATATCTTACTCGCCACCCCGTAAGATAAATCAGATTATATTCAGTGTTTTACCTTCTCGACAATGGAAATAAAAATCTTACCACTTTTCCTTATCAGAAAAATAACACCACTTAGTGTCCTTTTTGTGATGGCTTCTTACCACCTAAATTTAATTCTCGCCTTTCTTTTTTCTTCTTTCTTTCTAGCGTCGTAAATAGTGTCACAATCCTCCCCTAACCTATTTGTCATTTACTCGTAAATTACACCTGAGGCCAAATACACTATTTAGCATGCATCATGCATCTGTCCCATGCAATTCTATCCTTCTTTTCATTTTTTCTTTTTTTTAATGGTTTTACATGCAAGGTGATGTACTTTTCATCTTCTTCTGTTCTACATGCAAATGTAATGTTCTTTTCATCTTCTTTTCTACATGCAAATGTAATGTTCTTTTCATTTTCTTCGTTCTACATGCCAATGTAATGTTCTTTTCATCTTCTTTGTTCTACATGCAAATGTAATGTTCTTTTCATCTTCTTCTGTTCTACGTTCAAATGTAATGTTCATTTCATCGTCTGTTTTACATGCAATTTAAAGTGTGCGTGTACCTGTGGGTGCATGTGTGTGGTTACTATGGCTTGTTCTTATTGGTCAATGTTTTTCTCACTGCTGTTGGAGGTTTTTCCGCCGCACGTGTCGGTTTCACGTCAGCCTCCTCCGCCGGTCTTTCTGCAATTTCTTCGTCGATTCTGTATGAGTAAAGATCAATGCTCGGCATCTCCCTCTCGAGTTGCTTCATGCTCATTTGATTATCGCTAGTTAATTTCCTCTTACTTCTAATCTTCCATATTGCCATACCCCGTATGGCTATAATTATGAATGTACCCATCATTGGCGACCAACTTATCGCGATCTGCTCATCATCTTCCCAAGCCATAACTTCATTTCCCAACGCACTTAACTTGTCCCTCAATTGATCCATATCGATCTTTTATATCGGCTTCATTAGTACTGGCATTTTATTCAAGGTAACATTGTCATGGGCAGATTGGATATATCTTACTCGCCGCCCCGTAACATAAATCAGATTAAATTCTGTGTTTTACCTTCTCGACAATGGAAATAAAAATCTTACCACTTTTCCTTGTCAGAAAAATAATACCGTTTAGTGTCCTTTTCGTGATGGCTTCTTATCACCTAAATTTAATTCTCGCCTTTCTTTTTTCTCATTTCTTTCTAGAGTCGTAAATAGTGTCACAAACATACAAATGCGTATGTATAGACACAACACCACAATACATACATATGTCAAATCCGAAACTGTCGACATATGCTTATATATGTATGAGTCCCGACGGACGACCAAGTGTGTATGTGTGTCTGCGTACTTCATTGGACGTATGAACATACATCGATGTTTGCGTTAGTACGATGACATCACGACGACATTTACCCCCACTTCCCTAATAACACCAATACACGCAATCTACATAAACCCAACATTTTTAAAAAATCAATCAGTTTCTCTGACGATCGCAAAAGCGTGAAACCCAGGGTCACAAACTCACATCAATCCAAGCATATATATATATATATATATATATATATATATATATATATATATATATATATATGCTTGGATAAAGCAAAGAAATAAACAATCCTCAAATACGGAGTTAAAAATTTAAATATTTTATTATTATTATTAGTTTTCTTTAATATTGACAGAAATGAATGACAAAACAACTTTCTTTAGAATACAAACGAAACAATGGAGTTAGTATCACAGAATATAGAATGCGTCTAAATATGTAAATGATTGTGTCATGTATTTACGTAGTTTTATGTAAGCGTGTAATTTCTTAGCAGTTTCCAGCTAGTAGACAGGGAAATTGTGTTAATACCACTGCTTACGTTTGCAAAACACTCAGTCCGTATGTTTTTTTTTTTTGCGTTTCTTAATTTAACAACGCTAATCCTTTTCTAAATAATGTATACACTATTAATTAAATTTTGAGAATTTCAGCTTGTATAACAAACAAAAAATCTGGTCGAATT
Organism: Acanthosepion lycidas; assembly: GCA_963932145.1. NCBI lineage: Eukaryota > Metazoa > Mollusca > Cephalopoda > Sepiida > Sepiidae > Acanthosepion > Acanthosepion lycidas. Next base: position 2,485,728 of record OZ010605.1, read on the forward strand.
TTAACTAAAAAACTAATCTCTACAAACTTGCTTTTATAACCGAGAAATCAGCTCAAAATATTAAAATCTTATTAAACTCATAAGCTTACCGTTAATAAACAGTTTTCCCAATGTTTAAATATCTATTTTAAGGAAGGAAAATATTATTGATCAATTTTTACAGTGGGCCTTCAAAATACAATAGGGAAATTGTAGTTTTAGTCAACGGGTTTCGTCCAAATAATTTATCTATAAACAAGAAACAAAATGTTGTTAGCATCTATCTGAATTTAGAAACACTATTGTATGTTCATATGGTCAAGCGAAAAATTCCATCAATTACTTTATGTTTGAAGAGAAAACTTTAACGTGTAGAAATATTGTTTGTATTGTTGTATTGAGGGATTCAACCGTTTTCAAGTGATTTCTTGATATATTTCTTGTGTACGTTGGCTTGTGAGACTAGGAATTTAGGAAAGCTGATATTGGGAAAAAACCGGGGCGTAGATTAATATTTGGACAATATTCAATAGCGGAACTCTCGAGGATTTTACTTTTCAGTGAATCATTTTCTATTTGTTATGAGTGTAGCATTTATACAATCAAAAGTTTGGTTGAATTTATTTCTGTGTGTGACTAAATTGTTAAATTTGTTAAATTGTTATTTTTGAGGTATCTTTTGCGCTCACAGATGCGTTTTCTAAAATTTCTGCATGTTTTTCTAATATATTGGGAGGGACAGTTTTGGAAAATTATTTTATATATGCCTGCTTCAGAAATATTATTGCTATGTGTGTTTGAGGATCTGATTGTATCCATAATAGTTTTTGGAAGTGTTTGTGATTATTTGGATATTATTTAGATGAGATAGGCTGTTCTGAATAGTGGATGTAACGGTGTTGGTCGGTAGTATTATGGTCCTGTTCTCATATAATTTATTATTATGGTTGATGTTTTTATTGTTGTTGCGGTTGTATATTTTGTATACATTTGTTCTTATGTCGTGGATGACATGAGTGTGTGCATTTGTTCTTATGTTGTGAATGAAATGATATGGGTATTTTAGGTTTTTGAATGTGTTTTATTATTTTGCCACTTTAGGTAAATATTGGGGGCTGCAGATTCTTAATGCTCTCAAATAAAAACCTATAATAATTCCTGATTCAATTTTAGAAGAGTGGCTTGAGTAGAAACTGACCATGTCATTTTTGTTGGTAGATTTTCTATAAACGTCAGAATTAAGTTCGTTATTGTTTCCATGTAACATGATATCTAGGAAAGGAAGAGTGTAGTTGGTTTCAGTTTGAAAGGTGAAGTCTGTTGTAGTTTCAATGTTGTTAAGTTGGCAGGCAAGATTTGTTAAATTAGTATTTTGTGGATATATTATTAGTGAATAGTCTATGTATCTGAAAGGTGGAGTTTGGAGGTAAAATGTTTTTCAATGGGTCACTTTCTAGAAATTATAAAAATAGGAGATACCGTTGGTATACCACATTTGTGCTTGCAAATTTGGTTATCAAAAGTAAAGAAAAATTCCTTCTGGATTAGCCAGGATATTTTAATTATTTTACGTGTAGGTAAAGGTAATTTTTGCTTTCGTTCAATTTTTTAATAGATTTAAGCATTTCCCTATAGAGACGCTTGTGTGTAGAGAATTTATGTCCAAACAAGTCATATATTTGTTTTTAATGTTTTTTAATCTGTTTAGAAGGTCACCTGAGCTTTTTTTTTAATGAGTGATGGACTAATATAGCCGAGGAGTGGGGTGAAGATTTTGCTTAATTTGCCGGCTAGTTTATGCGAGGCGCTGTCTATTACTGATATGTTCGGTTTATATGCTTTTAGTAGTCTGTATAATGTGGCTGTTTTTGGTTGGTATTCAATAAGTTTTATCCAAGAGGAGTTTTCATTTTTAGTAGTTCTTTGATGCCGCTTTTGAATTTTGGGGTTTCTTTTATAGCTTTGTTTTCATTTTTGTTTTTTCATAGATGTTGTCATTGTTAATTATTTCTCTCATTTTCTCTAGATACATGTCTTTATTCATGATTACAATTCCCCGCCCTTATCAGAATTAGATATATAGATGTTTTATTGTTAGCTAATTCTTTCAGGGCTTTTATCTATATTCGAGGAAGTACAGTGTCGTTTATTATGTATGTGCTATATAGGAATAAACTGTCGCTACCGACACTTCTATTTAAACATAGATCGTCAGTGAGCAAACACAGGCGACCCCATTATTGAATTAAGTAGACCACGTGATCATAGGTGACAACACATAAGTAGGAAGTGGCGTGACGTCTAGATTGTTCATTATTTCAAGTCTAACTTCTATACAAAACGGATCGCTATTCTAGTCTATACCCTTTTGCAATACGGATCGCTATTATGTACTCTATTTATTATAGTATTTCTCTGTTCGGATCACTATAAGGCTGGACTATTCGAGTTAGTATTATCGAGCAAGTACTATTAGTGCTACTGATATTCGAAGGCGTCTGACATCAGTAAGGTTCCACTACGTACTATAGTCGTATCTGTGATTATAAAGTCTCTGCTAAAACAAGCATTACAAAAGTGACAACGAGTATTCGTTGACATTATAAAAGTGACAAGGAGTGTTCGTTCCACATCACAAAAGTATGTAGCCTCGAATATAGCCTTTGGTAAAATAGGCGTCATTGTAGTAGTGATTTTTAATTATGTAATCTGTAGAGGTATAACGCTGATAAAATTTTGAACAAAGCTGAGGGCCTCTGTGTATCCGATAGTTGGAATTTTGATAAGTTTGTTATTAGCTCTCTTCTGTTGACCCGGGATAATTCGCTATTGTTAATGAGTATAATGAGTTTGTTTTGCAAACTCAGCTATGCTTATTATTATTATTATTATTATTATTATTATTATAGATGATTACTTTCATTCCGTTCGTATTTATATACGTAACTTCCTGTCATAAAGAGTGATAAAGAATGGCTTCTTTTTCATCAACTTCCTGTACTGAATATTTCTTAAAAAAATTATGAGCATAGAAAGGGAGAATATGGTGTGACGATTTGATTTCACTACAATGATTCTGATTTTTTCTTATTTTCTTTTTTCCTTTATGTATATTGTCTCTTTCTACAGGTTAATTATTCCAATTATATATATATATATATATATATATATATATATATATATATATATAATAATAATAATAATAATAATAATGATAATAATAATAATGGACTCTCCCGTCGGTTTCGACGTATGAGGATCTGACAACCAATTGATTCAGTTATGAAAGTTTGTGCGATAATCTTAAGTAGAATTTAAGACCCGCTAGTGATTTACAAAGGAGGCCACATATGGAGCAAGTGTGGGGATTGTAAGATGAGATCAATGTTAGATTGGCTGACCTTTTAGATTTTGCTCCCGCTTCTTGAAGATGATTCAGACTACTAAAACACGTTGATCACCATATATATGTTTTTAAATTTTAATAAATTGTCTAATAGCCAGTTATTTACTAACGCATGATGAGATGTGTTAATAAGCATCGGAATATTATTGCATGTGTGTAATGTTTTTTTTTTTTTACATGTTTTTGATGTAATATTCCAAAATAAAGAACATTGCCCAACTTTTGTATTGAGCCCAGGTAAATCCAACATACCAGTTGCCCAGAAAATCGTTCTACAAGGAACATGACATATATTAAGAAAGGTGCTATCAATTAAATGACAATTCTCCTATAGTGTCTAAGGCCATTGTTTTCATCTGGGCCTCCAGGACAAAAAGCAGGAAACATAACACACAATAATAATAATAATAATAATATATATATATATATATATATATATATATATATATATATATATTAACGGCTACCTCCATTTACACAGGATTTTTTTCTATTTTATCCCCAGTCATTTTTACCTCCCTTTAACCCGTAACGGTTTACCGGCGACGCGAACCCAGTGTCTTTAATTTCAAATTCTAAATTAGTAATTAAAGTTTTCTTTCCAACAACTTTTTTTTTTATCGCCCCTCATATTCCGCTAATTTTTCCAATAAATGTAAACCACGAGCATCGCATGTAGCACAACGTGTGCAACTTTAGTTTTTATTCGCTACGTAGCAGCGAAACTCCAATGAGCCATTTGTTTACTCCTGGCAACATAGACCCCGTGCCTGATGAACTGACAACATCAGCGATCGAAACTGTAGTCGCACGCCAAAAACGTAGGTACACGTATATATACTAATTGATACATTTCTAAGTTCTGTATAACTGCATTGAGCACTATTACGTTCACACCTCATGCATAAATTTATTATTATTGATTTGGTTGTGTGCGTATGCACACCAGCACACGCGTACACGTCTACCTATATCGTCAGGGAAGGCTGACCAGCTAGGTTTAACTAGGTCTGCTCTACTCATTGTATTGAGCACTTTATTTAGTTGTTTTGGATACTCGCATCGGAGTTTTTTTTCTTTGGGCCTTGAACTCGTATGCTGGACGATTATTTTCGGTTAACGTACATATTCTTGGTTCCTTCTTTTTTATACCTTTTATTTTTTTCCCTTTGGCTTGTTTATTTGCAAATCAATATGCCGGAGGTTTTCCGAGCGAGTAAAGTTTCTTATACTTATAAGACTTCTATTAAGTCTGTGGCTTCAGCGTAGTTTCCAAGAACTGCTTTTGGGGGATTGCGATCTCATAGTCATAGATTTCCTAAGCCTTTTGGAATCTTGTTCCTTTTTTTAAAGTGAGAATTGATTTTCGGGCTGAGGAGGAAGTCACAACGGGAGACATCTGGGTAATATGATAATTTTCAGCTCTAGAGCATGTTGTTCTACTCCAAGACTACTGCACATGGTGGAGTTGAATTCACTGGACGTATTCATTTCCATCCATTTACCGACAAACAGTATCCCGTAAACGCCGCAAGACGTCACAGAAGTACTCCTTGTTCATTGTGTCGAGTATAATCATGATGAACAAAACTCTTGTTGTTGAAGAAAACTGTCAACTGTGTCTTCGCATTGCTATGACTAATTAATAATGTTACGGGCCCTCATTTAATTTTATTCTAAAATCAATACTAAAATATATATTTTAGAAGTATTCTGAATGAGTAGCAATTACATTCAGAAAGTGTGAAAATGAAATAGAAATAACGTAAAATTGACAATTAAGGGTTCTTGATCAAACTTGAATGCGTCCTAGCAAAGATTATGTATTCTATGAAATGTACACGTTCTCATTCTTGGTCACGTAATAGCGCGATTATTTGACCGGACACTATCCAGACAATAAAGAAACCATGAACTTTTTGAGATACGGCAGAAAAAGGTAAAGGGTCAGTGACCTCTGTTCGCTCACTCATGTAAAAATCCATATTTGGAAGTCATGCCAAAATCGAGGCACGAAAATAAAGACCACCACCAAGTCAGTTCCTGATGAACGTCCAGCTCAACTTGCTATGATCTGCTATAAATTTGGATTTACGGGATTGGTAGAAATCTATTAAGGTTTCTGAGCTGAAAAGATTCAGTAAAGTGTTGATTCAAAGAAATCAAACAGCGGCGTGCTAAAAGAAGCAGAAACAACGAAACAAAGAAATATATATTATCGTGAGAGCCAAGGAAAAGACAGACTCAACTTATTCTTCATTCATCACCAAGACGAAAAAGAAAAAAAAATAAGGAAACCAAAAAGAAATCCATTTCACAGATAAACTTTTTTCTAAGCAAGGAGACGAGAAATGAAAAAAAAGAGAAAACGAAATATAAAAGAAAAGAGAAACATATAAGCGACACTAAAAGAAAACAATGGGAAAAAGAAAAAGTGTTTTATTGCCCGTTTTATCTTTGCTCAGTTTGCCTTTCTGTCATTTGTAATTTCATGCAAGTTTGACACAAGGTTGTTTGTCAATGTAATAATTTACCTTTCTGAAAAGATAAGTTTCTCCCCCAACCCATTGTTTTGTCTCGTAACATTTATTTTTGTCTCATTGTTTTGTTTCGCTCCGTCTTTTATCTTTTTTATATAGGCCAACATATTTAATCCCCATTTGTATATTTTAGTAATAAAATGGTTATTTGTTATCTCTATATCGTTGCCTTCTGTTGTTTGTCTCTTACCGTGTTTTTTCGTTAATTAAATTCCATTTAGGACGACCATGTTTGATCCATCAGGAAATGACAATTGTAAAATAATATGTGAGTCGATACCGTATGTTACTGTATCTCCCACTACTACCACAACAGTAAATGAAGGCGGTACGTAATAATAGCCACAGACATAAGATTTATCTGTTATGACCGTTTTCAAAACGTTTTCTCTGGTATAGTGAGACCAGCATATTCTATTAGGTTGGTGCAAAAATAATGACGTAATAATGTCGTTTTTGACGTTAAAAAATGAGTCAAAAACGACATTATTACGTCATTATTTTTGCACCAACCTAATACGAACTTCCTTTACAGTCACCGATATAAACAATACAACGTAATAACTTAATGTGCATGCGCAACAGAGTCCAAGGTCAATCTGTGCCAAGCGGCTTCACTCTGAGTACTTTAATTCCGTTGTCATAGCAACAGATCGATTATTTTTTGATCAGAGCTCACACACAAACACACACACAAACACACACACACACACACGCATATATATGTATTCATTAACGGGGTGGATTAGCAAATCCCTATTGTAGGCTTTTGTTCAGGCACATTTCTGTTCATATATATATATATATATATATATATATATATATATATATATATATATATATGTGTGTGTGTGTGTGTCTGTGTCTGTGTGAAAAGTGTGTGTGTATAAATATAAATAAATATATATGTATAATTATTTATATATTATATGCGCGGTACTTATTAGAAAGCGCTCAATATCAGAGATAGAGCTAACATATTTGGTTGGATAGATGTGAGTTTGTGACCCTGGGTTTCACGCTTTAGCGATCGTCAGACGTGAAACCCAGGGTCACAAACTCACATCTATCCAACCAAATATATATATATATATATATATGTATATATATACACGTATGTAATAATAACTGTAAATGTCTTATGAACATCATTGAATCTTCCTCATTACATGATATAGGTCACATATAGGTATAGCTTATGTGGAATTAGAAAACAAATTATGTTGTTTTTTAATATGCATCTCACTCGCTCTCTCTCTCTCTATCTTTCTACGATATATATATATATATATATATATATATATATATATATATATATGGTGCATCAAAAATATTTTTATAAATTTTGAAGGTGGTCCATATAAATCTATGCCCGCAAATGCTTCTTTGTTGAGTTATTACGGTTAATACAAGATACCATAAAAAATAATCTGGGGGCGGGTCCCTGTCACCAATACGAGGTAAAATGTCCATTTAAATATATGGCCTAAAGGCCATCGTGGTACCTCAATACAGTAACTCATAACAAATATCCAACATGTCCTCCGATTGATTCTACACGCACCTACCCGGTGCATAATTGACTGCCGGGCCCTTATATATATATAGGTATTTTTTAAAAAAATAACTGCAAACGCTTTTATTTAAGCTTAGACAGCAATTATATAGAAACATTGAGATCGAACAAGTTATTCATGTCACTCACACTGAATCATTGGCGCGCACATGTAAACGCCCATTCACGTATACATATTTTGAAGGCATTAAAATTCGTTGAAGTTTAATACAACTTGATCTTTTATGACTAAATATGTCATGTCTGGAGTTATAACATTCAGTCTTTTAATTAAATTTGCCTCAAATTTAGCGCAAAAGTGTCAGCTGCATTTAAATGTCTACTTTTAATGTCGCGAACATCACTGATGCTTGAAAATGCAGTTATTCTGTTGTTTACATACATAGACAAACAACATTACACAAACACACACACACACACACATATATATATATATATATATATATAAAGTATATTTGGACAGCAGTCGTTCTTTTAAACATAATCCGTCAGATATAGCGGACAAGAAAAATTTTCGGACTATTGTCCTCGTCTTTGTTGCCATATTTATCACAACGTTTTGGCCAGTGTATGCTCCGGACTGAACCCTTTATTTTCGCTCGCTGGGGTAGACAGTTCTATTCCCACCGTCTAGACAGTTACCTCCTGTTAATTCACCTCTCCGAAATCACTGACTTAACCAGGTATTGAACTTACAACTCTTTGGGTTTTTTGACCGTATCTAACGAACACATTTATCCTCTGTTCCATGTGCCATTAAGGACATCCGTGTATGAATTTCTGAGACTTATAAACTTAATATCTTCAGCAACCATTTTTACCGGTGGTCATATTGCAATTTTTGCTGTTATCATTGCATATTTTTCACCAGAGCTCATATTGAAATTTTCGTCGTTATTATTGCTTTTCTCCGGCACTGCTTCACATATTGTATTCATTTCTATGCTTTGTCGGCTCAGAATATTTTTGTGGTCTAGCATATGTTTTGATTCCTTAAGTTTACGACATTTTCAATGATGTTCTTTGAATATGATTTCAACCTAATCCCACAGAGGGTGGTGATCTGTCTTTTCTCTCTATATATAGTCAGCCAGGCCTAATTTTTCCACTTCCCCATGTTATGTCTCGCCTTTATACCCTGTGACTTAAGAACACATGGCACAGTTCCAGGTGCCATGTCTAATGGGTTCAGTTCGATATTCCAAACACCTGAAGCAGGCCACAGCGTACAACGGCCGAAACGTTGTGATAAATATGTCAACAAAGATGAGGACAATAATCCGAATAATGTAAATAGTGTACATAATACCACATCTCAGAAACATAGACAGATACTGAATAACAGTTTTATTAAATTTTTAATTTAGTTTTTCCAGCGTTCATACATTTTACCGTTTGGTGGATGTAAGAGAGTACAGTAACAGTCCATATCCCTCATTGTCCCAAGCGCTTTCGGCCACATCCTTAGCTATTTTCAAGGGGGTTTGTTTTTGTGTTTTTAGTTTCTTTTCATATTTTCACTTTGAGACATGAATCATTTGTGTGGTTTTGAATTCTAGCACGAGAATCGTCAGATTTCGAGGCGACTTTCAATTTTTAAAATACTTTCGGTACGCATTTTCCATTGTCAAACAAGATGAGTTTGATAGGGACGGAAGAGTTATATGAAGTACCGTGCCTATCTTATAATGAGCTGTTTTCCGTAATATGATTTACTTAGAACGCCAGTGTTTACAACCCGTATTTTTCTTAAGTGTTCTTCTAGATCGTGGTTTGATAGACGGTACCATCCAAATAATAGATGTCACACAGTCAAAAGATATAAAGAAACTAACAAGACAAAATGCAAAAGCTCCTTGAAAATGGATAAGAATGTGGTCGAAAGCGCTTGGGAGAATTGACGATATGAATAGTTTTTATATTCCCCATTCACACCAAACGGTTAAGTGTAAAAACGCCGGAAAAAACAAAATAAATAAATTATTAGTGTTCCTTGTCGGTCATATTTAAATATATATATATATATATATATATATATATATATATATATATATATATATATATATATATATATATGCCTGTGTGTGTGTAAATATATATGTGTAAATATATATATATATATATATATATATTTTTAAACATATATATATATATTTATATATATGTAAATATACCAATATCTATAATTATATATATGCATTTAAAGATATATACATATATATATTTAAAGATATATATATATATTTAAAGATATATATATATATTTAAAAAATATATATATATTTAAAGAGATATATATTTAAAGAGATATAAATATATATATTTAAAATATATATGTATATATTTAAAGATATATATATATTTATATATTTAAAGATATATATATATATATAATTATATATATATATATATATATATATATAATTATATATATATATATATATAAGGTTGGTGCAAAAATAATGTCGTTTTCTCACATATGTTATTAGGTTGGTGCAATAGTAACATATGTGAGAAAACGACATTATTTTTGCACCCGCCTTATATATATATATATATATATTCTATATTTAGGACGGTATTTACATTATGTGGACTATTGTCCTTATCTTTGTCGCCATATTTGTCACAACGTTTCGGCCGTTGTACGCTCCGGCCTTCTTCAGCTGGTTGGAATTTCGAACTGAACCCTTTATTTCGATCCCTGGGGTAGACTGTTCTAGTTCCACGTGCCATGTTTGATGGATGTCAGTTATCAGTTATCTCCTGCTAATTTTCCCTCTGAAAGTTTTCCCCTGCCTTAACCGGGTATTGAACTCACACTCTTTGGGTTTGTCACTGGATCTAACCAACGCCTTTATCCACTGTGCCATGTGTCCTTGAGGACATCTGGGTATGAATTTCTGGGTATTATAAATTTTCCAATGGTGTTCCCTATCTATGATCTCAACATGATCCCACAGGTGGCGGTGATCTCCCTTCTCTCTCCATATGTGGTCAGCCACGCCTGATTTTTTTTACTTCCCCTCGCGTTACAGCTTTCTGGTGTTCTTGAAGCCTTACCTTGATGGGGCGGCCCTTCTCTCCTTTATATTCTTTTCCGCAGCTGAACGGGATAGCGTACACACAGTCTTTAGTCATGTTCTCCTGCATGGAGGGTCTCACTCGAGAGAGATATCTGCGTAGAGTTGTCAAGCTCTTGAAAGTTGTCCTGATGTTATATGGACCGCAGATCCTTTGTATTTTCTCTGATAACCCCTTCACATAAGGCAGGCAGACTGTTTTCTGAGTGTTGTTGTCCTCCTCCTCCTCTTGTACCCGCCTATCCCAGTTGTTGGGGGGCTGCTGCCATGTACCCAGGAAAATTCGTAAACTTAAGGAATCAGCACATATGCTAGGCCACAAAAATCTCCTGAGCCGACCAAGCATAGAAATAAATACAATATGGGAACCAGTAATAAGGAGTGCCAGAGAAAAGCAATGATAACAAAGTTGCAATATGAGCTCTGGTAAAAACATGTAATGATAACAGCAAAATTGAGCACTGGTAGAAATGGTTGGTGAAAACATTAGGTTTATAATACCCAGAAATTCATACCCCGATATCCTCAAGGACACATGGCACAGTGGATAAAGGCGTTGGTTAGATCCAGTGACAAACCCAAACCCAAAGAGTGTGAGTTCAATACCCGATTAAGGCAGGGGATAACTTTTAGAGGGGAAATTAGCATGAGATAACTGACATCCATCAAACATAGCACGTGGAACTAGAACAGTCTACCCAGTTCGAAATTCCAACCGCCTGAAGAAGGCCGGAGCGTACAACGGCCGAAACGTTGTGACAAATATGGCGACAAAGATGAGGACAATGGTCCGCATAATGTAAATACTGTACATAATACCTCATCTCAGAAATATAGACAGACTCTGATATTTCGGACTGTTTTACAGATTGTTACTGCATATTTTAATAGAAATTCTTCTGTTTAAGCATTCCTGTGATAATTCGTTGTTTTTTGAGTTTTGTCTCGGTTTCTTTGCTTTAAATATATCTCGTTTTCACGTTTGACGTCCGCTCATAATTAAATTTATCTAAAATTTATTTATATATATATATATATATATATATGTAAATAAATATATATATATATATATATATCTATATGTGTGTGTGTGTGTGTGTATATTAGGTTGGTGCAAAAATAATGACGTAATAATGTCGTTTTTTACGTCAAAAACGACATTATTATGTCATTATTGTTGCACCAACCTAACATATATATATATATATATATATATATATATATATATAGACAGAGAGAGAGAGAGAGAAAGAGATAGAGAGAGAGAGAGAGAGACATATTTAAATGCATATTTATATTATGTTAAATGTGAAGTGTATTTTCTCACCAATTTTTATTTCCTCATGATTGTAGATCAACAATTTACCACTTGCCCAATAACAGTTTAATTAAATCGCATCTCTCCAACCCTAAGATTCTAAGAAACAATGATTTATTAGGATCTTTATTTTGAGAAACTTAATTATATATAACTTTTCATGTCGGCACAAAGGACATCGGTCATTCAAAAAAAAACAGAACATTTCAATATTCAAATGACCCATACACAACACCCTTAAAAAGATTAAATTCTCTTTCCCCTATGAACTTAAACAGCACAATAATTTAGCATATATAAAAAAAAAATAAATAATTTTTCCCATTTAGGTTTTGGTTTCAAAACATGGTAATTTTTGTGTGGGGACGAAAAAATATTTTTACATAATAATTACAATATATATATATATATATATATATATATATATATATATATATATATATATATATATTAATGCATGTTTCATTAAATAATATAGACAAGTTGTGTCTATTTATTTTAAGTAAGTTCTTTTCATATTGTTTGATAAGCTTAATAACATTATCATTGAAAGACGAAATGTTAAAATCCGATCTAAGCTTTCGGCTTACATTAGCCATTATCAAAGATGACAATTACATTTTATTATATCAAACAATGCACGTACGAAACGATAATGATAGTCTGTTTTTGTTGCATGAAAATTTCAAAGCAATGACAAAAACGTGTATACGAGACGCGGAAGCTAAAATCGCATCGCAGTTCGTGACGTCACACATGGCCATGCGAGAGTAAAAGGAGAAGTATTAAGTATGGGAAGCCGTTGCTATAATCCAATGACTTCAGTTATCAGTTATAGGCATTTAAGAATATTTGCGGAGATTACATAGTTTATTTTGTTCAGGTTAGGTTTCAACTATTTTATGTATATAACTTCAAGAATTCTTAGTTTGTGCTTATTGTTTTCCTGTTTAAGTAAATCCGGAATTGTGTACTCGACCAGGCATGTTTATATATATATATATATATATATATATATATATATATATATATATATACACATACAGTCTGTATAAGTCTGGATATTACGTGGTGATAAACTTGGGTAATTAATTTGATTTATGATGGCTACTTGACTCCAGAGATCTCAGAACATTTTCCGCACACATGATTTTGTCTTTCTTTCATCATTTTAACCTGAGGAAGCCAAAGAAAGTAGACACTTCGCCGAAACGCGTTGTTAATAAAATCTTTGTTTCATTTTCTTCACATATGTTTCGGATATTATTATACATCCTACAGACACATATATCTAAATGTAATGTCTTCTGACTCATCAGTTTGTTATTGTGACAAAAGTTTTGAAGACCACTTCTTTTGCATTACATATAGTGTTACGTATCTAACTATGGGCAGGTGGCCGAGTAGTTAGAACGTTCGCTTTACTGACCCAGGTTCCAATCTCACCATGCTCGATTTATCTTGAAGGTTGCTTCTTCATGTTATCGGAGGAAGCGACCCCTGCGTATGGCACCTTTTGGAAAGTGCCTGAAAACTATACCACGGTTTGACCCAAGCCTTGTGAATGAAATTGGGTAGAATAGGTTTTGAGCGTGCTGGCCTTGTTCAGCCTTGATCACGCTGGGTAAATGCTTTTCTCCCCAAAACTGTAAATACTATTTTCTCAGTATAGACCACAGGTGGATTCTGTGAGTGATGAACACACACAAAATGCGTCTGAGCAATCGTCTGTAATAGGGATTCGCTAGCCCGCGTAGAGGGGTTCCCTCGAATATGAGTGGCCAGCCATTAACGTATCTAACTTGAAAGATAATTTTTGAACAAGAGCAGAGACATATATCGTGTTTCTTATTTGTGATTGTGATTCTGATTCCCTATATCGAGGCTTCAATAATGAGTTTTTGGCTTGTGGCTACGATGCTTCATTTTTTTGGTACCGGGTTGGTAGTTTTCTGGTGAGCAGTCGCATCACATCTTGCTGAGACATGTTGCGCATCGACTAGTCTACCTACAACTACTTATGGCCGGTGTGGGTGTCACCGTTAAGGTCACACTATGCTTTATTCTACGCCACATTCAGATTGGCTATTTTTTGTAACCTAGGAAGGGTTACGGAATGAGGAATAACCAAAACGGAGGTTGGAAATAAAATAGTAATCTTTATAACATCAAAAAAGTATAATACGCGCCAGCGGCGTGAAGTAGATAAACAACGGCTGGTGGGGATTTAATTAGACAGCTTATTACCTACATTTTTAATTGTGTCCAACGTATTTATGAGGATTGGGAGATTAATGTTCATAGATACGGTATATAACACTTTTATTACTTTATTATGATAGACAGTGACATCGTCTATTGTTGCAGTTTTTTTTTGTGTATATATATATATATATATATATATATATATATATATATATATATATATATATATATATATATATATATAACTAGTGAGCCAGTCGTAATGATTGACTCACTTTATAGTCCACCAATAGAAGGTTAACCAATCAGAAGACGTAGAATATTCAATCCGTCGTGTATAAAGGCGGCCATTTTGTTCACTCTACCCGAATGTCCAGTCCAGCTTGTCAGGCGAAGAGAAACAGAAAGACGAACCATGCTCTGCTACCTTTTACCAAAATATCCACTGCTAACTTGAACAACGCTTTCCTACAGTCTTCAAGATATTCACTGCTAACCTCTGGATTCTCTACTCGAAGACAACCGTCATTATGAATAATATCTATTCCACTCTAAATCTTTATCCTTTGACTAGAATAAAAAAAATAACACTGAAGTCGAGTGCCAAAAATACTTAAGCCCCTGGACTTTTCTTTGTCCAACTGTAGTGATATTTTACCAATTTGTGTATTTCTTCCTATATGTGTTTTTGATTATCCTCTTATAATTGTGCTTTACGCTTCCTTTTTTGGTTCACACGACCGTTACGCCTTGCCAATATATAAAAATAATGAACTATTCCGTTTTGATCGCGTGGAAAGAGAGGAAAAGACACTACTTGGTTTCAATGAGACAATGAAAGAAAGAAAGACAGAAAGAAGGGGTGGAAAAAAACTGAGAGAGAAAATCGAAGCTGAGAACAGAACATTGATCATAGGCAAAACAAAGAGTAGGTATTGTAATGAATACTGGCAGGATGTGACAGATTGTCAGTTTCCTGTGTGTGTGTGTGTTGGAGGGACGAGCAATTGCAGCCGAGTCAAACACCAAAATATCCCCGAAAACGTCGGTTGCACTGCCTTATTTAATAAATTCAGCCACTGAATCATGGTTCTCCATAAAATCCTGTCCATTATAACTCTTAGTAAATCTTGTTTTTCTTTATTTCTCCTAGTCTCTATTTCACCACACATTTACAAAAACTCATATAACATTATATTATATCATATTATATAATATTAATAATATTATATCTTATAATATTAATAATATTATACTATTATATTACATGAATAATATTATATTATTATATAAATAATATTATATCGTAGTATATAATATTAATATTATATTATATCATATTATTTTATATATTATATAATAATAATAATAATAATAATAATAATAATAATAATAATAATAATATTTTATTACATACAATATTATTAATAACATTATTATATTATATATAATGTTAGTATTAGGTTGGTGCAAAAATAATGACGTAATAATGTCGTTATTCAACGTATTTTATAACGTCAGAAAACGACATTATTACGTCATTATTTTTGCACCAACCTTATTATATAATATATAATAATTTTAATATTAATAATATTATATTATTATATTATATTGTATTGTATTATATATTATTAATAATGTTATATTATATAATATGATATATTAATTCAGTCATTGAATCATGGCTCTCCACGATTTATCCATTTATTCAAAGTCATATTATACTTTGTTTTCATTTGTCCCTTTTTCCCTATATCTGTCCCGTGAGTATCAGATTTTCCAAACCCTCCTTCCCTAATATCAACTATTACTTCCTGATATTAACTATGAGTGTTCTTGTTCCTATTTATGTTATCATAAATGCTATTCTAATAGTTTCCTTTCTCGTACTTATCGCACGTGGAACTTTTATCAGATTTCTTGCTTCCCTGCCGCATACGATCTTAAAAATGCAACGTCAATCGCCATTTTTTATCTTCCTCCTTTTGTACTTTTTCCTCACTAAAGTTGTCACGTTTTCACTCGTAGGAAGCTTTTATCTCTTAGCCCTATTATCGCCTTGCTTGGGGGAGAAAATGATTAAAACATGTGTAAGGCACAGTTCAGAAAACGAGATCTCCCAGAAATTATATTCAGGATAAAAAAAAAACAACGAAAAAAAGATTACACAAACAAATCGAAAGCGATTCCTAACGTTCTTTATTCGTATTTAGCTTCAACACCAGATAGATATGTTCTGCAAAGATGCCATCCATCGGGGTGGATAGCCCATGACGGGAAAGAGATGGAATATCTAACCTAGGAAGCGTGTCGCCGGTCCGGACGCATGAAATTCAGCAGAGGAAATCGATTAGTCTTGCTATTGTTGCCTTCTCACACTTCGAACAATGGCCGATAAATAATTCGTTCTCATTGATTCAAACGCCGTGTTTATCTCTCCACACGAGAAACAAAGTCCAGTGACAAATTGATTACTGATTCTTGGTTATACAGGCATAAACTTTCGATCGAAATTAATAATTGTGATATTATTAAAGAATATTAATAATAATAATCGTGGCAATATTATTTAATAATAATAATAATAATAATAATAATAATAATAATAATAATAATAATTGACAATAATAATAATAATGCGTTAATATTAAATAATACTATTACTAGCAGTAAAAACAATAATAATAACAATGCCGGTAATAATAATAATAATAATAATAATAATAATAATAATAATAATAATAATAATAATAATAATAATAACAATGCCGGTAATAATAATAATAATAATAATAATAATAATAATAATAATAATAATAATAATAATAATAATAATAATACAGCTTACACCATACGAAAGGCTTTATGTAAAATATGTGTGATCTTAGGTTGTTCATCTTTATAAAAATGTTCAATGGTTACCATTTCTAACATTACGTCCCTGGTTTGGACCCTGGAGGAAATTAGTAAGCAGCAGAAATCAAAGAAAAAAAAAATAATAATAATAATAATAATAATAATAATAATAATAATAATAATAATAATAGTAGTATTTTCGTTAATATTAAAAATAACAATATTTACAATAATAATAATTCGACCATGCTTCGAATATTGCTGCCACATATGGCCCGGTGTCTTTGCTATTTACTTTGAGCTCCTTGATAAGCTCCAAAAAGAATTTGCTATATTATTGGACCTGATCTGACCGCCCGGCACCAATCACTTTCCCAACGCCATATGGTTGAATCTCTGTGCCCTTTCTATAAATACTTTCATGGTAATTTTTTGAATGACCTCTTCACTATGTTACCTAATCGTTTTGATTTTAAGTGCGGTACTAGGCTAGAATTGAGATCTTATCAATTTACAGTTGAACTTGCTAGCTATCGCCGTAAATTCTATGCGAACGTTTTCTTCTCTCGCACTTCTCTCTTGTAGAACTCCCATTCAGCTCCATGATTTCCAGCCGACTTTAATCAGCTTAAATGCAATCTCAATCGCTATCTACTGTTTCCTCCTCGTCTGGTCAACATTAATGTTTCTGGTCTTAATTCTTCAAAACCTTGTTTTTTAGTGGCAGTATTAACTTACTCGGAGTGATTCCGATGGAAAAAAAATAAATGTACACTCCTGATAAAAAATTTAAGTCCACTTGAAAAAAAAAAGACTGTTTTTCATCGAAAAATTTTAAACATTTCTTACTTAAGGTAAATAATTTTATAATCTAAAAGGTTATGTCGACAAAAAGTTATAATCCGAACATTTTATTAAGAAATTGACATTTTTATAAAATGAGGCGTTTTACACTTGATCAAAATTATAAGACCAGAGACAAAAATTCTACGAAATTTTACGAAAAGTGTACGGAAACATTCAACAACCAAATTTGATAATGAGTTCTACCTCCACTGGTTTTGATGACTTCAAAAATTCTTTGGGGCATGCTAGAAATTTGTGTTTTCATTAATCTGCGAGGAATATTGCTCCAGCTTCTGAAGATAGCTTCACGAAGTTCATTTTTTGTTGAATATTGTTTGCCATTTCAATAAATATCTTTTTGCCATCCCATCTCCAAGCATTTTCAATTGTGTTCAAATCCGGTGAGCATGCAGGATGTTTCAAGAGATGAACCCCGTTTTCTTGTAGAACGGTCAAGGTCCGGCTTGCAGCGTGGATTGCAGCATTATCCTGTTGGAATAAACCCCACACAAACGATGGCCCTCCGTCACCAATGATGCTTTTTGTAGCATGCTAAAATAACCAGCCGCTGTCTGACGACCCTGCACCACCTGGAGGTCTATCGTCCCTCTGTAAGAAAAGCCACCCCGCCAATACCATTAGGGACCCTCCACCACTATGACACGTGGAGAACCATCAGGACCATCTAGATTGAATTTTTTTCTCATCAGAAAACAGGACTTTTTTCCACTTCTCAATGTCCCATGTTTGGTATTCACAACCACACCTTAAACGGTTCACTTTGTGACGCAGAAGAAGCCGAGGAATTTGTTTGCGCTTTTTATTTACCATGCCTTTTTGTCGTACGTGTAGTCTGGTGGTTACTGGACTGCAATAAGCATCTGTGGCTGCCTTAATTTGACTATAAGAAGGTCCACTGGCTTTCGCAACAACCCGTCTTATTTTCCTACTCAATGCCGGAGAAATGTTTTGAGGCCTACCGGTAGACTTTGCGTTTCCATAATTCGCACTGTCCTTTAGAAAGTTGCAAATCACAGTTTCACTGCGATTTACCTTAGCTGTGATCGCTCGCTGTGACAAACCTTGATTATGGAAATCTAGAATTCCAGCACGCTCAACTTCGGTGAGTTTGCTTGCTTTAGGCTTGGTGACACCTTTAACCAGTGATTACTAATCTCTAACTGAACTAAAAACATTACCCTAGATCTAACAATTTATACCTCATGGTCTTTTAATTGTGATCATGTGTAAAACACCTAATTTTATAAAAATGTCCATTTCTGAATAAATTGATCGGATTATAACTTTTTGTGTAAATAACCTTTTAGATTATAGAATTATTAAACGTATGTAAGAAAAAGTTTATAATGTATTCATGACAAACAGTCTCTTATAAAATTTTGGTCGTAAATTTTTGATCAGGAGTGTATGTCGGAACTATGGTATTGAGGTCCCAGATATATGGTACAAACACCACGCGAACGATATTGTAGATGGTGATCGATTGACCATAATGTTGAATTTCCCGATCCTCACAGACAGGAATATTTATGCAAATAGACTAGACATAATCATAAAAGATTTTAAAAAATTAAAAGAACCTGCTAACTGATACGACTTGCGCACACTTTTCCAACGATTTCCTAAAAAAAAAATAATGTAACCAATTACCTGCCATGGGCCCCATTTTGGAGATCTGTTAAAATTAAACTCACAACATGTTACTCCTTGTATTTACATCGAATTGCTTATATACATTGCATTTGCAGAGATATATTTTATAACACTTAGACTTTAATGTGTTTATTATTAGCCGTAACTAATCATAGAAGGCACTTTCTCTCGTAATTTTTCATTTCACGAGTAGAAAAATAATGACTATTTTGAAAAACATTTTTTTAATTATTTCTAATCAATATTATTTTTTGATGTTTTATACACATATATATTTGATGTTCTAGTTTCTATAAATTTTCAAAGTACCAGCTATTCGAAGAAAATTTTAATATTGTATGTTGTTTTAACTCTTAAGACACCTGCCTGGGCCAAAAATGCGCATTAAAAAAATTGTCAGTTAATGGGTTAAAAAACTTATATGAACCTTCAAATTGAGGTAACAAACATTTGGAAACTGAAAACTAAGATTTCATCTTTTTTGTGATAAGGCACTTAGTAGGATAGAGAAGAATACCAAAAATCCTGTGAGTAAAATTCCTAGATACATCATCATCTCACAGCTGCAAAAGATTATTTTATGCGGAACAGCACATATAATCCTCAAAACGCTTCCCCATCTAAACGTAACATCCCAAATATACATAGAATAGGTAACTTTCCTACTGTGTCTGTTTTTACTCACAGAAACCGGAGCGGACTTGGTAATCAGGTATTTAAAGTTACTCTCTGGCAAGATGATACCACACATAATAATTATATGAATAATAATACTTATCTTCAAAAAACTATTAAAACACAAGGACTTTGAAATGGAAATCTCAAAAGTATGGCACATGAGGACATTGAAAGTTTCAGTTATAATCGGAGCCCTCGGATTGATTGGAAAATATTTCAACATTGAAGGTATACTTGGTATCACTGCTTCCAAAAAATACATTATACTCACAAGTACAGCTTGCGCAATACGAACGGGTTTACCCATGTAAAATGTGTGTGATCTTAGATTTTTTTTTTATGCTACGTTGAAAAAACTTCATACAAATATTTCTGACCTTAGGTCATTGATTGGGATCCGGAAAGAAATGAGTATACACCAGAAATCAAAAAAAATCAAAATAATAATAATAATAGTAATGGCAATAATAATAAAAAAATGTGCTGATTATATTAACAGTAATAATGAAGATACTACTACTACTACTACTACTACTACTACTACTAATAATAATAATAATAATACTAATAAAGAAAAATCAAAACATTATTAGAGACCGCAAACAAAAAAAAAAAAAAAAAGAAATTGCCTCCTTATTGTTATGGCAGTCCCTGCAGACTGCAATGTATCTCGGAAAATTTCCAAAAGGCTATTAAAATACAAGGACCTTGAAATGGAAATCTGAAAAATTGCGGCGCACGGGAACATCAACAAATCCTGTTGTAGTTGGAGCCCTCGGTTTGGTTGGAAAGATTCCAGAAGATTCATTGAATGGATTCCAGGTAGACCAATGCCTTAAAGGAATACAAAAAAAAAAAAAAAAAAAAAACTGTTCTCAGGAGTACAGCCCCCTCCTTACGAAGGGCTTTGTCGATGTAAAATATGATTTTTTTTTTAATTGGTCAGCGGAAAATATCATGATGCCATTTCTAACCTTGGGTCCCAGAATGGAATGTGTTCACACCAGAAATCAAAGGAAATATGATAATAATAAAAATATTAATAAGAAGAAGGATACGAAGAAGAAAAGAAGAAGAAGAAGGATACGAAGAAGAAGAAGGATGCGAAGAAGAAGAAGGATACGAAGAAGAAGAAGGATACGAAGAAGAAGAAGAAGAAGAAGAAGAAGGATGAGAAGAAGAAGAAGAAGAAGAAGAAGAAGAAGAAGAAGGATGCGAAGAAGAAGAAGAAGAAGAAGAAGAAGAAGAAGGATGAGAAGAAGAAGAAGAAGAATGAGAATAATAAACAGAATAATTGGAGGATCTTTGATAAATTTGTATTTAAATTTATAAATCATCCTCATTGATAAGGGTTTATCGATAAGGTGTCTTCTTTTTCTTTTGATAATAATTTTCAACATGTCTCCATATCTTCTGCGATATTTAAGTGTTGTACCCGCTAAGAATTGGTATAAAATTGAAAGAAAGCGAAAATAACTGAGGCTGCAGTGAAATATTTAAGTGTTGGTCGTTTTCCACATTCTTGTAGCAGTTACACAATGCCACGAGATAGGGTTGTTGTAGGAATTGAGAATCTGCAGGAGAATGGAAAACCTTGATAGAATCGAAAGTAGTCGGCAAGTAAGTAAAATCTGTGATAATTCAAAAAATAATTACTGTCTTCTCGGAGACTTACCATCGGAGAAAAATGTAGGATTACAAATAATTAAAACAAAGCGAAATTATGAGTTTGTGGATTTTTAAATATTATTACCTTCCTCGTTAAAGACCTATGTTGTTCAAATTTTATGACGGTAATCATTTTTACAGCCTGATCGCAATATTACAATACATTTTATGACATAAATCCTTTTTATAACCTCATCGCAATATTAAAGCAAATTTTATGACATAAATACTTTTGCTTCATCGCAATATTAAAAAAAGAATTATGCCGGAAATTCTTTTTAAAGCCTCGTTGCAATATTAAAACAAATTTCATGACAGAAATCCTTTTTATAGCCTCATCGCAATATTAAAAAAAAGTCATGACAGAAATACTTATTATAGCCTCATCGCAATATTAAAGCAAATTTTACGACAGAAACACTTTTTATAGCCTCATCACATTATTAAAACAAATTTCATGACAGAAATCATATTTATAGACTCATCTCGATATTAAAACAATATAGCCTCATCTCAATATTAAACAAATTTTATGACGGAAATACTTTTTATAGCCTCATCTCAATATTAAAATAAATTTGATGACGGATGACCTATTTAATAGCTTTATTTCAATATTAAAACTATATTAAAACTATTACCCATTTAGTTCTATTTCAAACAAAGCTCACGGAAAGGTAACCTTTTTTTATATAGCGAACCGTATTTATGCAAATAATTGTATTAGAAAATTATGCTTATATGACAGTGAATGCTGAACAATTTTCTCACAGATGAAGGAGAGACTTGCAAAAAAAAGAAGAATGATTCTACTGAAGGCTGCTGAGGATACCGTGGACCGAAAATGTGAGCAACAAACAATTTTGAGGGAAAATAAAGAGAAAAGGAAAAATTTATAGAAAGGTTTCGTTAGCTTTTGAAATGTATCTTTTCATATTCCAAAGGGCGTATACTGAAATCCAAAATCGCATTTGGATAAACAATCATGCCTTCGAAAATCTAAGCAGATTAAGATACAAGAAAAGTCCGTTAGAAACAAAGAAAAGAGTACTGAACTGTTATGAGATAACTATTCTCCTATATGGCAATAAATGCTGAGCAATCTCCTCAAAGATGAAGAAGAGACTTCAAGCAGCAGAAATGTCCTACAGAAGGATGCTAAGGATACTATGGACCAAACATGTGACAACGACGAAATTTCAGATAAAATGGAAATAAAAAAGATACTTATACAAAAAGAGAAAGCTGGCAGAGTTGAAATTTCTATGACACATAATGAGGAAAGAGGGCTTTGAAAATTTAATTCTCACATGGCACATTGAAAGCAAGAGCGACATAGGCAAACAACGCATAATCTACTAAGCTTGAGCAAATGGACGGCGAAACAGAGATCGCAAAAAGATAATTTATAAAGCGCTACAAAGGACAGGAAATTGTGGAGAACAATGACCGCCTACGTCCTGAAAGTAGAGGCATATAGAAAAAGAACAACCATTTTCCTTCCACTTGTCGACCGCTCCTAAATTCCCGGAGAGAAGGACAGACTTATTAATCTTCAGCCGTTTAGCGAATTACTTCCGTGACGCCATGGATGCTCCAACAGAAAACGATAGAAAATTGTCAGCTATCTCTTGTGTTCTGACAAATTTGACAGCCGCCATCTTTATCTGCTATCATTTTTCCATTCACAATCATTTCATCGTTTCGCTCTTCTTGATTGCTTATTCATTATATGTCGTTAATTTCTGGGATTAACGTATGATAGAGCAATTCAGGGCGTATCCATCCCAGTCTTGTTTCACAAAGAACGATGATGTAGTCGTTCAATACGCCTTAGTGATGACCGTCAGAGCAGACATAAAAAAAGGGTCGCCAACCGCGTGTTTAATAAATGCCAGTAAGTACTAATCGATAAAAAGAATCATCAGTTGCGGGCGAGTCATATGCGTAGCATACTAAAATCGAATTGCTATCATCATAGAAATATTAATTGAAATAAACTCAGGTTATTCAATAAATATTAAATCATTGTTATCTCTGTGTTGGTTCTAAGAATAAGCATCTATCTATCTATCTATCTATCTATCTATCTATCTATCTGGGCACTTTTCGCTTGTCTCGCTAGATCATTTACGACTGAGTAGTGAGTTCGATACCCATTAGGTGCCAAGTCTTGTCTACGCTTAGAAAATCTGTAATTATGTTCTATGTCAGTCTCTTTAAAGTTTGTCTATCAAACTATCTATTTATTTACGTCCTTTTTTTATGATTGCCTATTTTGTTAGTTACTTCAATGCTTGTCTATGTCAGTGTATTCATTATCTATCTATCTATCTATCTATCTATCTATCTATCTATCTATCAGTGTGTTGATATCTCAGTCTTTTCATTATCTATCTATGTAATTGCATTCATTATCTATCTATCCTCATTATCCTCCTATGCCACGCTCTCTCACACACTATCATTTTGTTCATTATCTATCTATCCTCATTATCCTCCTATGCCACGCTCTCTCAAACACTATCATTTTGTTCATTATCTATCTATCTACCTAGCTAGCTTGCTAACTAGTTCTCTTCTCTCTCTCTCTCTATCTATCTATCTATCTATCTATCTATCTATCTAACTATCCATCCTCAGTATCCTCCCATCTCTCTCTAACTCTCTGTATCTGTCAGTCTCTTCATTATCTATCTATCTATCTATCTATCTATCTATCTATCTATCTATCTATCTATCTATCTATCTAGACAGACAGACAGACAGACAGACAGACAGATTGGAAATGATTTTTAAAGACTCACCTTTCATCTTTATGCGTAATCTAGTCGTCCTCAGATCAGAAAGAAAAGACAAAACTGTGTGTTTTTTATATTGAACAGTTCATGTCTGTTTTCGTGGTTAGCGTATTGTGGATGGAATTAACGTATAAAACTAACTGTTCTTTATTTAATTTTTGTATTAAAGTCATGTATTTGCGTCCGATTTGAAATTATCCTATTCAATGTAAATCTCAGTTAGTTTCTTTATTAGCAGCTGCTAATGCTTTTTCTACGATCGATGATATTATGTATGAGACTGGTCTTAAATTTATCGTCGGGAGCTGAAAGATCTGCGCACTCTCCATTCATTTCCTTCTTTGTGCATCATTTACTCACCTAATCAAACTAGAATATATTAAGTTGAAATTTGGCCGTAAAACTGTTGTTATGCAGCATATATCTGCAATGCACATACGGTTGTTTGTTGACACTTCTTGAAGATATTCATATAATTTATTTAATATATTCTTGCCTCTCGTTTTTGCTATTTTAATTGATACTAACTATATATATTTTATTCTTTTAGCCGTATTTGTGATGAGTTTTGGAGAAAGTCTGGATATATTATTTTCGATAGCGGTTGTTATGAATTTGATAAATACAATTTTGTATCTAATATTGTCAGGATTGTTGGGATTATTAATTTATGTGAATGTTCCTATATTTCTTCTGGGGATTTTGTACGTTTTACGCTTGACATTATATAGGAAATGATTCCTGTATTTGAGGAGTTTGAAAGTGTTTTCAATGTATTTTACTCTCTTGGGCAGGAATTCTAAGAGCTGCTAATTAGAACCTTATAAATACTCCAGTTTTTATTTTATTGATGTGGTGGGAGTAGAAGTATATGAGGTGGTTTTGTTCGTGGATTTACGATAGAACTTTACTTGTATGTTTTTATGTGTGCGTATTAACATGACGTCAAAAAAGGTAAACTATTCTGTGATTTTGTTTCGTAAGTGAAATCGATTGTATGTTCTATTATGTTTGATCTATCGAGAAGTTCTAGTAGTTGTGTAGATTTTTGGTATATTAGTAGAGTTTTAGTAATAGTATTGTTCTACTTAAGCGTTCGTAGAAAATCTATTTTATATATGATGTTCAATTTGAAAATTTCGAATATTTTATATCGTTCTCTAATTCGAATTTGAACGCATAAAGTTATTTTAACACATCTTATTTTCTATTTTGGCGGGGAATGTAATGACTTCCCCAATTGTCAACCTTTTAAAAAGTTTGGCAACGTCTTATTTAAAACTTTGTAAATGCTTCCAACTGCATGCAATGATTTTACTATATGTTTGTGAAAATAAAGCAGGAATAATTGGCTTAGGGTCTTGACTGTTATAAAATTGACCTACGTTGTCTGGGAGAAAGCTAAGTCTTAGAAAGTCTGAATATAAATAACTAAGTTAATGTCTTTGGAATCGGTAAATATTATGGAAACGTTCTTATCAATAATAGGAGAATAACATCGATAGACATTGGACGAAAAAATCGTCTACACATTGAGTTTGAACGTTAAACGATTCATCAAAGAAATTACATCATTCCTTGTAATAAAAATTATAAGAGCTTGCAAGACAAGTAACACTTTCGCAAGATAGCACAGCATGGGGAGATTTTGAAAGAACTGATAAAAGATATTTAAAAAGTTGGGAAGATGAGAAATCATTGATTTATTGTGTGTTTTGAAGTCGAAACTGCTCCGTTGATAATGATAAACTTGTACTGTTGTTTGTGTGGAAACGTTAATGATTACCATAGTTGTCAACCGTTAAAAGTTGGCAAGCTCTTAATTAAAACTTTGTAAATTCCTCCAGTTGCCTATAACGATTTTACCGTCGGGGCATTAAATGTTAGACGATTTATTGTATTGAGACGTTGATCGTTATAGGAAGAAACAAAATTAGAGAACAATTATTGATCTCGGTGTTAAACAGCACAAGACCTTCTTAACCAATGGAAGAAATAACACAAAGAAAAGGGGCAGAATTTGATGAAGCTTAAATAAAAGTTAAATTTATAAATGTTTTTTTTTTATTTGTTCCCTATCTTATTATATATCCGTCTAGATTTCCAATTCCTGTAGGTCCACCCATGGCGGTAACATCGAAGAAGAATCACCAGCCTGAACACGACGATCCGCCGAAGACCCCCAACGGAGGAGTAGGTAAAAATCTAAACGATATCAACTGCCAACCTGGGGGAAGAGTAGGTTTGGGGTAACTAAGGCCTAAGTACAGCCTAAGTATTCGACAGCTCGATGCAACCAGGTCTGCCCGATTTTTTCTGCCTCAAACCACTTTGAGACGGGGTTTTCTTCTGGTCAAGTGTGTGGGCTTTTCCGTCGCATAGATTTGTCCACTAAAAACAAACTCAAGCGAACGGCCTTGTCAAACTGTCCTTCATCCACAGCCATCTCTGCGACCGCCACCAGATGCGGGAAATGGAATGAGGAGAGAGAGGATGACGATCCCGATGATCGAATGTCAGCGAGTGCTGACGACTTAGCGCTTAAATGATTGAAGTTGGAGAAATGTTGTTCTATTAATCGATACTCAGAATCTGAACAACTAAGACATTTTAAATAAAATAACTAAAAGGAAACTAGTACTTAAAATGAGAAAGAGGCTATTGGAATATCTGAGACACGTTATTAGTGCCATTAAAGTAATAATAAGTGAAAGTGATACATTTAATAACGAACTGTTAACTCCGACATCCAGTGTAAAATATATATGACCATTCCTAGTGATGGTAGACGGCTTACTTGCCCCAGTGATCCCAAGAGCAAAGCCGTCTGGAGTTCAAACACCTTCAGGGCCATCCATGAAACTAAGGTCGAAGAGGAAGAACCAGACTAAACGAGACGAACCACCCAAAACCCCCAACGGCGGAATAGGTAAAGATCTACCCGATCTCAAAGCCAAAGAGGCGGAAGAGGGTAGCACCATTCGGTTTGGACTAACTAAGGCGGACATTGACAGGCAAAGTAACCGACATTCCGATGCATCTAAGTTTGCCATATATCGCCTGTCCAAAACACCTTTGAGCTGCAAGGGAGGGCGCTTCTGGCCAAGTCGGTGTGTTTCACCGCTGCGCAGAGTTGTTCGCCAAAAGCACATTCACGCGAATGACCTCTTAAAATTCTCTTTTCGCTTTCTACCACCCTTCAGCAAGTACGGTCCCGCGGGCGACGTTGGTTAGCTGGAAGGGAGTCCAATATACATATATATATATATATATATATATATATATATATATATAAAGAAATATAGTCTTAAGGTGTGCTACATTTATGGAATAAAGTGCTCAATATCAGAGATAGAGCGTGTGTAAATATAAAAGTGAACATAGAAGTCAACACTTAGCATGAAGCAGACTGTCGCCTCTAAGTGTTGACTTCTATGTTCACTTTTATATATATATATATATATATATATATATATATATATATATATATATATATATATATATATTATATATATACATATATATATATATATATATATTAACAGACCAATCATCCTACAGCGTGATGAAACCGGGTTTGCCTGTCTCAGTCACCTTTGAGCCGCGAGTGGGGCTCTTCTGGCCAAGTGTCCAAAATCAAATTCACGCGAATGGTCTCGTTTTTTTTTAATTTGTTTGGTGGCACATCAGCAAATATGGATTATTTAATGCCGGAATCTAAATAAAACATATTTCAACATAATTTTATAGCTTCAATTAAATTTATTTTGAACGCAATTGTATGACTTCGGCTAAAGATAATAAAAAATAATGCTGTTCATATATTGTCAGTCTTTTTTATATAAATTTTTTTGTTGGTATTTTTACTATTAAAATGTTGAGTCTGAGGCCCTCACCACCAAATTGTGGATTTCTGTTCTTATCAGCACGATTAGAGTGTGTTTGCCGAGCTGCCGTATCTTCGTAATCACATTAGGCTCCTCCAACTCTTTCCGAATCCTCTGCACTCTCTTCAGATTGATGCCCAAACACGTTAAAATGTACGTATTGGAGCTTCTGTTACGAATGCCGTACAGTAAAGCATGCCACTTCTAAATTCCTGGTAGAGTGAATTTCAAACAGGCGGTGCTCAACTGACCCTACCTTAACGTACAGTCGACAGAACAAAAAAACAAATAATGCGCATGCGCGAAATAAAAATATAAAAGGGCGACAATTTACCCCTCGCTCCCTGTACGAGAAGATAAATCAAAGAACCATTACTATATAAAAATGTTAAAAAGAATGATGGAAGGGGGTCTGACTAAAACATTTTTTCACGATTTTTGTAAATGTAGAATTAGAAGAAAACCCATCAGATCTATATTAGTCCAAATATGTATCCACACACATACATAGGCAATATATATATATATATATATATATATATATATATATATATATATATATATATATATATATATATATGTATATATATATATATATATAGGCATTTAAAACAACATGCCTGTCCGCATACACAATTCCGTAAAATACTTGTCGAAAACACAATTATACTTCGACATGAAAACAATAGACAAAAACTAAAATCCTTGAAGCATTATACATCAAACAGTTGAAACCCAACCTAAACAAAATCAATTATGGCATCTCTACAAATATTCTTAAATTATATAAGTCTATAATTGGTAACAGAAGCCATTGGTTTATACCACTGGCATTCCATACTTCATACTTCTCCAATTCACTCTCGTGTGGTCATGTGTGACGTCATGAGATGTGGTGTGATTTTCGCTTCTAGTGTCTTATATGCACGTGTTTATCGTTTCTTAGAAATCATCTATGTAAACAATGAGAGACTATCATCACTGTCTTGTCCGTATATTGCTTAATATGTTGTAATTGACATCTTTGATAATGGCTTATGTAAGCCGAAAGCTTAGATTGTATTAAAAAATATATGGATCACTATTGTGAATTTCTTTCTTCGTTCAACGACAATGTTATTAAACTTATCAGACGTTACGAAAAAAATTTACGTAAAATAAATAGACAACACTTTTCTATATTATTTAATGAAACGTGTATGAATATATATATATATATATATATATATATATATATATATATATATATGTATATATATATATATATATATATATATATATATATAATATATATATATATATATATATATATATATATATATATATATATATATATATATATATATATATTAGATCCACCCAAACACTTTCGTATATTAATCTACTTTTCAATTACTATAAAGGTCTTTACCTTTTGGAGAAGAGCCCATCGTTATTAAATCTAGTGAGTTTAGCCCAAGCTTGAAAATAATTGCTGCCAATGCTTCCGGCTGAGTCGATCGGATCTTGCAATCGGATCAATTTCTGTGTTAAAATAATATTCTTCGTCTGGAGTAAGCTCGGCGATCAGTGTCTTCATAATTGTCACAAAGGTCTTGCTCAGTTGGTAGCATTTTAGAAAACTCTATAAACAAACCAAATTTATTCTCACAGTCGATGGTCGCATTTCAGGAAATCAGGCCCAGTATGCAATTGTATCAAATTAATAGCACTTAGCTTCATATATTGAATTTACTTTTATTGTAAATAGATGAATAATCAATACCTGTTAACTATTTCTCTACAAACAGAGGAAGAATGACTGTTTCAAATGTGTTTTAATTTATGCATTTTTTTTTGCTAATTATACATGATCATCTCTAATTTACAGGTGAAATGAAATTAAGGAGGTAACTCCAGATTCCCGACACGTAGGGTTTAAAATGTATTTTTTAACATGAAAAATCTTTCTTGAATCTTTTATGTGAGTTTTAACTTCAAGTTAATAGGTTGAATTTTAATATTTCCTATAAAGAAAATATACAGTGCTGTTCGATAAAAGTGACTCATCTGATTTTTTTACTAAATATTCTCTTCTCCGATGAAACGAAAGTTGAACTAAAATCCGAAGAAGAATCTTTGAAAGCTCTTTGAATTTACCAGTAAGTACTGTCAAGCATCCGTTCAGTATGTTCTGGGGGTGTTTTTTTTTTTCATGGAAATGGTTTCTTAAAAACTATTGAAAAGACCCTCAGGAGCGAGCAGTACAAGAGAATTTTAGAGTCTTGTCTGCTCCTTTGTGCTGAATGGGTGGAAATCGACCGCACCAAGCTCATTTTTATGCAGGATAATGCTCCCTGTCACAAATCAAAATTGATGAAGGAATATTTTGATGAGAAGCACGAGAATATTATGATATGGACGCCCCAATGTTCTGACCTCAACCCCACAGAAAACTTTTAAATCACTTATCCTTTGAATTTAGCTCAGCAAAAAAATCAGTTGAGTCACTTTTATCGAACAGCACTGTATACTTTGCTATATTTCAAAAACTAATTGAAAGCTAATTTAAATTAAGTGGAAAGAGATTTTTTTCGCTAAAATAGCTGATTAACCACCTTTTATACCCGTCTTTCATTGCAATGTAATTGTCCTTATTAAAAAAAAAAATTATATGCAAAAATAGAATATACTGACGTAAAACTTTATAATGAGGAATCTAAACTGATTTTAGGTTTAATTTATCTAATCTGAAACAAATGTTATTTACTTAAAGTGTACAATATCGCAGCAATGCGTTTTTTTTATCATAGGGTAGATGTTAATTATAGCCATTGAAATGTTGACAGCTGGATGACAGATGAATGCTTATCTAGTATTGTTCTAGAGGTGTCTTTATCCGTAAATAATAATTGAAGGGTATAGCGTGAGCTAGAGATTTTCTCCCAAAATGAAATTTCTGAAATAATTCAATTCGTTTATGAATAAGTTCTAGAAATTTAATTGAAACCATTCAATTATTTGATTTTTGCAAGAATTTCGAAATTCAATGTGTTTTAATGCAAATGTTGTTTTTTTACTATCCTACTAACATAACTCATTCGCTGATGAAAATTTAATAAAAGTGAAACATGTTCAATTGATAAACCTTTCATATTTGTTCCTTATCGTGCCATATATATCAGGAAAGCACTGAATTCAAAACCTAAGGAGGGCGGTTTAGGGATCTTGTGGCATGGAGTGTACCAGGTCTCTGTATTTGGCCCTTCAAAAAGTGTGGCTGATTCTGTAATCAAATCATATGTGCTGGTGTCTGGGCTGAGTAACTAAGCTGTTTGAACCTCATACGTCGAATACGATGGGAGAGTTCACCATACACGCACAAACACACGCACACACACACACACACACACACACACACACACACACACACACACACACATATATATATATATATATATAGGCAGACGCACACATATACGTGCGTGTGTGCGCGCTTGAGTGTCTCTGTGTGTGCATGCATATCGTTTGAGTGTGTGCGTACAAGGGTGTATTTTTTTTCCTTTATCTCCTTATATTCGTTCACCGAACACCGATTTGACATTCATTTTGATTTCAGAAATAAACATGGATATTTGAGTGATGTTATATATGCAGGGTGCGATGGGTAAATTGTCAGACAATTTCTGCGACCGCATTACCCTCTACATCAGGCCACCTAACTCCCCAGGCTGAAACCTCATTGATTGGTATGTGTGAGGTGCAGTTCGGCGACAGACCAGCAAAACTCCTTGTATCACCAAAGATGAACTGAAGGCAGTGATTATGACAGTAGTGAACATTTTGAACAAGGAGAACGCCCAGAAGAGTTGCATGAGATTTCGAAGTCGTCTGGCGACAGTGGTTGATGCCGATGGTAATTTTATTGAATACGTTTACTTTTTAGATATGTTTTGTGTAATTTTGGTAAATATATCTGTTTCAATGAGTTGTCACTGCTATTAGCATTTTGCCTAATATAGACGACAATTTATCCATCGCACCCTGCATAATGCTTCCATTATGTCTAAAAAATAAAAGTGTGTATGGTTTAGAAAAAAATGTTTTTTTAATGTATCACTTCGTCTCGCCCATTTTGCATTTATTAATTTTCAATTAATATTTTCATTCCAGCATGAGAAAAATCTTTCAAAGTCATTGTCATTTATTTAATAATGATTTTATTAACAGATTAAATTAAGTTTAATTAAGTTTTGTTAATTATCTATATAAAAAGAGACAAATATTTTAAATATTATATTAGGGTTTGACTTACTTTTGCACAGCACTGTATGTACACATTCACAAACACACAGACATCATATATACATATATATATATATGTACACACACACACACACACACACACACACACACACACACACACACACACACATATATATATATATATATATATATATATATATATATGTATATTAATAAAAAGAAAGAACAGTAAGATATCTAATCAGGTGTTCTTATAGATATTTTTACAAAATAGTGCTCAATGTAAATTTACAGGGCATTAATATTATAAATTAATTGATTTATAATATGGTTTTTTAACCATATTTTAAATCAATTAATTCATAATATATATATCTATATATATATATATATATATATATATATATATATATATATATATATATATATATATATATATATATATATATATTGTAGTTGCTAAAAAACGATATGCAAGAAGGCACATGTACGGATATCTTTCTATAAATTGAAAGCCATCGGATCGCGCGAACACAGGCGACAAATCCAGGGACCGTATATTAGCATTCATATTTGAATGATAGAAAATTAAGTCGAAAAAGAAAAGACAAAGGGGTTTGAAATAATGTTGACTTCAATCATGGGTTTTTAAAATCGTTATCAGAGTTTTGTGCTGATCTAGAGAGTTTTGACCTTCGCTCTTGTCTCCTGCACCATCGAAGACTTATAAAACTCTAGGCCATTGAAAATGCACGCGTACAACGCTCACAAAATGTCATACGTGTTCAACCGTGTTATTGTTTCCATTTCAGCGACATTTTGGGGACGCACACTTTAAAAATAATCTTCTCTTCTCGTAGATTCTCTTCATGTTTTTGTTGTTTTTCTTTCGAGATCAGTTTATTTTAATAAAATTTCTTTTTGGCATTTACTAGGAGATGTTTGTTATCGAGGAAAACAAATGTCAAGATTTTATTTGAAGCAGCAGTCTTGCTTGCACGAAGATAAGACTGTTGTTTGTTTGTTTTTGTAACTTTATTTTTTATTCATCATCACGCATATCACTCTCATCTTTATATCAGCAATTGTTGCTTCCGCAGCCATTGACGACATCCGGACTCCAAATCATCAATAGCAACAAAAATCATCAACTATATTGGAACAAAATAAAAACATGTCGACTGGTACTAGATATGAATTCTGTAATTACGAAGAAGCTCATACAAATTATAATTAGCATGTCCTTATAAGCCTGTATCACTTACGAGTAGATAGTGAGTTCGATCCTAACTTGAGGCGAATACCTTAGCCTTATCCCATATCTAGGCTACGCTTAAATATTATTATCATGAATAAACGTGTTATAAGGGTTAGCGAGACTGTCGTGCTAGATCCTCACTAGGTGGCACATATTTTCGTCCATATTCCACATCTAAGATACGCTTAGATGATCATTATGTGGCACTTCGATGTGGTGTAATGGTTAACAATCTTGTCTACTTAGATGAGTTATGATTGAATAGTAAGTTCGATACTGACTCGGTGCCCCATAGATTCAGCCTTGTGCCACATCTAAACTACCCTATGAAAATATCCGATGAACAATCAATCACAATCGTAAACACTGGATTTTTATATAATGTTTAATATGTCATTCTTGGTTTGGTTTGGTTTATTTTGTTTAATGGGTTATTTAATGCGTGACAATATTTTTTATAGCTGGTAATATTTTGTTTAGTCAAAAATCTGTTTCTGGTAATATTTTTCCTTCAAAATTGTATTGCTGGTAATAATTTTTTTCAAAAAAGTATTGCTTGTATTAGTTAAGTATTTGCCGATAGCTGGGACCCAAACAGATGCTACCACCCTGAGTCAGGGTGGACCTGGGAACACCAGCAATTAGGAGGTGATTCCACGCTCCTCAAAACCTGCTCAGAGGCCTTGCTGCTGAATGTAGTTTATCGTCTTACCCAGGACACGCATATAGTTTATCGTCTTACCCAGGACGCGCATATAGTTTATCGTCTTACCCAGGACGCAGATGTAGTTTATCGTCTTACCCAGGACGCTGATATAGTTTATCGTCTTACCCAGGACGCGCATATAGTTTATCGTATTACCCAGGGCGTAGATGTAGTTTATCGTCTTACCCAGGACACGTATATAGTTTATCGTCTTACCCAAGACACGCATATAGTTTATCGTCTTACCCAGGACGCAGATGTAGTTTATCGTCTTACCCAGGACGCTGATACAGTTTATCGTCTTACCCAGCACGCACATATAGTTTATCGTCTTACCCAGGGCGTAGATGTAGTTTATCGTCTTACCCAGGACACGGATATAGTTTATCGTCTTACCCAAGACGCGGATGTAGTCTATCGTCTTACCCAGGACGCAGATGTAGTTTATCGTCTTACCGAGGACGCAGATGTAGTTTATCGTCTTACCCAGGACGTGGATGTAGTTTATCGTCTTACCCAGGACGTGGATGTAGTTTATCGTCTTACTCAGGACGTGGATATAGTCTTACCAGAAGGATGCCATTCTCGATGAAAGATTAAACGACTAATTTTAATATTTTTATTATAAGAGTGCACGATAAGTTCAGTGGTTAAAGACAATGATAACAACAACGAAAAATGTACCTGAACAACCTTCATGTAACATTTCAATGCTTTATCGATCCCTTGATAGGGAATAAAAACTTTTTTGTTATATGTTTTAATTGCCAATGTTTTTATTAAAATAATTGTGTTACTTTTAATTGAATCTGATAGAAACTGTAAGAAAAATATTTTCAAACTGAACAACATAAAAAATATATATATATTTCTCAGAAATCCTGCTTAATGTTAATTACATTTTCCAGTTTACCCAAGCGAAAAGGTTTCTGCATTGAGTTGATCATGCCAGAGAATAAAGTGATACTAGAAAAACAAACAAAAAGACATTACCTTTTCCTTGTGTTTTTATTTACTTTGACAAATCAAAATCTTATACGAGGTCAACTGATTGAGATTTACTTAACATGATTAAAGCAAGTAATATTTTGAATATGAGTAATGTAAGTTTTCTAATGAAAAGAAAAATCAGCTCCTTTCTATATTTTGCAATTAAAATGAAAAGAAACAGGAAGACTTCTATAGAAACAAAGAAAATGGTGCTTATCTGATATTAAACATCGAACCTCTTTTTCGGTAAATGTTAGACAATCTCTACATAGATTTCTTAGATCATTTCACCTCGAGCAAGGCAAAAAATTTTACTAAGACTATAGAGGCTACTGATTGCTATAGAATATGAGAGAAAATACTTTTTAAGAAGAGGGGGCAATAAAAGAACACAAATTAAACAACAGAACATAACGACTGACATTATATTTAAAATTTTAAAGATGAAAGTTGAAGCTAGAATCCAGAAAGAAATTTCACAAGAAGTGAGACAACAAATGTTAGCTTAAAACTTATGGTTGCATTTAATTCATTTCAACAGCAAAAGGGTGAGACCTTGCCGCCAATCTAGTACTGCGCTTAAATTCATCAAGTCCAGCTACCAAAGATGAAAGAAATATTTATTTTGAGAAAACACACAAGGCGAAAAAGTGGGTGAGGAGAAGGCTCGTCTTCAATGAGTATTATCTTAAACTTAGCTAGATACGGTTACTGACCCAGACATACCACAGTATTCCTTCCAACAAAACAACATATTCTTACCTACCGTTTTTACTACAGCCACCATAATGTCTCAAAGTCTATGAAATGCTAACTAGATCCCCGATGTAAATTTAGTCTGTATCATAGAGGAAGGAACATCAGAGCAATTATCAGGAATATAGAAAAAGGCACATGGATGATATATTACGTTGGTTGAAAATTGACTGAAAACGAGATGCGAATTCAAGATTAATAACATCTTTGGATGTTATCAAGAATCTCTAAATATTTAAAAGGAGCCCAGAACCAGATATGACTGTAATATTGACAGCAAGGGCGAATGGAAGACTTCGAAATATGTAAGATGGATTCTGGCGAAACAAATGGTGTAGCACGACACATTGAACCAATTTCCCTAGTAGTATTTCTAGCAATTGGTTCAATATAAACTTTCCACTTCTTGTTAGTGGAAAATGTTAGTCGGTGAAGGCACAAGGTACCACTCTTCTACAGGTTACTATCAGCCATACTGATGGATCTCTTCGTCGATTAAAAGACATTAGTTTCGTTTAGGAGGCGTTAAATTTAACATTAAGATGAAGAAGTGACTTGAGTCAACTACTACTCCTACAACTACTGCTACTATTATTAATAATAATAATAATAATAATAATAATAATAATGATAATAATAATAATAATAATAAACATATATCGACCAGCTTTGTCAATGAAAATACAGTTCGACCAATCATTTAACGATACTAAACAAAGCGATTTTTCTATCTACATCTAATTCTGTTCACTGGATTATCACTATAATACTACTACTGCTACTACTCGTACAAATACTACAACTAATAATAATAATAATAATAATAATAATAATAATAATAATAACAATAATAATATTAAATATATATCGACCAGCTTTGTTAATGAAAATGTAGTTCAACCAATCAGATAATGACAGGGATTCAATCAACAGAAAAATGTCTCGTCTTTTAAGATGAAAATTTCGTTAGAAACAACAACAAAAAAGAACAGTATTGAACTGTTATGTAATATCGGTCCACCTTACTGGCAGTAAATTCTGGCCAATGAAGAGTAAATAGATCTATAGAAGAATGCTGACAATGCCATGGATATATAACATGTGATGAAGAGGATCTTTTAAGGAAATGGAAAGCAAAAGAACGCTTATACTTAGAATAAATGGACATTTATGATACACGTGGAAGCGACACTTCGAAGTTTGTAGCGGTTAGAAAGCTTGTGTCACCAGATCAATTAAGATTGAATAATGTGTTTGATCATCAGTGCGTTTACTATACTTTCGGCTGAGGGTATCGCCACAAGGAGAAAAGAGGGCTGGTGGAAATACGGAATAACATCAAATATTGAAGGCAAGAGGGGCAGAGTAAAACAGAATAAACTACTTAAAGACTTTCTGAAAATAAATAGATAAACACTTCCTTCGATTTTATATATATATATATATATATATATATATATATATATATATATATATATATATATATATATATATATATATGCATACATACATACGTATATATATATATATATATATATATATGGACCATTTCATTATATTTGACAAAAAGTGATGCTACCTGAATTTTGTCAGATAGAGGAGTCATAAAAAATAATAATAAGAAAGAAAAAAGAAAGAAAGAAAAAAGAAAGAAAGAGAAAAGAAAGAAATAAAGAAAGAAATAAGAAAGAAAGAAAGAAAGAAAGAAAGAAAGAGAAAAAGAAAGAAAGAAAGAGAGAAAAATGAAAGAAAGAAAAAGGAAGAGAAAAATGAAAGGAAGAAAAAGAAAAAGAAAGTAGGAAAGAAAGAAAAGTAAGAAAAAGAAAGAAAAAAGAAAGGAAAAGGAAAAAAGAAAAAAGAAAGAAAAAAGAAAGATAAAAGAAAGAAAAAGTAAGAAAAAAAGAAAAACGAAAGAAAGAAAAAAGAAAGTTAAAAGAAAGAAAGAAAAAGAAAGAAAGAAAAAGAAAGAAAAAAAGAAAGAAAAAGAAAGAAAGGAAAAAGAGAAAAAGAAAAAGAAAACAAAGAAAGAAAGAAAAGATATACGAAGTGATACACTATCGAATATTTAACCTCAACATCTCAGTGAAATGGCAAATATTCGGGCATTCTTATTCCTTTAAATATTGACCGATTGAGTTTATTGCAAGAGTCTATTAGAATTGATATACTCAAAAAATTTACGAAAGTAATGGTGGAATTTTCAGGAGGAATGGTAACTGGGAACAAACATTTAGTCATTAAATTAAGAACTATCATTCATTTGAAAATTCAAAACGTAGAATAAGCATGACGTTTGCAGAAATATAGCTATCATTTTAATACGAACATATCTTAAGATATTAATAGATTATTTCTTTTACGTATTAATATGAATGGAGACTATTTAACTCTTTAACGGCTAAGTTATCTAATAAAAATGGCCTCAAATGATGAGTTCAAGAAGGCTGCAAAAGACATTGTTCTGAAATTTTGCGTTATGTCATATTACTTAGTCGATTACTAGGAAGATGCATTGGTTGGTGACACTTGTGTTCAGAGGCAACATTTTTATTACTAGAATAAAATGGCTGTTGTTTTAAAAGTAAAATCCGAACTATATAATCTCTGTTATCATCAATGCAAAATGTTTAAATTGCTATTTCACAGCTGCCCAAGAAAACGAAAATAAAAACCGACACAGAATACAAAATGTCTTTTTTTTTTCTTTTACATGATAATGCGAAATATCTAACGTATCTCCTGTTTTTGCTAGTAGAATGCAGCCATTTTTTGTTGTGTACGAACATTCGTGAGATTTTACGA
Source organism: Acanthosepion lycidas (assembly GCA_963932145.1). Classification (NCBI taxonomy): domain Eukaryota; kingdom Metazoa; phylum Mollusca; class Cephalopoda; order Sepiida; family Sepiidae; genus Acanthosepion; species Acanthosepion lycidas. Next base: position 2,525,005 of record OZ010605.1, read on the forward strand.
GAATAAAAAAATGCCTCTTGTATCTGGAAATTGAATTCTTTCTTTAGCTAAACACAAACTCTTTATATATATATATATATATATATATATATATATATATATATATATATATATATATATATATATATTTATGTATGCATACATACATACGTATATATATATATATATATATATATATATAAATACATACATATATATATATATATATATATATATATATATATATTTATATATGCATTCAAACATACGTATATATATATATATATATATATATATATATATATATATATATATATATATATATATATATAAATATATAAATTTAAATTGTGATCACATTGCCCTAGGCAGACATTTAAAATGAGACCTCGTTTTTTTAACAGAATCTTTTTGTTACTGTAGCACCAATAATAAAACGAAAAAGAACAAGCGGGGCATATGATTAGATCAGATGTGGCATTGCTGTTACCTTCCAACTTAAATAACCAGTAAAGAACAAAACTACGGCATAAAAGAAAAGAAGACGAAGTAAGATGAAATGAAATAAAAAAAAAATAATATGTCAATTTGATGGTAGGAAAAAATACAAAGAGAACATTGAGAAACTTTATTTTCATTCTTGTCTTCAGAACTGATACGAAACTGCTACAAAAATAATCTCACAACGTATTTTGTTAATTTTATTATTACTTCTAACTTTAAAGAAAAAAATAAGTACTAAAATATTAATACTATGAAAACATTAGCAACAAGAACTTGCTTAAGTACGGAAGCTGGTTACCTAGCCATCTATGAAAGTAATCTTGACATAGAATCAAAATTAAATTCTTCTTCTTTATGACTCGAGTCTACAGAACGTGGGCGATCAAGCCTCTCCACAACTTCCAGTCTTTTGTAATCCTTAGTAAATGCTGTCTTTTTGCTATATTTTTCTAATTCTTGAACAAGAAAGAGAGAAAAAAGAAGAAGCCCGGAGCGTACAACGGCCGAAACGTTGTGACAAATATGGCGACAAAGATGTGGACAATGGTCCGCATAATGTAAATACTGTGCATAATACTTCATCTCAGAAATATAGACAGACTCTGAAGGATCGGTACGGACCCGATATACCAAAAAAATGGAGAAAAATTGAGAAATCCTATCAGAAACTGGCACGAATATCGAACCATCTGACATTCCTACACCGATGCAGAGACCTACAACTCACCCCTTCAGGCTTGGCACCAAGACTTCCCATAAATTCAAGGAGAGCTCGTCGGGTCGCAGAGAAAGCGGGACACGCCCTTGTCCGAGAGAGAATCCAGTACAACCGTTGGATCAAACATCTACTACAAGCTCATATCTCCCAGACGCTCGAGGATTTCTTCAACAGAATTACTAACGAAGAAGACCAGAGAATGATCCAAAATGATCTGGATAAATCCTTCAGACATGAATTTGAGGTAGTCAAGGCTCGCCAAGTCCAAAAATTAAATAGGTTGAAAGATCAGAAGGTGACACACATGGTCCATCACCCACCAGTGAAAGCAGTAGTCAACCTCAGTCAATATCAGCTGAGTGCCTCTGAGGAGTCAGTATTGAATAAGGGTCTCAACTTCGCCACAACCATCAGGCGGGTGCCATACTTGGACATCATTGCCAGAGTCGAGGAGGTGGCCTTGAACTTCCCTTCTCAGGCTCAGGCGGATGAACTAAGATGGAAGGTAAGACAGGCCCTGGAGAGAGCCAAGCTGTCCAGGTCTAACATAACAAAACTCGAGAGGCTGGCGACTGGATCCCTACAGAGGAACGAAAACATCATCAACCTACCGGCTGACAAAGGTAATGCGACTGTAGTGATGGACAAATCAGAGTATACAAGAAAACTGGAAGACCTCATTAGCAGTGGTAGCTACAGCAAAGTGAAAAAGGATCCTACTATGAAAACGGAATGCAAACTGTCACAGATCCTAATCAAGAACAAGGATCACTTCGCACCCAAGACGTATAGGCAGTTATCGCAGCATTACACAAAGCTACCTCACATATACGGTCTCCCTAAGATTCACAAAGACGGTATTCCGCTCAGGCTGATTGTTAGTTGCCAAGGCTCTGTGTGCCACCCTCTGAGTCGCTTCCTTGTAAATATAATTGACCCATTGATCGGAAAGTCTCCTTCATATGTCCGAAACTCCGCCCACTTCGTGGAAATAATCAAAGATGCTCCCATCCTATCCAACCAGATGGTGAGCTTGGACGTGGTGAGTTTGTTCACCAAGGTACCCATGGAGGAAGCACTCTCAGTAGTCAGAGACAAATTGACCTCTGATTCTTCCCTAGAAGAACGGACCAGTATTCCAATAGATAATCTGATGGAGATGTTGACTTTCTGTACACAAACAACACACTTCGGAATGGGATCACACATATATCGACAGGATGAGGGCTTAGCAATGGGCTCGCCATTATCACCAGCAATGGCGAATATATACATGGAATACTTTGAAGAAATGGCATTAGAATCTATATCGCTAAAGCCTAATATATGGTTAAGGTACGTAGATGACACCTTCATACTCTGACCACACCAGGAAGATATCCAGGTTCTACTGGACCATGTGAACTCAATAAGACATTCGATACAGTTCACAATGGAGAAAGAGAGTAACAACACACTCCCACTCCTGGATGTACTAATATCTCGAACAGAGCATGGGTTCAAGACATCCGTTTACCGTAAACCAACATTCACCGGACAGTACCTCAATTTCAACTCCCACCATCCATACAGCGTAAAGAAAGGGATCGTCCGTTGCTTACAACACCGAGCAAAAGTCATAAGTGGCGACCCAGAGATGTTAGATAAAGAATTGGTCAGTATAAGTAGTACCCTACAACGTAACAACTACCCTGGGTACATGGCAGCAGCCCCAAAAAACTGGGATAGGCGGGTACAAGAGGAGGAGGAGGACAACAACACTCAGAAAACAGTCTGCCTGCCTTATGTGAAGGGGTTATCAGAGAAAATACAAAGGATCTGCGGTCCATATAACACCAGGACAACCTTCAAGAGCTTGACAACACTACGCAGATATCTCTCCCCATACCGGAGAACATGACTAAAGACTGTGTGTACGCTATCCCGTGCAGCTTCGGAAAGGAATATAAAGGAGAGACAGGCCGCCCCCTCAAGGTAAGGCTTCAAGAACACCAGAAAGCTGTAACGCGAGGGGAAGTAGAAAAATCAGGCGTGGCTGACCACATATGGAGAGAGAAGGGAGATCACCGCCCCCTGTGGGATCATGTTGAGATCATAGATAGGGAACACCATTGGAAAATCCGTAAACTTAAGGAATCAGCACATATGCTAGGCCACAAAAATCTCCTGAGCCGACCAAGCATAGAAATAAATACAATATTGGAACCAGTAATAAGGACTGCCAGAGAAAAGCAATGATAACAGCAAAATTGCAATATGAGCATTGGTAAAAATGGTTGCTGAAAGCATTAGGTTTATAATACCCAGAAATTCGTACCCAGATGTCCTTAAAGACACATGGCACAGTGGATAAAGGCGTTGGTTAGATCCAGTGACAAAGAGTGTGAGTTCAATACCCGGTTAAGGCAGTGGAGCACTTTCAGAGGGAAACTGACATCCATCAAACATGGCACGTGGAACTAGAACAGTCTACCCCAGGGATCGAAATAAAGGGTTCAGTTCGAAATTCCAACCACCTGAAGAAGGCCGGAGCGTACAACGGCCGAAACGTTGTGGCAGATATGGCGACAAAGATGAGGACAATGGTCCGCATAATGTAAATATTGTTCTGGAACAAGCTCGTTAATTTGGTTACGTTCCACTTACCTCTGTCCATTTTACCTTCGATATGTTCTGTTCCATAGAAATTACTATTGTATCTTCCTGTATAAGTGTCCTTTCTGGTTCCATTTACTCTGAAACCTCGTCGTTTCTCACGTATTCTGGCCATAGTATTCACAATATCCAACTGTAGTACTACGTTTCTGTTGCCTCAAATCTCTTCTCCATCTATAATGAGATGTTTCAGCATTCACTCGAACTCCGAAATTCTCTATTTCTCTCAGCACTTCCTCTTTTGGACTATTTTATTCTTCAATTGTAATATCTACAGTGCAAACTGTGGGTACGGCACAACTGTGGTTAATTTACCCCACAGATTTTTTTTCTTTTTTTTTTTTTGAAATAAGAGGCAGATTAATAATGGAAGAAAAAAACAAATGTGTACTTTATAAAATAGTCACCGGATTTTGTCCTAACGTTTCTTGGAGATAAAACAGAAGGAAATGAAGAGTAAAGAAAAAGTTCAAATAATTCACTCTTGTCTCCGTTTCGGCTTCATGACTACTCAATAATTACAATATAGACATAGATAAGAAACAAATAAAAACGCGATTCAAACCATACTATTTTCCTATCTGCGTCTAATTCAATTGATAATAAATACTTTTAACAGTACCAATACTACTACTACTACTAATAATAATAATAATAATAATAATATTACTACTACAAGTAGTACTACTACTACTAATAATAATAATATATCGACCAGATTTGTCAATGAAAATACAGTTCGACCAATCATTTAACGATACTAACCGATGCTATTTTTCTTTCTACATCTAATTCTGTTCACTTGATTATTACTACTTTTAATGCTACTACTACTACTGTTGCTACCTCTACTACTAATAATAATAGTAATAATAATACAAATAAAATATATCGACCATCTTTGTCAATGAAAATGCACTTAACGATACTAACCTGTTATTTTTCTGTCTACTTTTAATTCTGTTCACTTGATTATCACTACTTTTACTACTACTACTACTACAATACTACTACTACTACTAATAATAATAATAATAAACATATATTGATCAGCATTGTCAATGAAAATATAGTTCCACCAATCAGATAACGACAAGGATTCAATCAACACAGAAAAATGTCGCTTCTTTTAAGATACAT
>OZ010605.1:2537500-2552500 GCA_963932145.1 Acanthosepion lycidas
CTGGAATAGATATATTTTTGTGGGTGAAATTGATTTTTTGTGGGTCTGGAATAGATACATTTTGTGGGTGAAGATGATTATTTTGTGGGTCTGGAATAGATAAATTTTGTGGGTGAATTTGATTTTTTTTTTTGGTCGGGAAAAGATACATTTTGTGGGTGAAGATGATTTTTTTTGTGGGAATGGAATAGATATATTTGGTGGGTGAATTTGATTTTTTGTGTGGGTCTGGAATAGATATATTTTGTGGGTGAATTTGATTTTTTATGTGAGTCTGGAATAGATACATTTTGAGGGTGAATTTGATTTTTTTTCTGGGACTGGAATAGATACATTTTGTGGGTGAATTCTTTTTTATTGCGGGTCTGGAATAGATACATGTTGTGGGGGAAATTGATTTTTTTGTGGGTCTGGAATATTACATTTTGTGGGTCAATTTGATTTGTTTTGTGGGTCTGGAATAGATACATTTTGTAGTTGAAGGTGATTTATTTCTGGGACTGGAATAGATACATTTTGTGGGTGAATTTGTTTTGTTTTTTTTGCTGGTCTGGAATAGATACATTTTGTGGGGTAAATTGATTTTTTTGTGGGTCTGAAATAGATACATTTTGTGGGTGAAGATGATTTTTTAGTGGGTCTAGAATAGATACGTTTTGTGGGTCAATTTGATTTGTTCTGTGGGTCTGCAATAGATACATTTTGCGGGTGAAGATGATTTTTTTGTTGGTCTGGAATAGATATATTTTGCGGGTGAATTTGATTTTTTTTTTGGTCTGGAGTAGATATATTTTTGTGGGTGAAGATGATTATTTTGTGGGTCTGGAATAGATAAAGTTTGTGGGTGAATTTGATTTTATTTTTGGTCGGGAAAAGATACATTTTGTGGGTGAAGATGATTTTTTTTGTGGGACTGGAATAGATATATTTCGTGGGTGAATTTGATTTTTTGTGTGGGTTTTGAATAGATACATTTTGTGGGTGAATTTGATTTGTTTTGTGGGTCTGGAATAGATACATTTTGTGGGTGAATTTAATTTTTTGTCGGTCTGGAATAGATATATTTTGTGGGTGAATTTAATTTTTTTTGTGGGTCTGGAAGAGATACATTTGGTGGGTGAATTTGATTTTTTTTGTGAGTCTGAAATAGATATATTTTGTAAGTGAATTTGATTTTTTTGTGGGTCTGGAATAGATACATTTTGTGGGTCAATTTGATTTGTTTTGTGGGTCTGGTATAGATACATTTTGTGGTTGAAGGTGATATTTTTGTGGGACTGGAATAGATATATTTGGTGGGTTCATTTGATTTTTTGTGTGGGTCTGGAATAGATACATTTTCTGGGTGAATTTGATTTGTTTTGTGGGTCTGGAATAGATACATTTTGTGGGTGAATTCAATTTTTTGTGGGTCTGGAATAGATACATTTTGTTGGGGAAATTGATTTTTTTGTGGGTCTGAAATAGATATATTTTTTGGGTGAATTTGATTTGTTTTGTGGGTCTGGAATAGATACATTTTCTGGTTGAATTTAATATTTTGTGGGTCTGGAATAGATATATTTTGTGGGTGAATTTGATTTTATTGTGGGTCTGGAAGAGATACAATTGGTGGGTGAATTTGATTTTTTTTGTTAGTCTGGAATACATACATTTTGTGGATGAATTTGATTTTTTTTCTGGGTCTGGAATAGATACATTTTGTGGGGGAAATTGATTTTTTGTCGGTCTGAAATAAATATATTTTGTGGGTGAATTTGATTTTTTTGTGGGTCTGGAATATATATATTTTGTGGGAAATTTGATTTGTTTTGTGGGTCTGGAATAGATACATTTTGTGGTTGAAGGTGATTTTTTTGTGGGACTGGAATAGATATATTTGGTGGGTTAATTTGATTTTTTTGTGGGTCTGGAATAGATACATATTGTGGGTGAATTTGATTTGTTTTGTGGGTCTGGAATAGATACATTTTGTGGGTGAATTTAATTTTTTGGGGTCTGGAATAGATACATTTTGTCGATGAAGTTGATTTTTTTTCGATTGAAGTTGATATTCTTTAGTTACGAGTGAAGCAGTTTTCTTTGCAGGATTATAGTTGACTTTTATTTTTTTAGTTTGATATGAAGTTGATTTGTGGGATTGAAATAGATTTTGTTTTCGTTGTAGGTGGGGTTGATTTTTTTTATGTGGGATTGTAGTTGTCTGTTTTTTTTTTTACTGTGGGCGACATTGATTTTTTTGTCAGACTGAAGTTGATGTTTTTAAAGTTTTGGTGTGAGTTGATATTTGTGTCCGATTGAAGCAGAATTTTTTTTCTCATGTGAACTTGATTTCATTCTTGATTTGAAGTATATGACTTTTTTTTTACATATGGGTGAAGTAGATTTTTTCTTGGATTAACGCTGACTTTTTAGTTGTGCATGAAGCAGATTTTTTGTTGGAAGTGAAGTAAAGTTTTTTCGTTTGGGGTGAAACGATTTTTTTGGGGGTGGATCAATTTTGAATTTCATTTAGTTTAAGTTTGAGTTGATCTTTTTGTGGATTGGCATAGCTTTTTTAGATTTAGGTGAAGCAGATTTTCTTTGTGGAATTGAAGTTTATAAAACAGTTTAATATGCGAACTCAGCATGGTTATATTTTGATCATAAAATAGATTATATATGTGTTTCATTAAGATATTACTGGACCAAACTTGTTACGGTCAACGTAAACTTAAGGCTGTCTAAACTTAAAGCCGGCAAAAATTAAAGCTATCTAAATGACTAAAAAGTCTGGCTAGATGGTTGAAAAGTCTGGCTAAATGGTCGAAAGAAAACAGCGAACAAACGCTAAATATACTCAAGTCATGATAAGCGTTTACACTCAAATGAAGCTCCCATATTTGAAAGATTATTAAGACTCAAGTTTAGTCCAGAATTCAAAAGGGACTTAGCTCTCAAGTACACATAGCCCATTGGATAAAAGCGTTGGTTGGATCCAGTGACTTGACCGAAATATTTGTGAGTTCAATATCTAATTACTGCAGTGGGGAACAAAAGACTTAGAGTCAAAGGGAGATACCCGAGACATCCAGAAGAGGCATATAACATGGAACTAGAACGGTCTACCCCGGTGGACAAAATAAAAGGCTGATTTCGAAATTCTGCTCACATGAGAAGTGGGGGAGAGTACAACGGCCGAAACGTCGAGAGTAAGGCAATAAAAATGAGGACAACATTCCGAGCAATGTAAATAAAATATTGTTTTCTGATAATTATTTCTGTATAAATCGGTCAATGATAAATATTGTATTGCATTAGTTTTAATTGTATTGTTTTTTTTAGTATGTTGTAAATATAAAATTATTCTTGCCAATAAACAATCTAATAAATAAATAGTTTGATGTATTGTTGTAAATTCTCAATAACAAAAAAAAAAAATGTACAAGTTGAAATTCCTCATATATTTAGATTTTATTACAATTCCAATAATCGCTTTTTTTGAAGAATAAACATTACCGAGGAGTGAATATAGTTAAAATAATAGCGGTGTCAACGGAAAAACCGCCCTTTTGACATCCCGTTTTTTTATAGGCATAAAGGGACAATTTATGTATCTTTATACTTCCCTTAATAATTTTGAAATGTCTCCTACGGTATCACGGACTGTGCAGAAGAAAGGATATAACTTATGTCAGATATTCTATTCTGTTATAATGTAGCCACCAATAATGAATCCTGTTTCTACTTCTCTTAGAAACGCTTTACTATACGGGTTGAAAAGGTATACTTATGCTATAATACTGCTGTCATATATGGTCTGTTCGTCTTAAGGTCCTCGACAAAATCCAGAGACGGATAAGCAATGTGGTTGGTCCTGATCTGTTACAGTCGCACTGTCATAGACGTGCCGTCGCCTCCCTCTGTCTTTTCTACAGATACTTTCACGGTAACTGCCCCGACGAGCTATTTTCGCTAGTTCCCAAACTTAAACAAGTCAAACAATTTAAACGTGCCACTAGGTGGGCATTTCAGTTCGACCCCTTTCACTGTCGAAACGGTTAAATGTAGCCGTCTCTTCTACTCCAACAGACTCTTCTCTCGCACTTTCAGTAAGTGAAACTCTCTTCCTCCTACTTGCTTCCCTGATAGCTATAATCTCTAGCTATTCATATGCAATATCAATCGACATCTTCAGATGCCTTGATCCATTCCCCGTTCTTCTCTTCCTCTTTTACTCTTTCGCGCTTATTTACTCCCACTCTCCGTAACCCCTTGCTTGCTAGTGACACTCCCGCCTTGCTTGGGGGTGAAAAGCTTAAAAAAATATGATCTGTCCTATCAAATATACGAGTATCTATATTTTATTCTTATATATTATTATTCTTATAAGTTTTTCTTGTGGTCACGAAGGGTCAAGTTTGCTGGATTACTTATTTTATACTGACCTTAACAAGTTTGGCATGTCCCTTACGGTGGAAGGGACTGTGCAAAATATAGGCTATATCTTATGTCAGATATTCTATTCTGCTATTAGGTTGGTTTTTTGATTATCGTTCACCAATTTATCCAACTTTTTTGACTTCCCTATTTGCTTTAAATGGGGAACGATTGTTGAGTGGTCGACCTTGAGTTCAACAGCAACTTCTCGTGTGGTTTTGCGAGCATCGGCTTCAATTAAGGCTTTCAAATGTTCGTTATCAACCGCAGTCGGCCGGCCGCGACCATTCTTCATCTTCGACGCTCTCGTCACCATTGCGAAATTTCTCGAACCAGTGTTGTGCCACACGTTCGTTAGTGGTTCCTGGGCCAAACACATTGATATCACGAGCTGTGTCGGCAGCTTTTCGGCCTAGTTTGAACTGGAACAAAAAATCGTGAGGATTTGAATTTTGTCCATGCTGTCGAAAAGCCTGCAAAAATATTGAATGAAGAGATTGAGAATGGTAACGAATAACACGATTCGATAGAGCGAAAAACGCGCTTCAAAATGATATATAACATGGCTATATATATCAATGAATTAATTCAGAAATCATATATAAAATTAACATTATTTTTGCACCAACCTAATACATTGTGGCCACTAATAATGAATAATGTTTCTAGTTCTGTTAGAAATGTCTTACTATACTGGTTGAATAGATATACTTATATTATTCTATGATTACTTCTATCAAATTTACGTGTGCCTATATATTATTCTTATATGTATAATTTTAGCTTCATTTATCCTCTGTTCACTGTCGTCATTGCCTACTTGTATTCATCAATCGAGTTTTGATGAAAGAAGAACGAATATCGGTCAGTCATTTTTAATACTTTTCTATTTTTTAATTTTTTTTTTTTACTCTTTTTTATTTTTCGTAAATACCACTTTATTACGATTGTATATTCTTTGCTTATTTCTTTATACATTTTAACATAACGACATTATGCCATTGATTAAAGTACATTTCCTGTTAAAAAAAGAAATCAGAATTCATAATATAATTCGCAAGGTCTAATGACCTGAAAATTTCTGAAGCAGGCAGTCTTGTATAAAATGAATACTAGTGAATGATTAGTTTTCTGAATGTCACCGACTGCAAAAACGGTAAGTCATAACTCTAAATATGACAGCAACTTACCTTACATTCCCATGGCTTACTTTCTGTGTTGAGTGAGCAAAGGAAAGTTTGAACTTTGCCCTTTCTTAGTCTGACGCATTAATTCAGTGTAATGGCTGCTGTCAGTTTGCGATACAGAACACATATTTGTAAAGTTTGGGAATATGTTAAAGTGTGAAGCAATAGTGATTAACTAGAATCTTTGCTACGAAGCAACACATTGATTTTTTTCTTGAAAAATATTTCATAAAAAGGGATGCAAGCAGAAACACACGCTGGTTAAGTGATCTATTCAGTGGTTGATGCAAGTGTTTAATAAATAATTTATTTTGATTATATTAATGCCTGAAATTTGGCTTATTAATAAAGATACAAAGATGACCATGGAAACTCATCGGTTAAAATATATATATTCGTCGGTAAAATCAGGATGTCGAAATATTCAGAGTTGATGCTTACAAAAATTCGAAAATACCTGCGTATATATATATATATATATATATATATATATATATATATATATATAAGAACAGTAAAATTCGCTTGAAGATGAAACGGAACTAATGCTTTTAATTTAAACATATAATTAAATCTGAAGTTACTGTGTAGCGAAAAAAACATATTTTAAATCAGTTAATTTATTTTGTATATATATATATATATATATATATATATATATATATATATATATATATATATAAATATGTGTGTGTGTCTGTGTGTGTTGCTTCCCAGATAGCTATAAACTTCAAATATTCTAATGTAATATCAGTCAATGTGTGCGCGTGTGTGTGTGTGTGTGTGTGTGTGAGGTAACAATATATATCTTTATATATCAAGAACAATATTGGGGAAATTGTATGTCAAAGTGGAAAAAGTTAAATGTAACCGCCTCTTCTACTCCAAGAGCTTCTCCGCTCGCAATTCCTGGCATGGGAACTCCCTTCCGCTTACTTGCTTCCTTGCTAATCTTCAAATATTCAAATGTAATGTGAATCGACATCTTTTGAGGCCTTGACTCTGATCCCTGACCTTCTATATATCCTTTCCTAAAACACCGCTTTTTAATCTTGCTCTTACTCTCTGTATGTGTGTTAATGTCAATCTCGCCTTGTTTGTAGTGAAAATCGTAATATATATATATATATATATATATATATATATATATATATATATGAGTCAACAACATATATCTTTATAGATCAAGAACAATATTGGGGAAATTGGATGACAATCGCCTTTTCTACTCCAACAGCTTCTCGCACTTCCTGACAGTTGAACGCCCTTCCGATTAGTTGATTACCTAATAGCTATAATCTTCAAATATTCAAATATATTGTAACTGAATGTCTTCTGATGCCTTGATCCTGATACCCGCTATTCTTTTTATCCTTTCCTCAAACGCTACTCCTTAATTCTGCTCTGTCTCTCTCTCTCCCTCTCTCTCCCTCTATCTCTCCCTCTCTCTCTCTCCCTCTCTCTCCCTCTCTCTCTCCCCCTCTCTCCCCCCTATCTCCATCTCTCTCCCTCTATCGGTAATTCCTTGCATGCTAGTAGCACTCGCCCATTGTTCGGTGTGAAATTTAAAAAAAAAGAAGAAGAAGCACACATGCACTTATATATTTTTATTGTGTACATTTAACAAATGGTAAATGCATCTTACTGTTCAGAAAGTGTTGGGGCGCACCCACCTTCTCATCAGAATGGACTGATCTCTCTACTACGAATAAGACAGTTCTATAGAGTTCTGGAGAGATCAGGTGATCATGACACTTCCGTCTCTCTACCGGAAGATACAGTTGGACTTTATACTCTTTCTGATTGTTACTGACTAAACTGCGTTCGTTTGACTGCTAATCTCTCTGTTGTAAATACCTCTTCGAATATACCAGTATTTTCCCCGACGTATGTGTTTGTCCTTATTTCAATACACTCGCGCGGAAACACTCAACATCTCAACAGAAAGATAGAAAGATATTAAACCAAAAGACAGACATACAAAGAGGTTTACTCGGATATGAGTGACCAGCCACATTATATAACTTTTTATTTATGCATCAACTGAAAGAAGACAATAATGACAAACACGCAAGGCTTTACTGAATGTTAAAGAATACAAGAGAAAAAAAAGTAAGGAAAGAGAAGAATGAGAGAACTGTAACTAAGATGAAAAAAAAAAAACAGCGATTGGCATTGCATTTAAATTTTGAAAGATTTGAAGGGAAATTATCTGAGGTTCTTTCCTATTACTATTATTTACATTATTTACATTGTTCGGACTGTTGTCCTCAGCTTTACTGTCATGTTCACGACGTTTCAGCCGTTTACGTTCTGGCCTTCTTCAGGCGATTGAAATTTCGCACTGTACCCTTTATTTCGTCCACCTGGGTAGATTGTTCTGGTTCCACGTGGCATGCCTCTTCCATTAGTCTCAGTTATCTCCCTTTAACTCAACTCTAAATTTTTTGTTCCCCACTGTCGTAGCCAGCTATTGAACTACAATACCACATCTCAGAAATAAAAACAGATTTTTAAAAAAAAATTTTATGGGTACACATATTAGGGTTAATATTCAAGTATTTTATTTTCTGAAATACAGAAATCAATAACAATTGGAAATTGAAAATTAAGAAAAATAAGAAAAAAAAACAAAGAACAGTGACAGGAATTGAAAACGTTTACCTATTAAAAATAAGGTTTGTAGTAATAAACTTACTGATAAATTTACTTCTGAAGATCACAGTTGTTATAAAAAAAAAAAAACTTTACATTTTGTTTCAGTCACTCTGCTCCATTTATCGGTGTTATTTTATCATGTACATAATGCAAATATTTGAAAAGACTCATTGAAGAGTAAAGGCTAAAGGATTAACTGAACGCAAGCAATTAGGTTTTGTTCTAATGAAATAAAATATAAACCTATTACATTGAAACTGCACCCGTAACACTGCTCTATGTACCACTTTAATTTAAAAATAGCGTGCGCAAATTCAGGTCAATATTGCTGGAGAGACGTTGGAGAACTGAAGGTTAAAAAACCAAAAAAACAAAAAATCCACTGGTCAAACTGAAATGCAACATTGATTTGCACGTAGGCAAGATGAAAAATCAAAACGCGACCCACTTCCCCAAAATTAGCATTCCGACTTTTTTGGTTATTGAAATACTGATTTCAAGAAGTGGGTCGAGCGGACAACTTTTCAACACACTCTCGCATCGAATGATTGCATTTCTGAACGCTTCTGTCAAAATTACATTACTTTTGGAAAGAGAAATGCTTGCAGCGAAGTCGAACTAGTCGATAAAAAGCTCAGCTGTCAGTTGTGCTATTTATTTGTTAGTTTTATGCAACAGCACACAGATAAATACATTTATTTATAACCAGATTCAAAACCAATGAAATACGATGAGGTTTACTGATAAGCCGAAATAACAAAAATATATAAACCGCTAGCAAAGATTCGAAATTTAGAGTAATGTTTTAATCAATAAACATTTTGCAGATCACGACACAAGACTGAATTCCTACTAAGGCCATTCACTTTTGAGAAACAATTTATTTTTGTTTAATAATTCTATCTTTATCCAGATGAGTATTAACTTTGACATTCACTTTTGATTTCTTGTTAGTTAAGCCATTATTATTGTTACTATTATTATTTCTGCCATTATTATTATTATTATTATTATTATTATTATTATTATTATTATTATTATTATTTCCTTCGATTCCTGGCGTGTACACATTTCTTTCCGGGTCCCGCCCAGAGACCAATGGTTAGAAATGGCGCCATGAGACTTTCTCCTGTCAAATATATATATATATATATATATATATATATATATATATATATATATATATATATATATATATATACTTTACATGGATAAAGCCATTCGTAAACTGTGGGCTGTACTTGTGAGAACAATTTTGTGTATCTCCTTGAGGCATGGACTTCCAGGAATCCCTTCAATTAGTCTACTGCAATCTTTTCCAACCAATCCTAAGACTCCAACTACAACAGAGATTGTTGATGTTTCCATGTGCTGCATTTTTGAGATTTCTATTTCAAGCTCCTTGTATTTTGACAGTTTCTTGAATATCTTCAAAGATACATTGCAGTCTGCAAGGACTTCCATATCAATAAGGAGGCACTTTTTTTTTGTTTGTGGTCTTTAATAACAATATCTGGGCGGTTGGCCTTGATTGTTCTGTCAGTGTGTATTGTGCAGTCCCATAGAATTGTAACAGGTCCTATCTCCGTAACCGGGTCTGGGTGGTGTTCATACCAATTTCTTTCAGTTTCCTTCCCGTAGAAGTTGAATATTTTCCAGTGCAGATATTGGCCCACTGTCCTGTCGGGTTTTATATTCAGTGGGTGCGAATACCGTGCGACCTGATACAAGATGATCAATTGTTTCTGGATATTCATCACAGAATCTGCATTTTGGGTTAACACAATATTTTAGTATATACGCTTGATCATTGGTCCTGTGTAACAAGGATAAAACCTTCAGTTTCAGCTTTCAACCCTGCACTACGTAGCCACTGATGGGTACGGGTTTTGTCTACGTCAGCTTGTTTGGTACGGGCAGAGTATTGGCCATGAAGCGGTTTATCTTGCCATTGTTTCTGTATCTGGTCGATTGCATTTGTCTTTGCTGTCTTTTTTCAGTATTTTGCAGCTTTACTTGTATTTCTGTGCCCATTTGAAATTCCATTTTGAACTTGTTTTATTATTATTATTATTATTATTATTATTATTATTATTATTATTATTATTATTAGTTTAATGGCGTAGTTTGTCTTCAGTACATACCTTTACCGGGTTATCAGATAAGAGCCAGTGACAGGCAAGACAGTAAATATATGTATTCTGTTCGAGTGAATTATGTGAAAATTAATATGTATATCATTCGATTTGCTCTCCTCTCCAAACTCTAATTGTTCCAGCGGTGTTATAAAGGTCAAAAGCCTTCCATCAGCACATGCGCCGTTCAAAGCGGTGTTGCCACCTGTTCATCTTCAAATTCGTTAGGAATCTCCAAGGCGTCTTGCGAGGCAGAACATATCTTGGAAATAATCCTAAGTGCACCAAACAAAATATTATTATTATTTTTTATTTTCTTTGATTTCTGGCGTTTACACATTTCTTTCCGGGTCCTGCCCAGGGACTTAAGATTAGAAATGGCATCATGACACTTTCCACTGACAAAAAAAAAAAAAAAAAAATTACATAGATAAAGCCCTTCGTAAAGTGTGGACTGTACTTGTCAGAACAATTTTTTGTATCTCCTTGAGGCTTGGACTTCCAGGAATTCCTTCAATTAGTCTACTGTAATCTTTTCCAACAAGTCCTAGGGCTCCAACTACAACAGGGATTTTTGATGTTCCCATATTCCACATTTTCGAGATTTCTATATTTTCGAGATTTCTATTTCAAGGTCCCACATTTTCGAGATTTCTGTTTCATGGTCTTATTATTATTATTATTATTATTATTATTATTATTAGTAGTAGTAGTAGTAGTTGTAGTAGTATTATTATTATTCCTCTTCTTCTTCTTCTTCTTCTTCTTCTTCTTATTATTATTATTATTATTATTATTATTATTATTATTATTATTATTATTATTATTAATCCTCCTACTCCTCTTCTTCTTTTTATTATTATTATTATTTTAGAAACAAAGAAAAGACGACTGAACTGTTACGTAGTATCAGTCCTCCTATATGGCAATGAATGCTAGACTTTCTAGATGAAGAAAAGACAAAAAATGTGGTTCTATAGGAGGATACTGAGAATAACATAGATCGAACATCCTATTAGAAGCAAAATTCTAGAGGCAATGGAAAAAAAAAGGAGAATTATTCTTAACATCAGGAAGAGGTATTTGAAAATTTTAGGGCACGTAATGAGGAAAGAGGACTTGGAAATTTGATACTCACAGGATAGATTGACGGTACGAGAGCCTTTGGCTGCTTAGACAGGAATGTTTTGTTAACAATTTAACCTACTATAGATATATATCGCTGCTATAAATTCTTGCTTACTGATTATAAATATTAGAAGGATGTGATTGTTTCTAATAGAGTTTAGTGCAATGAATTGTCACTTTTCAGGTCTTAAGTTTTGTTAATTAAGACGACTGAATCTATAGTTGATAGCAAAAGGGACGGCTCAATATGGGATTTACAGGTTGGATATACTGTAATCAAACAGCAGCAACACTTTAGATATCGGGGAAGTGTATTGACAGAAAGTGCGACACGGAAATTCAAAGTCGTACTGGGATAGCAAAAGATCTCTTTCAAAAGCTAAGCAATGTATTAAGAAACGGAAAAATATCGTTAGAAACAAAGAAAAGATGACTGAACTGTTATGTAATATCAGTCATCCTATATAGCAGTGAATATTGGACAATCTTCTCACAGCTGAAGAAGAGGCTTGAAATAACAGAAATAAAAAATAGGTGGTCACCAACGCAGTTCTAGATAAAATAGCAAAAAAAAAAAAAAAAACAAAAAAAACCCCAAAAAACATGATAGACATAAGGAAGAAATAGTTGAAATTGCTGGAGTACATAATGAGGAAAGAGGGCTTGGAAATTTGATACTCACAGGACAGATTGAAGGTTAGAAGGACCGAAGAAAACAAATGATAATCTCCCTGGCGAGCTTAAGTGAATGGATCGTAGTATAGTGCTTGGGTGAGATGATGAAAAGATAAAATTTATTAAGAGCTACAAAGCACAGGAAAGCCATGATGATCAACACCCGGAAAAGACACGGCACATAGAATAATAATACTTTTATGATATCAACGAACACTCGTTGCCACTTTTGTAATGTCAACGAATGCTCATTGTCACTTTCGTAATGCTCGTTGTAGTAGAGACTTTGTAATCGCAGATACAACTATAGTAACACCGTTGAACAATACTGGTGTCAGACGTCTTCGAATAACACTCGCACTAATAGTACTTGCTCGATAATACTCACTCGAAAAGTAACCACTGTATAGTGATCCGAATAGACAAATAGCATAATGAATAGAGTAGAGAATAGCGGTCTAAATAGTAATACAGGATAGAATAGAAATGACAATCCGTCTATCAATAGACGACAGAGTAGTAATGTCGGTTCGTATAGTAATGGAGGATAGAATAGAAATGACGATACGTATAGTAATAGAGGATAGAGTAGAAATAGCGATCCGTATATTTATAGAGGATAAAATAGAAATGGCGATCCGTATAGTAATAAATGATAGAATAGAAATGGCGATTCGTAAAGTAATAGAGGATAGAATAGAAATGGTGATCAATTGGACGGCGGGCTACCTCCTACTTATGTGTTTTCTCTATGCTCACGTGATTCACTTAATTCAATAATGTGATCGCCTCTGTTTGCTCACTGCTGATCTATGTTCAAACTTAAGTGTCGGCAGCGACACTTTATTCCGCTATAATAATAATAATAATAATAATAATAATAATAATAATAATAATAATAATAATAATAATCAGAAGAAGAAGAATGCTTTTTATAGTAAAGTCCTTCTTTCAGAGATTCCCAGATAATCCCAGTTCCCCACTACTTATATTTTTATATTTCAAACTTTTTTTCTGTATTTATTATGTAATTCATTATTTTATCTCTGTCTCCACATTGTATTGGCTATTTTCTAGTATCTTATCTGTTTTGGCCGCACCATAATTAGTTCTTATGTCATTTTCCAAAAAGCGATGAACATCAATTTGGTTTCTCTGCATATTTCCGCTTTACAATCACCTAATTCTTTCATCTACAATTCCTTCAATTTGTCTTCGAAAATATTCGCATTGTTATTTGATTGCTTATATTTAGATCCGAGTTTTCAGATTCCGCATCTATTTAATAAGAGCAATACAGGTTCGCCTACAGTTGGAGCATACTCTTCCCGGGTCTTTTGAACAGTTTAACCCTTATTTCCTGTTTAGGATTGGATTTCTAGTTTCTTCTAGTTGATAACGTTGCTATGTTTTTGTGGTGGTATATTTTGTGTACCTTCCTTTTATCTATCTATCTATCTATCTATCTATCTATCTATCTATCTATATATATATATATATATATATATATATATATATATATATATATTCATTTTTTTAACTTTGAAATTGAAGTCTGAAGATCCAGAGAAAAATAAAATCTCTGGTGAAATAAATTATAACTAATGGAATTTTAAAGTGGTCTGTTTTCTCTTTAAATTAATATATATATATATATATATATATATATATATATATATATATATATATATATATATATATATGTGTGTGTGTGTGTGTGTGTGTGTGTGTGTATGCGCGTGTGTAAAAATCATTAACACATATTCAAAAGTTAATAAAGGTTTAGATTTTAATATTTTCCTTAGCCAACAAAACAATCAAAAATCTACCCAGCTTGAGACATTTTAACACTAATCGTTTTATTACTTCATGGCATTTTCAGATTGCCAGGATCTGCATGTGAAAGCGAACACATTGCGTCCTGACAGTTGTAATTCAACAGCCAGCCATGATAATAGCTATTTGCTCAACAAATCCAATTCGCTCGGCAGTCGGTTCCTGTTGAACACGTGCGAAGCAACAGGTCACCGGAGAAGAAGAGAGCACCGGTGAAGAAGAAAGCAGGCAGATGAAGGGAGAGTTGCTTTCTAATTGCAGACCTAAGCAAAAGCCACTTGTTCGATCAATGGTAGTCACTTCTTTTCGAGTCTGAGAGCTGAATGCCTTGTCCTGAGTAATGTTAATGCAACTTAAACACAGATCGAAGCGGAAAAGGTCCAATTAGAAAAATCGCAGACTTACATTACAGAGAGACTGTGGAAAGGAGATCATAGATAGGGAGTAGCAATTGATCTTCCCTACAAACTTCGCCCCGACCCCGTCAACCACGCCGATTTCTCTAGAAAGGAGAGAAAGGAGCATTTTGCTCAGTCCACTGCAGTTACTAATTCTCCCATAATTGTACTAATTTAAGGGAACCTTTCCACCTATGCGGGACCTAATTAGAGAGACGGACGTGCCTGGAATTGCACACAGGTATTTTGGCTTCAGTGAATAGTGATACTGGGTCTCCCTATCTTCTTTCCTTCATCAGTCCTGGGGAAGCGTGTCTATCGATCTTATTTTTGCGTTGAGGCAATCTCTTTTTCAATTGAAGAGCTTTACGTGACTGATATGGTAGAAAGAGGGCCGGACTTGTGCTATTTCGACACGCTCAGCATTTTTGATAGCTGTCTCCACATCGGCATTAGATACACGGGTAAGTAATAAAAACTCAACACTCTCTAATCTACCCAACTTACTGCATAAATATTTACCCACGAAAGCACTCTTGTGGACTTGGCTCGACGATAGGGCAA
>OZ010605.1:2557500-2575000 GCA_963932145.1 Acanthosepion lycidas
TATTTTTCTTCATTCTGTCGGATTTATATCCATTTATATTTGCTTACATATATATATATATATATATATATATATATATATATATATATATATATATATAAGTGAACATAGAAGTCAACACTTAGAGGCGACAGTCTGTTTCATGCTATATGCAATCGTCATATGTGGCCTGACGATTGCATATAGCATGAAACAGACTGTCGCCTCTAAGTGTTGACTTCTATGTTCACTTTTATATTTACACACGCTCTATCTCTGATATTGAGCACTTTATTCCATAAATATAGCACACCTTAAGACTATATATATATATATATATATATATATATATATATATATATATATATATATATATATATATGTGTGTGTGTGTGTGTGTGTGTGTATTGTGCGGAGCGTCACCACAAATGTTTGTACCCGTTTCCGGTGTCGGTTTTGCATTTAATTAAGGTCAACGATTCAATAATGAATTATGCATCGAAAAATAATTCATATTTATCTGTATCTCACTCATTTAAACCTTCATTTAACTCCTCTATTCAAATCTTTAAAACTTTTAAAACTTAAATTTTAATCACCTTCACTTTTAGTCCTTCCTGTTCTTCTCTCGTCTGTTACCCCTCCCTCTCTAGAACTTTCATTTACTCCTCACATTCGTCCCCAACTTTCATTTATACACTTTCATGTAATTTTATTTTTTATTCCCGGAGTTACTTTTTACGATTTCTTTTTGAATTTGTAGGTCCGATGAATTGAATCGAAAATACGATTCCAATGTAATAAATTATAACCATGGAATATTAGTGTTTAAGCCTTTTTATTCTTACTTTGTCCTCGACATTGATTTCTACTTAGATTCTATCCACTTGGAAATTTATATATATATATATATATATATATATATATATATATATATATATATATATATATATATATATATATAAAATAACCACCAATATTATATATATATATATATATATATATATATATATATATATATATATATAATAACCACTAATATTATATATATATATATAATAACCACTAATATTATATATATATATATATATAATAACCACTAATATTATATATATATATATATGTGTGTGTGTGTGTGTGCGTGTGTGTGTGTGCGTGTGTGTGTGTGTGTGTGTGTGTGTGTGTGTGTGTGTGTGTGTGTGTGTGTGTCTGTGAAGAATATATAGAAAATAGCAAAGAACTCGTAAGGTAAATAATCCAAAGTTCTTTAGTATTTTTGTTATTATTTAAAAAAATAGTGCTCGATACTAAAGTAGAGCATAAATATAATTATTTATTTAAAAATATGATTCCAACACGCTACATAAGAGTTATCATGTTTCAAAACAGGAGCCGAAAACTTCAATATAATTATTTGAATTAAATTGAATTAAAGTACTAAGCGAAATTTTTTTTGGAATAACTTATATCTGAAATTTTCGTGTTTTATAAGCATTATTGAAATCAAAATTTCTGTGGTAACGGCTAGAGCAATTGTTTAAAGAAAAAGGGGCGTAAGGTGTTAATAATTTGTATCAGTGTCTCAGTTACAATTAAACAGATGTCAAGTCAGGGTAAGGTGGGGGTGTCTAAAATTAAAAGCGGAAGATGACAGCGCCACACACACCTCTCTGGACTTTTGTTCAGAAATAGATGTTTATCTCTTATTTCCTGTGCGGATTGGGTTTTAAGTTCCCTCTAAAGACTTTTTCTTCTCTTTCACTTTAGTTGAACCCTTCCTCAGGTTTGGCGCTTCCAACTTTGTAAACCATTCTCTCCGGTGCCTCTTGAGCCTTTTTACAGAATGAACATCGTTGTACAAAAAGAACACCCACTCATTGTACTCATGCTGATCATGATTAGAATGTATTGGGTTAATGCATAATTATCAGGCATTTTTGCAGGCGAGTTATTTGTTAATAAAAAACGGCTGTTTTTTAATAAAAGTATTATTTTATCTTCAGGTTACAAAAATGTGTGTCGATAATCATACGCCCTGTAATCATGATTTATGTATTTGTCATACGTCTATGCTTTGAATATCGTTGCTACATGTTTTAGTTTTCCTGATATTTATTGGGTTGGGGCATAATTATCAGGCATTTTTGTAGGCGTTATTTCTTAATAAAAAATGGCTGTTTTTTAATAAATGTATTATTTTATCTTCAGGTTACAAAAATGCGTGTCGATAATCATACGCCCTGTAATCTTGATTTATGTATTTGTCATTCGTCCATGCTTTGAATATCGTTGCTACATGTTCTAGTTTTCCTGATATTTATTGGGTTGGTGCATAATTATCAGGCGTTTTTGTCGGCGAGTTATTTGTTAAAAAAAGTTGCTGTTTTGTTTACATTTTCTTAAGAAAAATATTATTTTATTTTCAGGTGATAAAAACACGCGTTAATAATCATCCTCATTTAAAAATGTTATTGTTGAATTATTGTTTCTTTTTCATAATAAATATTGTTGGAAAACACCTGATAATTATGCACCGGCCCAATATAGAGATTTTCCAAGCGTAGCTTAGAAGTGGCACAAGGTCAAAAGTATGCGGCACGGAATAGGGCTCGAACTCACTACTCAGTCGTAATTGTTCTAGCTAGACAATCTTGATAACCATTACTCCGCCTTGAGAAGCCCACATCAGTAAAATATAATGACCTATTATTATGAGTTTTCTAATTTTTGAAAACCATTGTGTATCCTTCCTCTGATATGAAACAGGGTTATTCTCTTGAATCAGTTGCTAGATCTACTAGGAAAGCATATTCGTTACGTCTTCTCAGAAGAATTTCCTCATCATAATCCATTCGTCCGTATATTGAATATCGTTGCAGTATGTGCTTTTGAGCTCTTACTATATACCTCGAGGTTCTTGACGAAATTCAAAGAAGGGTCTGTTATATAATCGATGCTGAGCTGGCATCTCGACTTCAATTACTTTCACATCGACGCGGCGTAGCTTCCCTCTTTTTCTACAAATATTTTTCCTGGAAATTTTTGAGATGAACTTTTATCCTTGGTGACTCGACAACATGAATTTAAGTGCGGTACTAGATTGCCAATTAGTTCTTATTGTTTTACTTTTTAGCTACTAATATGGACCCGTAGGCTCTGGTCTAATAGTTTCTTTCTCGAACTTTCTGCACGTAGATCTCCCTTTTGAATTCTTGCCTCCCTGCCACCTAAAATCTTCAAAGATTTAAATGCAACCCCATTTTTTGTGATACTTCTTTCATTGTCCTTTATCCTTACTTCTCCTGACTAAAATCTTTTCATTCTCTTTTACTCCCTGTAACTCCTTGAGTCTTAATGGTATTACCACCATTGTAAGGGTGAAATGATTAAAAAAGAATATTTATATGTTAGAATATTTTAATAAAAAATATTTTTTCATTGACAGTTGAAACCTCTTCGTATTCGCTAAAAATGGTACTTATCCAATAAAATGTGCCTGTTTCGTTCCACTTACCTAAACGTGTTCTTTTTCTAATAAGTAAACATTTCGATGGCCATTTCAAATCACCCATTGCACAGGTTAATAGCCGTGTCTTTTCTGTCGAGGAGCAAACAAAGAATATAATTTCCCTGTTTCGCACTCTGGAAAATTAATGATATGAAATAATGAAATTCAAAATTATATCTAATCTCAATGACACCAGTATACCTTCGGAATTTAATTAATTTAATTTTACGTCCCTTTATAAAGATCCTGATATCATAAATAAGTTTTAGGAAAAAAGTACTCCCAAACATTTATTCAAATTGATCATATTATTAATGTTGTACGTATGAACACTAATGGGTGTGTCCCAATCCTCACAAATACATTGGACACTATTATAAGTGAGGGGTACCTCGAGGTGGTATAATGTCTCGGAAGCTTGTCTCACTAGAAGAATTACGATTGAGTAGTGAGTTCGATCCTCACTGGGTACCCCCTACTTTCGGCCTTGTGCCACATCTAAGCTACGCTTGGAAAATCACTATTATAAGTGAGTGTAATATACTGTCGAAGTAATCCACTACTAGCAGTGGTTTACCTACTTCACACCGCTAGTGAGTATTGTATTTTGTTAGCGATATAAAGATTATCATTTCATTTGCAACCTCCATTTTGGTTATTCCTCATTCAGTAACCCTTCCCAGGTTACAACATTTTGGCGACGAGGATGACTCTGTGCAGTGTAAAACTAAAAAGAGGCATCTGAATACTAATGGGTATTTCCCATTCTCACAAACAAGGTGGGCACAGGTGTAAATTAGGTTAATATGCTAAGTAGTCCACCACTTACAGTGGTTTACCTACTTCACGCCGCTGGTGTTATAAAGATTAGAATTTCATTTCGAACCTCCGTTTTGGTTATTCCTCATTCAGCAATCTTTCCTAGGTTACAACACTTCTCAAACATGCATTCGACACTCGGTAATTCTACATTATTTCCACGTTTCCACAAGGCTGATTCTATTATTTTTTTTGGCGCTAACAGCTCTTTCCACACATAGCAAAAAAAACAAACAAACAATAAAACGACTAAAAGAGGAACAAGTACAATGGGATGACAAATATAATTCAACGTGGATCATTGGAAACAGGCACATTTTAATAGCAAACGATGAACAATTTCTACTACCGAAGCATTTTCTAGAGCGTGCAACATTCGATAAGGGAATAAGACAGAATCGCGCTGACAGCACCAGTACATTTCGTCGAATCACACATCTCAACTGCATTTCAGACATCTTTCTTTTCAGCTCACGAGGACAGAAACAACTAAACGAACTTTGTATGTTGGCAGAAAAAAATTCTCCCCACCTGGAGGTGAGTACACCCGGTTTACCTCTTCCTAGTTTTAGAAACTGCTCCTAGGAGACGGTCTCAGGACTATAAATACTATGCGATAACATTTTCGCCACTCTCTTCTCACCTTATCCGTTTATTCGTCAGCATGTAACCTCTCCCAGAGAACGCGTTCTCTTTGGTAAACGCATGAACAATACACACATTCACACACAAACACGCGTACGCACACACACATACACACATACACGCGTACGCATGCATATTCAATCATTACCTATACTTTGGACCTTTATGTTTCATATTCGTTTGACACACATATCTTAGTCTTTGACACTTGTAATCTTTTATTGTTAATCGATTATAATTTATTGTACTGATTTATTAGTTCTTGTAGTTTCCTACATTTCTTTACGTATACTCATATTCCGAGTCTGCCATGTTTACAGTGGGCATTTCAGGAGACACACGTGTTTATTTCTCAAAGCATACATCGGCCAGCCACAGCTATAATCTATTTAGGGGAGCAGTTTGAGAGACAATCGTATAGCTTCATATGGATGGCTGTCAACCCTTTCGATGTACGTACACACTACCTGGCACCATCATTATCATCATCCAGCTGCTGTCTTTATTGGCATTACGTGCAAAGTTTAATGAATATATTCTTATGGTTGAACCACAAATAACGATTTCTTTTCGCAATTCTTGTTTTAAACTCAGTTCCCACAAAAAAAAAAAAAAAAAGCTTTTCTCAAACTTAAAATAAATTAATATTTTCAAAACAGACTAAAGTTTTCAAAGGAGGTTTAAAATTCTATTTGCAAGATTAAATAAATAAAATAAAAACGAAAAAAAACCCAGAAAATAATTGAAGAAATCAAGTTTTTATTTGAAGATAAAATTTCTCCTGTACTTCCTCGGATTTCACTCTCGTTTCTACGCCTCTCTCTCTCTCTCTCTTATATATCCATAAAAATATTCGATCCCAATGGGCAACTTTTAAATATAAAATTTAAATTTAATTACTACTCTCAAGTTTTCTAAATGCATTTGCTTTCCCCTAAAACTTTTGTCTGGCACACAGGAAAAATAAATAACATTGCCAAGCGCATATCTTAAATTAATTAAAATTGTTGTCAAAACAGAAATATATCAGTCACTACGGCAAAGTATTTTTTGTCATTTTTCTATTTTGAGTCTGCTTATCCGCATACTAAAAACAAGCATAACAAAATCAGGTGGATATTTTTAATTTTAGATACTGTAAAGTTAGGAAATACAGTAGTACTTCGATTTATGTTGTAATAGACGTTTTAATTTTTGTCTTAATAGCAAGAAAATTGTAGAGATTTCAATCTCTTACCTCGTCCTCAAACGGACATTTCTGACGCCCATCACTCCAGTGTTTTCTGTCATCCATCTCTCACTCCACTTTTTCATTTCTGATTCGAGGGTCATCTATGAGCTCATCGGTGGAGGTTCTTGCTGTTGTGCACGGTATATATTAATGTGCAACTACTTGATTTCTTCTCTAGCAATGGCTACACTTCTCTCTCAATGACTACTAAATCGTACCCACCTTTCAAAGATTGTACTCGCATGTACACTATTTACATTATTCAGACTATTGTGCTCACCTATGTTGCCATATTTATCACAACGTTTCGGCCGTTTACGCTCCGGCCTTCTTCAGGTTGCTGGAATGTCGAACTGAACCCTTTATTTCGCTCGCTGGAACGAAACTGTTTTACTTCCACGTGCCATGTCTAATGGATGTCAGCTATCAGTTATCTCCTGTTAAGTCACCTCTCCAAGTTCTCCACCGCCTTAAGCAGGTATTGAACTCACACTGTTTGGGTCCTGTCACTGGATCTAACTGACACCTTTATCTACTGTGGCATGTGTCCTTGAGGAAACGTCGTCATAAATATGGCAACAAAGATGAGGGCAATGATCCGAATAATGTGAATAGTGTACATAATACCTCATCTCAGATATATATATATATATATATATATATATATATATATATATATATATATATATATATATATATATATGTGTGTGTGTGTGCGTGTGTGTGTTTTAATAAATGAATATTTCCATATTTTTAAATAAATAAATATTTACATATATATATATATATATATATATATATATATATATATATATATTTTACGTGACCATGTAATGCGAGATCAAATCTCACAATTGTTGATTTGATAGGCAGCTGTCTATATTTCTGAGATTAGGTATTATGTACACTATATAGGTTATTCCGACTATTGTCCTCATCTTTGTTGTCATATTTATCAGAACGCTTCGGCTGTTTTATGCTTCGGCCGTTGTACGCTTCGGCCTTCTTCAGGTGTTTGGAATGACGAACTGAACCCTTTAAACTGGTAGGATTTGCCTGTTTTTTTGTTTTGTTTTCAGATATCTGCTACGTGGTTATTTTCTGTTTTCTTGCCTTTGGGTAACTTTAATCTGCAGTTAAATGTTTCATACATATTAACATTATTAATACTATTATTACAGAATATTGTATTAATATTATATAGGGGTTGAAGGTTGTGTAATGTTGAAGGTTGTGTAATGCTCAGGACTGGAAATCACAGAGTCAAGTTCGAATATCAGTCGACGCAGTTAATTTCACCTTTACACATATACCCTTAGAAAACGTATGAATCTCTCTTTTGTCTCTCCACAGATATGGTTTAGATATTATGCAGACTGGTTGGCAGCCAGTCTAGGAGAAGGAACTTTTTGAATTCAAAACCGTATGTAGTCCTTAGGAAGCATCTGCTCTAGAGTTAACGAAATAATCTAGGCATATACAATGGGATCTCGACTGTGATCGACCAGATGAATATTATTGATTCTATTAAAAAAATAAAAATAAAAACAATGCTTGTGCGGATAGAGTAACGGGACGACATCTCAGACTGTAGAATAAGGGAGCCGGTTTAAAATTGCATTCACTTTCGCAGAAATGACTAGGGGAAGGTATGATTGCATCTATTAAATACCAGTGTATTCTAGGACTTTTAGCCTTGGTTTAAATTTTTATCAGTTCTTTTTCTACGGCTTAGCAAACATTTGCAGGTTATTTAAAGCTAGAACATTTTTTTAGATCGTAAGTATTTTTTAAAGATACTAATGCGATAGTAGTACAACTCTTATTAATTAACCCATAGCCGCGGGAAAAGACGTGGATTCATACCTTTCGCAAGGATATTAGCTTAAATGTATATAACGAACCCAACTGGAATTGAACCTCGGCTCTCCGATTAACAATTCCGAGCCATTATCCATTATACCACCTGCATATCTAAGGTTACAACACCTACTATTCCTGATCTAGGTACTGACCAGACTTGACGTTGCTTAACTTCGGTGATCGTACGGGAATCAATGTTTCAATGTGATAGATCCGTAAGTGGTTGGGTAGTAACCAGTCATAGAGTGAAGGAATTACCAATCTATAACTGTTGTGGAGCCAAAAGGAAGCACTCCACTATCTTTCCTAAGAATGCATAAGAATCCACAGATATTAAAGGAAAGGAACATCTGGAAATTTATGAACATCTTGAAGGGATATTTACTATGTGTTCTTGCGAGAGAGAGTGAAATATTTTTTCCCGTTTCCTTCTCTATAGGTTTACATTTAGAATCACACTTAGACTGCCTGTCACCAAAAAAATATAGAGACTAGTTTCCTTTGCTCGTTGTGGGAGATGAAGTCGATTTATGTCTTTCCGAAGAGCATTAATTCGAAAGTCACATCTCATCTCGTCTGCAGCCGCTCTCTCACAGATGTGCCATTGGCTCCCTCTGTCTTTTTTACAAATACTTTCACGGTAACTGCTTCGATGAGCTGCTTTCGCTGGTTCCCAGACTTCATGAATTTAAGCGTTCAACTAGGCTGGCATCTCGCTCTCACCCTTCCACTGTCTAAACTGTTAAATATAGCCGTCTCTTCTTCTCCAATAGCTTCATGTCTCGCACTTCTCGACTGTGGAACTCTCTCCCTTTTCTGTTTCCCTGATAACTATAATCTCCAACTATTCAAATGTAACGCCAATCGGCGTCTCCAGATGCCCTGATCTATCCCCTATCATTCTCTTCATCCTTTCCTCTATCACTCCTCTTTGTTCTCGCTCCAACTCTGTAACCCCTTGCGTACACCTTTCTTGGGGTTGAATTCTTAAAAAAAAACAAAAAAAAAAAAACAGACGTGTGGAATTTGAACTCAAATCGCCAAAATCAAATTCAGACCCCCAGACCATTACGCTATACATCCATAAGGTCTGAATTTGGGGAATAAAAGGAGTGTGTGAACCATAGGCAGTGTTCGAATTCTGGCAATAAAATAAATTTGCTGGGGAGGGGGGCTTACTGTCACTTATCACCGATGTCTCTAATTTACATCCTGTTGGTAGCGCCTGGAGGTGCCAATCTGTATGAACCGGATGTTCTTTGTTTTGTTTATATGGTTCTTGTTGACATTTGTACGTGGGTGAATGGCGACGTCCTACGATTGTGACACATATATTTATCTCGTCCTTGCGTGGTTGCCATTTCTGATTCACAGTGTTTAAGTATGATATTTTGAGTGGTAGCAATGAAATGCAAGTGGGATTAAAATGAAATAAATAACAGTGAAAAATTATTAATGTTTAATATATTGAAACATTTAATATACTTAAAGAAAATAAAAGAATCTAATTGACTTTTTCTTAATAAGCTACACAAAGTTTTTAACATGAAATGTAAGCACATAGATAATACCCATATCTATTCATATATAAACATAAATAGACTTAGATATATAGATATATAGGCTTAGATATTAACAGATTGCTAGACACACACACACACATATATAGATATATATCGATTGATAGAGAGAGACACATACACACATAAAGAGCGTGATAGATAGATAGAAAGATAGATAGATATATAATTTAATTTAAATATGAACAGTCCTAAATAAATGGACAAACACATGATTTGTATATCAACAGACCGAAATATTAATAGCTGAGATAGATAGATAGATAGATAGATAGATAGATAGATAGATAGATAGATAGATAGATAGATAGATAGATATGAACAGATTTAGGCGGTTACGGATCTATCGAACTAGCTAGATAGAGAGATAGATATGGATAAACGTAGATAATTTATTTCGATATTAGCCATTAAGATAGATTAACTCACTTCAATATTAACAGACTAAGATTGCTAGCAAGTGAGCTAGATACATAGATGAACAGACGTAGACATTAACCAACTGATATATATATATATATATATATATATATATATATATATATATATATATATATATATAATTATTTATTTAAAAAAAATTATAACATAAATATGTTATAAAATCACTACAAAAATAGGAATTTTGTTCCAACACCTTCGGTGTCTTATCAAGTAATGATGTTGCATGTAAAATAAATGGTTTTAAAAGTTTCAAATTAATTAACAATCCTTCGCAAGGGGAAACGTTGTTACAAAAGCTAACTATCTATCTATCTATCTATCTATCTATCTATCTCTTTCTCTCTCTCTCTCTCTCTCTCTATATATATATATATATATATATATATATATATATATATATATAGAGAGAGAGAGAGAGAGAGAGAGAGATAGATAGATAGATAGATAGATAGATAGATAGATACTTCAAAACTATACTTCTCACCTCTCCGTGTAAATCCCGAAACTATTTTCCTATCTTAGAGATAGGAGTAGATATGGTCAACTATCGTCCTCTTTGCTCTCCTCCATTTCTTTTCAGAATTACTGGTGGTTTATTCTTTGTTTCGTGTTTGGGTGTGCTTTACCAGTTCCTTCTAAAGTCTTCTCATTTTCTTTCACTCTCAGTGGCCCCTTGTATCATAGTAGAATTGAATGTATGAGCATATGTTTTTCTTAATGCGATATGCAAGAATCATGATCAATCAGAATTTGAATTTTGGTTACCGATTCCAATTTATTTAATCACTAAGAGTTCTGTGATTCACCCTTTCCTTATAATTCTCAATCATGATAGAAATATATAAATTTGAAAGTTTAGTTTGGTTTGGTTGGGCTTACGGCATATCAACTTCAATGGGTTATTTAATGCCGACAATTTTTTGGTGCTTGCAATATTTTTTTCCTTCATAAATCTATTTTTGGTAATATTTTTTCTTCAAAAATGTATTGTTGGCAATAATTTTTTTTACAAAAAGTATTTCTGGTATTAAAATCTATTTTTACACTTTTTGATCCCAGTTTGGGGGTTAACTATTTGCCCATAGCTAGAAACCTAATTGTATTGGTGGTAATATTTTTTTTCAAAAAAGTATTACTGGAAATAGTTAAGTATTTGCCAATAGCTGGGACCCTAACAGGTGCTACCACCCCGGTTCAGGTGGGACATGTGAACACCAGCAATTAAGAGGTGGTCCACGCTCTTCAAAATCTTCTGATCAGAGGCCTTGCTGGTGGACGTAGTTTAACGTCTTACCCAGGACGCCAATGTAGTTTAATGTCTTACCCAGGACGGGAAAGTTTCATATGACAATTCTAAGTTTCTTATTTCACTGTAGGACGGAAATGTTTAGTTAAATATTGATCTTTTTTTTTTCCTATGCTACGTTGTTGAAGCATAAGTCTTTTAACATTTCATTTTTAAATAAGTTTTCTAATGAAAAAAGAATAAATCTGATCGGTTCGATAAGTTCAAATATAGAATTGATAGAAAAATGACCTATAATCTGTGGTTAACCGCGGCAAGTAATGGCCTGTTAATGTTAACGTCTCCAAAACGAAACATCTCTCTAAACATCTGAGAGATCTGTCTCTGTCTTTCACCAGCATGGCCAATGCTAATCTACATAAGAGTGACTGAATCGTTGTCATTTTTCGGTCTAACATTCTATGCTGAAAGGAAGTAGAAAGATTATATTCAATTAATTGCTATATCTACTGCCAATAAAGTTGGTTTACTGTGTCGTCCTAGAGAATTTTTATTGCCAGAATCGATCATGCATATTTATAATTCTGCCATTCTTCAATGTTTTGAATATTGCTGCCACATATGGTCTGATGGCACTACTCCGTATTTACAGGTTCTTGATAAAATCCAAAGAAGAAAATACAACATTATTTTTCTTCGCCTGGCTTCAGACATTTTCTAATCGCTGTCATTCGTCTTCTTTATACCTTTTCTATAAATACTTTCATGGTAATTTTTCTGATAAACTTTCCGATATGATTCTTGGATGTTATGTATTTAAGCGCAGGACTAGATTGGAAGCAAGGTCTCATCAATTTACAGGTGAATTGGCTAGGTACAACCGTAACTTCTATGTTAACAGTTCCTTCTCACGAACTTCTCGCTTGTGGAAATTTCTTCTGGTTCAATACTTTTCAGCCAACTTTGATCTTTAAAAATTTAAAGTGAATGTCTATCGTTATTTATTGTCTTCTTTTATTGTTCTCGGTCTCCAATAACTTTTTCCTATTTTCTTATTCATTCCCACTCAATAACCCATTGTGTCTTAGTGGCTTTAGAGCCTTCTTTGGGAAAAATTATTAAAGAAGAGATGGCGCTGCTGCATTAAAGAATAATAAATTCTAATTAAATTCCAAAACGCCCTGTGGCTAATTTAACAAAGCATATACAATGGCCACTATTTACATTATTCAGACTATTGTCCTCATCTTTATCGCCATATTTATTACAACGTTTCGGCCGTTGTACGCTCCGGCTTTCTTCGGGTGATTGGAATATCGAACTGAACCCTGCCATGTGTCCTTAAGGCGTAAGTTAGATCCAGTGACAGGACCCAAATAGTGTGAGTTCAATATTCGATTAAGACAGTGGAGAATTTGGAGAGGAGAATTAACAGGAGATAACTGATAAGTGACAATCATTAAACATGGCACCCGGAACTAGAACAGTCTACGCCAGTGAGCGAAATAAAGGGTTCAGTTCGATATTCCAATCACCTGAAGAAGGCCCGAGCGTACAACGGCCGAAAAGTTTTAATAAATATGGCGACAAAGATGAGGAAAATAGTCCGAATAATGTAAATAATGTACATAATACCTCATCTTAGAAATATAGACATATACAATGCCTATAATTACAAAGGATACATTTGCTATGTGCATAAAACAGAGAAAGAAGCCAATTAGTTTGAATGAAGAAACAGCTACAAAGGCACAATTCAACAGCATACAATGTATGCCCTAGTTGAATCTTTTTAAACCTATGCTATCGCAGGGTTCATCCAACCAGGATTGGTGGGAAATTGGTTGCGTATGGGAATCTCGTTGGAAGGAGAACTTTTTCATCTCTACATAATGTTTTTCTTCTGCGTGTACCAATCAATCCATTCGTACACGATACAAACACGAGAAGAAGAAGGAAAAAAAACAACGAGGCAAAAAAAAAAAAAAATACACTGTTAGTTTATATCAGATAAACATGGCGTGGCAAAGGGGATAATAAATATTTGCCAGACAGTTTGAGAAAAAGATCGATCGATTCATTGATTACTTGCCGTCTGACATCGCAAAAGAAATGGTCATCAACATATAGAAAACACACTATTCGAAATTCATTTTTAATATTTGTTCAGGTTTTTGTGTATTTGGAATTTATATATTATTTTTCTGCCTTTTTTGAAAAATACTACAGTTTCGAGATTTGATAGCTGTCTCAGTATTTGACATGAGAAAAAAAAATCACTTTTTGGGGGATCAATCTGTATGTTTGCTTGTCGAGCAGCTAGGTAAAAATTCATATATTTGACTTTATTATGCATGGTCCTTCACTGTCTTTCATGTTAAAATCGGCCATATCTTTCCCCGGTTTCCTTTTATTTGATATCTGTAAATAGCCATGATTTCTTTTGAAAATAACGCAGTAGCTTAATGTTGCATGTAAACAGAATTGTGAATTCGGAGTAAGACACTGCTTAGGATAGAAGTCGATTAAATTCCAAACGACCCTACTATTTACGCATACATGAAACAAATGTCTCAGCGGTATTAGAACAAAATAATCGTAACACCTGGGCCAGAATTTAAACTCGACCTGCCAATTTTATTTTCGTTCTAATTCTACCATCTGCACATCCATATCACTGTCAGTGAATGTAGAATTGTTAGCAGAAGGAACAGACGAACATGCAAATTACAAATTGGAAATAGCAAAATTAAACAAATACGCAAATTTAAATATCTATGGACTATTTTTAAAAAGAACGGAAAGTGCTTCACAGAAATCCGGAGGCTCATTGAGATAGTGAAAGATGCTTTTAAAAAGCTCAGTAAAGTGTTAAGACACAGGAAAATTTCGTTAGAAATAAAGAAAAGAGTACTGAACTATTACATAATATCACTGGTTCTATATGACAATAAATCCTGGGAGATATACTCAGGGATGAAGAAGATACTTGAAGCAATAGGAATGTGATTCTACAGGAAGATGCTGGGAATACCATGGACCGAAGATGCGAGCAACAACAAGTTATAGAGAAATGGGAATAAAATGGATAATTATTATAAAGATCAGAAAGAGGAAATTTCTTAATAGAGACGTGTAACGTGGATCTTCTTGATAAGCATGTAGATCTATGTCCAATATAATTATTCATGAATTTGGTTTGATCAGAAATGTAGGTACATGCGAATCCATAATTAAATATTTACGTTTTATCAGTTAGGCTCAGAATTCGTTAATCTGTATTTGATTCCAATTCATATAAAAGTTACAATCAATAAAAGAATATGAGGATGAACTTCCTCGATGTAACACTAAACTTAGTCAACTATATATATACCAACTGTACAAGAAAACTTATACTAATCAATTATATATCCACCCAAAATCTAATCATCCTCCATCTATAATAGAATACATACCCGCATACATAGAATACAGAATTAGTATTAACTCTGCAAAGAAATATATGTTTTATAAACACTTCAATTTTTATAACAACGCCTTAAAAATAGTGGCTATTTATTACCCGATATTAAATAAATGAAAACATAATAATAACAGCCTGAAAAAAAAATAGAGATAGAAAAATCATTTGCTACACGCACCCATTTATGCAAATGTTTATCACTAATTTAAGGCAAACGTTTCTCGGTTGCATTGAGAATCATTTCCCAAGTAATAATTTTTTTCAATAAAAATACGCTTAAATTAAGTTACAGTTGTACTGATAATCCAGAAAAAAGTATTAAAAACATAATAAAATTTAAAATCAACACTTAAACCAAAGTAACAATAGTAATTCCAAAGCAGGAATCAATAATAATGATAATAAGTTATGTAATTCTAGAAATCCAATAAATTGTCCATTGCAAAAAAAAGTGTCTCGGGGAATCAATTGCTTATCATTTCATGTACTGAAAACTCGGCTGTAAAGAAATCTTGGATTGCAATCACAAGAATCTCCATGTAAACAAAGGCTGTTTATATGTTCTTTTAACAATGCGAACTGTATCCGAACATACCTCTCTAAATATTTTTGTTATTTAAAAGAAATAAATACAACCCCTGCCGTAAAATGGAAAATATTAAAACAAGACGAGAATTTCTAAGTCCTTAAATGACCCCTGGTACCTGTGTCTACGTGAAAAGCTGCATATTATAAAGTTTTCTAAAAATAATGATCTCCTAAATCGGAGAAATTACCAGTAATTTGTAGGTATTACATAATGTTCACTTAAATTATGGTTAATAGAATTTATCTTTAAAAAAAAACTACCCGTTATAATTACATATCCATTACTATATTAATATAAAATGGTCCATATAACATTTATTTAATTCTTTGATTTTTCAACTAATATTGCCATGTTTTATTGCACATTCAATATAATAAGTATCGTATTTTGGATTCAAAATATATATAAAATGTTTTAATCACACTAGAGTCCCCTTTAAGACAGTTCTGAAGTATATATATACATACATACATACATACATACATATATATATATATATATATATATATATATATATATATATATATATATATATATATATATTAAATCTTGAAATTCTTTAAAATTAACCTTACCTCACTGTCTGCCTCGCAGTATCGTATTTTTATATTTGTAACCGGATGTCGTCTGTGCGGACGTGCCTAAAAGTGACACATTATCTAGACATGAATTAATAACCAACCTACCCCTAAATTCTGGCCTCATTTTTGCTACTTTAGATTTGATCTTTCTTCTGATTGGTTAATCAGGACATACCCAAAAATGTGTTTTAATTTTTAGAATTTTTGTTTCCCCCCCGCTTCCTTTTGGTCTCTTAAATGAGCTACCGAATCGTTTCTCTGATTCTGCAAGTAAATCATTTTCATAAGTTATCCAATATCACCATCTTCCGAAATATATAAATTTTTGTGTAGAGAAGTAAAATATCGTATAATAAAAATATTATATATATATATATATATATATATATATATATATATATATATATATATATATATATATGCACATTTCATTGAATACGACGGACAAGCTACTTTTAATTATTTTTATATACAATTTCTCAAGCGATCTAAAAAATTTTCTTCACGGATGATAAATTATATAAAAACTGTCCGAATGTTCTTTTTATTCGAGCGCTTTCGGCTATACATTTTTAAGGATTAAATATTTTAACTATTAAAAAAGAAATAGTTTGTTGTATGTATGTTTTATAAAATGTTTTTATTTTTAAAAACACAATGAAGATTTTGTGCCCATGTTAATATTATTAAGTAGTGGGTTTTTTGTTTTTATTAATAAGGATTCCATTATTTTTAGCCTTTTTTTGCATGTAGATGATGCAATTATATTAGTGTTGTCAATGTTAAGAATAGTGTCCTGTAGGTCTCCATGAATATTTAAAGGAGATCTAATTGAACTATGATCAGAAAGGTGTAGAGTAACCATAGCTCAATTAGATCTCATTTAATATCTTTTCCCGTAATGGAATAATTAAACATTGGATACCATCTTTCTGCCACTGACGATCAATAGTCAATTCAAATGCTGACAAAAAGGTCTTCACATACACACGCACACACACACACACACACACACACACACACACACACACACACACACACACACATATATATATATATATATATATATATATATATGATGGACTCTCGTCGGTTTCGACGTATGAGGATCTGACAGTTTATTGATTCAGTTATGAAACTTTGTGCGATAATCTTAAGTGTCATTTAAGACCTGTTAGTGATTTACAAAGGAGGCCACATATTGAACAAGTGCGAGGATTTTGAAATGAGATCACTGTTAGATTGTCTGACCTTTTAGATCTCGCTCTCACTTCTTGAAGATGATTCAGACAAGCAGACAAGTAATTGTCGGACTTTCTCTCGCTCTCTCTATATATATTATAAAATAGAGAAAGTCCGACAATTACTTTAAAACAATTTTTATGTTTATACTTTCTTTTTATAGTTACAAATATTTAAGTAAATGCTCTGTTTATAATAAATAGTATTAACAAGATTTACCGGCCTGAATGTCCGATAAATTTTCATCCAAAATATGTGTCTTCCGACAGGAATCGAACCTATATCCTATATGGAAGCGTCATATATC
>OZ010605.1:2582684-2600184 GCA_963932145.1 Acanthosepion lycidas
TGTAATGTTACTCTATCTCTTGCTCCAATTCATATACATACATATATATATATATATATATATATATATATATATATATATATATATATATAGATAGATAGATAGATAGATAGATAGATAGATAGATAGATATGAAGAAATATAGTCTTAAGGTGTGCTGTATTTATGGGAAATAGGGCTCAATATCAGAGATAGAGTGTATGGAAATATAAATATACTTTTATATATATATATATATATATATATATATATATATATATATGTTTGTGTGTGTGTGTGTGTATGTGCGTGTGTATGAGAAATACCTTTTTTCTTTTTCCCATGTTATCAGCTAACGCGGCTATCTTGATAACATTTGTCGTAAGAACAACTGAAAAACCGTTTGAGTTATTCAGCTAGAAAGAGAACGGATAAAAATCCTTTTTTCTCAGCCCTTCTGTCGTCTCAAGTGAGCAATGGTTAGGGGAAAAATCATTCATGCCTTCAGTAAGGGAACCAACATTAAAACTCTGGCTTCCTTCTTCAAAGTCCATTCAAGAACCATCAAGAGAACGGTGAATAAGTTTAAAAAGAGGGAACAGTAGTGAGAAAAACTGGATCAGGGGGTCACAACAGGAAGAAGGATCATCATTTCAGTTTGGAGATAAAGAAGTCAATTAGAAAACATCCATTTATAATAAGAACGTTAAACATAAAAAATGTCTTTAATAAATAAATTGTCGGACTTTGTCCATTTCTTAATGTATGACGTCATTTGTTTACATTTGATACGCATTGAGCAGTTATGAATATACGAGATTCATGGAAGATTGAAGTTTATAAGCAGTAAATTCGACCTTGCCAACCGAACGATCCTTTGTAGCCGAATCGGTTAGGCACGTCCGGCTAAATGGTTGTTCCGTATAGGATGCAGGTTCGAATCCTGTCAAAGGACGAATATTTTCTATGAAAATTTATCGGACATTCAGGCCGGTAAATGTTATTTAATACTGTTTATTATAAACAGAGCATTTACTTAAATACTTGTATCTATAAAAAGAACGTTAAACATAAAAATGTCTTTAATAAATAAATTGTCGGACTTCGTCCATTTCTTAATGTATATATATATATATATATATATATATATATATATATATATATATATCAACTTTATTTCAATGCTTCCTGAGAATTCCAATCTTTAGCTATGATTAATTAATGATAAACATGTCATTTCGTTTATGATCGATTTCATAACGATTCTTCTGTTAAACTTGGAGAGTAATTATTGCTCAAATCTGCGTCCAATAGTGTCATAAAAACCTTCGAGAATTCCAGAAAGACATATTTCATCATTTCTAAGATACAACTGTTCAAAACTTAATCTAACTATATATATTGATCAAATGTAATTGGTAGTATTGTTTCAAGATATATATGGTTATGAGAGGAGTTCGATAACAAACAGACAGTGGCTACAACTTTTTGTATATAGATAAATTATGAAATACTACTTTTCCATGATATCCATTTTTAAAATTATAAGTTAACTTAAGAGAAAGAATCAATAAATCCTTATCCAGACGCTTATTTACTAGCTATTCTTGGGTATGACAATAAACTACATCCAGCAGCAAGCCCTCTGATCTGGAGATTGGAGGTTTTGTGGATTGTGCTCTTCTACTCAGGCCCAGTATCACCCCGGGTGGTAGCAGCTATTGCGGACACAGCTATAGGCAAATAATGAACTCCCGAAACAAAATTCTGTGAAAGTATAAAAATACATTTTACAGTAAAAATATCCAGCAATACAATTTTATATAAAAAATACCAACAATACAATTCTAGGGCGGCTAGCCAAACCCTATTATAACAATCCCGCTTGTCCAGGCGCAATTTGTATTTATTTCACACCCACAGAGCCCGCCTGTGATTTATACTGCAACCAGGAAAGAGCGTGTTATCTAGCGTGATAAGCACATTCAATTCCTCAGCCACTATGACTTGTAACTTCGTGCTAGCACAGCTATCGACGGCTCCCAAGGGTTCCTTCTAATACTAGTATTGTTTTCAAGTACTTTCCAAAGGTGTCACTGGGATCGACCCTTCCAGATAAAATCAGGAATTCTCCTTCCTGGCAAGTCGACCATGGTGAGATTCGAACCCGGGTTTCATGGTCAGAATGCAAACGTTCTAACTTACCCACATACAAAACAATACATTTTCATAGTAAAAATACCAGCTATAAATTTTATAGCAAAATGACTAACAATACATCAAGTCGAAGGCATAAGATGCGTTAAAAATATATTTAGTTGAAGCCATAAAATTGTTTTCATTATATTTAGATTATGGCATTAAATAACCCATAGATGTGTTGATATGCCGTTCAAATCAACCAACCAACTAAACCGCCAACTACTAAACCAACCAACCGAACGCAGTTATTAACTGAAGTGTGCAATGAAGATAATTATATTAACAAAAAAAAAACAAAAAACTTTTCATCTTTAAACTCGGGACTAAACTCGATATGTGAATTGTTAGACATGACTCTTAAATCTTTCAGCATGAAAAACAACCAATTTTAATTAATTTGTTTTAGCGAAATCTTTTTCTTCCGGGTGTAACCCTGAACTGAATGACCGATCAAACCAAATTCTACGCATGCTCAAAACCCTAATACGAAGTGGTACCATATTTGCATGTAGTCTGTGTATAGCCTCTCGTTCACTTTAAATCATTTCAAATTACATTTATTATATAACTAGCCTAGAAGTGATCCTTCAGGTAGACTTAAGGCTAGGTCAAGAGCAGGGAATTGGGCCATCGGCCTTTTAGATTCAGAGTTCTATGTAAGTAAATGTTATAAGAATTTAGAAATAATAAAATTATTTTATGTTTATTCGACACCTTACATCGGCATAATCTTTCTTCGTATACGCAACCGATCTCCCTAGTTTGTTTGCATTTATTTTGCGCGCAATTTTTATTTTCTATTCTTTATGATCTCTTCCGATAAAGTCACTCTTAAAAGACATTAGGGGACCCGAATTATGTAATATATCTTATACGTTACAGTACTCGGGCTAGAAAAACAAAAAACATATGAGCAACTTACCGTGCTTAAGTTTTAATTATGGTTTAATTAGACGCTATCAATTGAAACTGCCACGAAAAATTAAAGTTAAACGTTTAATAAAGAATTGTTTTTAAACTTTTCATTCTGTTCGATATTTAATTTTAACTTTAAATGAGTTACTTATTAAATTTGTAATCGCGTGTAACTACAGGAATTACAACCTGTTTCTTTAGGCTGTTTATGATTTGCCAAAATCGAAAAACGGACATAGAGACTACGCTTTATTTATGTAGATACAATATAAAAGATATGTAAATATTTGTCATATTATTAATATGAGCAAACTATTTAATCGGGATATCAAAATTTGAGGAAAATAATCTTGCTTGAAAGTAAATTTATTATGAATTTGAAAGGAAGTTCAAATATAAAATGTATTTTTCTATACTCCCCAGAACTAGTGATGTTTTTGGAAAAATATATAATGTGAAATTGTTGACTTTGTAAAGAAAATTGCCTTAATTTGATTTTTTTAAGAAATACTAAAATGTACCAAAATTTAAATAGCTAAATTAAATTTCAAGACAGGAAGAGAAAGAAAAGTGTGGGAGAGAGAAGTAAGATAGATAGATAGATAGATATGCAGAGATTTAGATAGATAGATAGATAGATATACAGAGATTGAGATAGATAGATAGATAGATAGATAGATAAATATACAGAGATTGAGATAGATAGATAGATAGATAGATATACAGAGATTGAGATAGATAGATAGATATACAGAGATTGAGATAGATAGATAGATAGATAGATAGATAGATAGATATACAGAGATTGAGATAGATATACATAGATAGATAGATAGATAGATAGATAGATAGATAACAAGACATACACACACAAAAAGAGAGAGATAATGAAATAAAAAATAAAAAGAGAAAGAGAGAGTGAGAAGTAAATTAAGTAGAAAGAGAGGGTGGAAAGAGAGAAATAAAAAGAAAGAAAGGAGAGAAAGTTAGAGAGAAATCCTAAAGAGTTATTAATAGCAACATGGGTACACAAAACAAATGAAACACAATTGTTTACCATGTTCGAACAACTCGTGCCCAGCGAGAGAGAGAGAGAAGGGGGAGGGAGGGAGAGAGAGAGAAGGGGAGGGAGGGAGGGAGAGTGAGAGAGAGTAGGTGAAAAGTGTTTTGAAGTGAATACACATTACTTCATTCAACATCGGTATTTTCGTATTCTTGGGAGGAATAAATTTTCGAAATCTCGTACGCGGTTAGTTAAATCCATAGATGCGAACACCGCGGATATGAAGAAATGAGGGTATGCACTTTGAAATGCACAGGTGATTTTGATAGTTTTTCCGAATGGTCTGCCAAAACACTGTTCGTATCCAATTCCATATTTGTGACGACTCTTCTTCCACTTGTTAATCCGTACATGC
The DNA here is from genome assembly GCA_963932145.1 of Acanthosepion lycidas. Taxonomy (NCBI): domain Eukaryota; kingdom Metazoa; phylum Mollusca; class Cephalopoda; order Sepiida; family Sepiidae; genus Acanthosepion; species Acanthosepion lycidas. The sequence continues at coordinate 2,587,199 of OZ010605.1, forward strand.
TGCCCGAATAGGGAATCGACAACAATGGCCGAGTAATTGATTGGAGGATTCAAACGAACACTGGCCAATTTTTTCTTTTCCCTCCAAATCACATAGGGGAATTACTTTGCCATTTTAAACAAGAGCAGCTCTCCAGAAATTATAGTTGTTTTGGACCTGTGTCTGTTTTAACAAATTACTCTTTCCTACTGGCTAGAATTTTTCGTCACTGAGACAATGGCTAATCTCTGATGCATGCCAGGATTTTTGGCCAACCCGAGTCACCAGTGGGAATGGACATCACATTTAAGTTCTGCCATAGAAAACCCAAGCGGCAACTGGCGAGAAAAATGATGTGTGTCAAATACACACTTTACTAGATAATTATTCTGTTTTTTTTTTCAACTTATATATATATATACATATATATATATATATATATATATATATATATATATATACACACACACACACACACACACATATATATATATATATATATATATATATATATATATATATATATATATATATATATATATATATATATATATATATATATATATATATATATATATGCGTGTATTTGTCTGTGGGAATCAGCTTTGGTATGAATGAATTTAATACAGTCAGTAAAATGTGTGAGTTGTTTTTTTCACATGTGTTTTAGGTGTGTGATATCAGTGTTTATGCTAGAACATTTTATATGTTAGACATTCGTAGAGGTGTTATTAGCAATTAAGATAAACTTATGTTTTTTAAGTTCTTTAATTTCATGGCTAGTTTGCATATTTGAATACTGTTACGGATATCAGCGCGGAAGGTAAAATCTGAGAGTCGAGTTCAAATTCCGCTCTAGTGCGTTGAGTTCGTTTTTGCCATTTTCGCCTTTATTAACCACATGAATCCGTCTATTTCCCAAGCTGTGGGTTTACTAGTCTGGCACAAAAGACTCGCTAGATTTGGGTGGCAATGAAAACAAGAGTTGGCAAGCTCTGAATTTCAAACCATGCAGAGTATAATAGGAAACCACTCTGTTATCTTTCCCAAGAATACATGTCAACTGCCAGAAAATAACCACGAAGTTGTGGAGAGACATGCTCGTCTATGCATGAAAGAATGTTGCATTAATTTACGACTATAGGAAATAACGACGTTAAAATCGGTTTAAAAGTGTATATTACCAGTGAGATAAATTTTCATGTATTTCTATTAAAGTTTTAGGAATTAATCATAAAATTGACCGTCAAATTTTTTATTTTATTTTAGACTAGCTTAAAAGCCACCATATCGGGCGATATTTAAACTAGCGCCTGTTGAAGACTCAAAATAGCTAGGGAGCATCAGATGAGATAGGCATCAATAAACAACAGAACTCAAAATTGAGCGCTGCATTTAAGTATTGAATTAAAGTTTAGGCTTACCTTTTAAAAGTTCAACAATAATTCTTCTTCTGCCACTCAATTTAAAGACGATTTGATGTACGTAGATCCATATTTTCCGTACCAACAATTATTTTTATTTCAAGTGCCGGGGAAAATAAGATAAAATTAATATAGTGTAAAGATGGGAAAATAGAAAGTAGAATTAGTTATACATTCAACATTTGAAGAGTTAGAGAAACATAATAGCTATTTAAAGTTGATTCTCTGTGTCGCGAGACAGAAAGTTTTTCTCGCCCGAGTCCATCTTTCAAATGTATACCTCACCTATACGCTCTTCCATGGAATACAAGATCTTGTCTGGTGCCCCCGCTTGTCGTATTAAGGTGCTCGACAAAATCCAGATACGAATATGCAATGTGATTGTCCCTGAGCTGGAATGTCGTTTACAGTCGCTCTCTCACAGACGTGCCGTGGCACCCCCTCTGTCTTTTCTACATATACTTTCACGGTAACTGCTCCGACGAGCTACTTTCGCTGGTTCCCAAATTGCATGAATTAAAACGTGCTACTAGGCTGGCATATCAGTCTCACCCTTTCTCTGTTACAACGGTTAAATGTACGAGGCACGAATCTATTAGAGTGGAAGAGACTCCCTCTCTAATAGATTCATGCCTCGTACTTCCCTTCTGTGAAACTCCCTCTTACTTGCGTCTCTGATAGCTATGATCTCTAAATAATCAAATGCAATGTCAATCGACATCTCTAGATCTATTCCCCGTCCTTCCCTTCATCCTTTCCTTCGTCACGCCACTGGACTCTTGCCCCCACTCTCGGTAGCACCTTGCGTGTTCGTGGCACTCCCAGCCTGCTTGGGTTTAAAATTTAAAAAAAATAAAAAAAATAAAAATAAAACTTATACTATGGACTATAATATATTAATATATATATTTTTAACCTTGCATAATCTGGCAACCCCGAAGCTGAGCTCAACCATAATCATTCCCTGTTCATAACTTTTCTAGGGCTTTTGAATGGGCTATGAATCATTGAAATCGGACCAGTGGGAGCGGAGGTGTTGCTTGGACACACACATACATTGTACTTTATATATAAGATGCTGAAGTCTAGTGAGAGTGTAACTTCGAATTATTTTAGTGAATACATGTCTTTGATTTTTGTTTGTTTGTTTGGGTTTTATGGGATATCAACCACTGTGGGTTATTTAATGCCAAATCCAGTTTATATGAATTTTAAATGCCTATTTTGTATGGAATAAAAAACCTATAGCTGGCAACATTATTCCTTTCCCAAAAAAACCTATAGCTGGCAACATTACTCTTTTACAAAAAAACGTATAGCTGGCAACATTACTCTTTTACAAAAAAAACCCCGTATAGCTGGCAACATTATTTTTTACAAAAAAAACGTATAGCTGGCAACATTATTGTTTCAAAAACTTAGAGCTGGCAACATTATTTTTCTGAAAACATTATCTGAGACCTTGCTGTTGGATGCAGTTTATCGCCGTGCCCAGGACGTGGATGTAGTTTATCATCATACCCAGGACGCGGATGTAGTTTACCGTCATACCCAGGACGCGGATGTAGTTTACCGTCATACCCAGGACGCGGATGTAGTTTACCGTCATACCCAGGACGTCATGTCTTTCAGTAGACGTCGTGTTTATCCTAATCAGCATGAATAACGATTAACGCTTTTCACATTTCAGAGGCATAATGCAGAAATTGTACATTTTGCATACTGATTTGTAGGGAGAAAAGACAGCTAATCTGGCTTGCTTTGAACCGCTTGGTCTGAGGGGAGACGCCGAAGACTCTAACTTTCTCAAGAATATATAAAATTTAGAGACAATAAAGAAAGTGTAGCTGTGGAAAGTCATGACAACCTGCATCCTGAAAGACGTGATCTATCTATCTATCTATCTATCTATCTATCTATCTATCTATCTATCTATCTATCTATCTATCTATCTATCACACTGTTCCTTATCTATCTATATATCCTTTTTAGTTCTTGGATGTATCATTTTCGTTCATATCTATCTATCTATCTATCTATCTATCTATCTATCTATCTATCTATCTATCTATCTATCTATCTCAGACTTCATATCTATCTACCAGACTGCTTATATCTATCTATCTATCTATCTATCTATCTATCTATCTATCTATCTATCTATCTATCTCAGACTTCATATCTATCTATCTACCAGACTGCTTATATCTATCTATCTATCTATCTATCTATCTATCTATCTATCTATCTATCTCAGACTTCATATCTATCTATCTACCAGACTGCTTATATCTATCTATCTATCTATCTATCTATCTATCTATCTATCTATCTATCTATCTCAGACTTCATATCTATCTATCTACCAGACTGCTTATATCTATCTATCTATCTATCTCAGACTTCATATCTATCTATCTACCAGACTGCTTATATCTATCTATCTATCTATCTATCTATCTATCTATCTATCTATCTATCTATCTATCTATCTATCTATCTATCTCAGACTTCATATCTATCTATCTACCAGACTGCTTATATCTATCTATCTATCTATCTATCTATCTATCTATCTATCTATCTATCTATCTATCTCAGACTTCATATCTATCTATCTACCAGACTGCTTATATCTATCTATCTATCTATCTATCTATCTATCTATCTATCTATCTCAGACTTCATATCTATCTATCTACCAGACTGCTTATATCTATCTATCTATCTATCTATCTATCTATCTATCTATCTATCTATCTATCTATCTCAGACTTCATATCTATCTATCTACCAGACTGCTTATATCTATCTATCTATCTATCTATCTATCTATCTATCTATCTATCTATCTATCTATCTATCTATCTATCTATCTATCTCAGACTTCATATCTATCTATCTACCAGACTGCTTATATCTATCTATCTATCTATCTATCTATCTATCTATCTATCTATCTATCTCAGACTTCATATCTATCTATCTACCAGACTGCTTATATCTATCTATCTATCTATCTATCTATCTATCTATCTATCTATCTATCTATCTATCTATCTATCTCAGACTTCATATCTATCTATCTACCAGACTGCTTATATCTATCTATCTATCTATCTATCTATCTATCTATCTATCTATCTATCTATCTATCTCAGACTTCATATCTATCTATCTACCAGACTGCTTATATCTATCTATCTATCTATCTATCTATCTATCTATCTATCTATCTATCTATCTATCTATCTATCTATCTATCTCAGACTTCATATCTATCTATCTACCAGACTGCTTATATCTATCTATCTATCTATCTATCTATCTATCTATCTATCTATCTATCTATCTCAGACTTCATATCTATCTATCTACCTATCTATCTATCTATCTATCTATCTATCTATCTATCTATCTATCTATCTATCTATCACCCTCTTCGTAATTTATTCATCTATCCATCTATTTATCTATATGTCACACTTTCAAACCAATGTCACTCCCTTCCTTATATTAACTCTCTCTATGTTTCTATCTATGTCACTCTATTCCTTTTCTATCTATCTATCTATCTATCTATATTATCCACATCTATCTCTCGATCCATCTATTTGTCTATATATCACTCTTTCTTATCTATCTATATATCACACTTTTCCTTATCTATGGATGTAACGTTTTCGTTCATATCTATCTATCTATCTATCTATCTATCTATCTATTTCTTCCTCATCTATTTATGTATTTATCTATGTGTCCCACTTTCTGAACTATGTCACTCCCTTCCTTATCTAAGTCTGTCTATGTCTCCATGTCACTCTATTCCTTATCTATCTATCTATCTAGCAAAGGTAAATAAAATAATAAATTTTAGTAATAACTTTTCCATAAGTCAGGTACCAAATGTTTCTAGAAACAGCCAATGCACAAACTATTTCATAATGATTTATGCGTCTACCTTGTTGAAGAAAATGTCTACGAGAGACACTCGATAAATGCAATAGTGATAGAATCCTGGAAACTTCAAAGGATTCTTTGTAAAACTGTTCCCGCTCGGAAATACGAGCAGATCAGTTGTTAACAGCATCGATTTTCTCTACATTAGGAATACGTTCCGAGGAAGAAAGAACGCACAGACAGCGTTAAATAACAATAATTATTATATTATATATATTTATGTATTGAGCCCTACTTTAAATTAAGCAAATGTTATGTACAGTGGAATCAAAATCTTATCTGCATATATATATGCGGATTTGATAATTAAGAAATTGATCGCGTCTGATTGAAACCTGGACGGCCGTTTCGTCGTATATTTCTGATATATATTTTGTACTCGTGAGCGGTGCGCATCCACTACCGAGAATTGAAACCCTAACAGTTAGGTCATCAGACAAATGTCGTACCAACTGTTCCAACGGGCCTCGCTGACAAAGAGAAAGCAAATCAGACTCAATGTAGCTCCGCTCGCTCACATAGTCCGTGGTGGAAAAATCAACTGAGTTTCTCTATAACCATAGGACTGTGCCCCCACGAGCCACGACTACTGTTATCAATCCGCTCAAACTTGAGCATTAGAAGGCGGTTCAAGCAATGATATATATATATATATATATATATATATATATATATATATATATATATATATATATATATATATATATATCAAGTGATGGTGTTGATCTTGATAAGGCGCCAGAAGTGTTGAAGTAAAATGGGTATTTTTGAAGTGATTTTATAACATTTATAATTTAATTTTCGCATAAATAATGATATATATATATATATATATATATATATATATATATATATATATATATATATATATATATATATAAGTGAACATTGAAATCAATACTCTGAGACGACAGGCTGCTTCATGATAGACACAATGGTCAGGCCTCGAGTCCAGCATGAAACAGCCTGTCGCCTCTGAGTTTTGACTTCAATGTTCACTTTTATATTTATATTTGCATAAGCTCTATCTTTGATACTGAGCACTTTATCCTATAAATATAGCAGACTTTATAACTATATTTTTGCATATATATATATATATATATATATATATATATATATATATATATATATATATATATATATATATATATATATAGGGTGTGCAGCCGACAAGAAAATGAATTTAACTTGTTCTGTCGTCTGACATATCGTACTCCGCACAGACAAGAAGGAATTATCTCACGATGGAAAGAACCCTTTGAAACTGTTCTTAATTACACCTCAGCCATTGCCTCAATACTCAGCGGCCAGAAATTCCCCATCTATTCCTTGACCTATGGCTAAAGGAAGTCAAATATTCTATCAAGCACTTCTCGAACAAAGTCCCTGAAAAGGATACTTTTCCCTCGAAATTATTTAATATGGTGAGAAAACGTTCTTTATGAAACACCTTGAGCTTTTTAAAGACATGGAAGGCTAGTTCTTTTCCACAAGTCTACAACGATGCTTGCATAAAAAATGTATTCGTGAACAAAGGCAAAAATGTTGTATGCGATATTTTCCGTGGCATTTCACTTCTATGTATCACTGGCAAAATTCTGGTTCGGTCTATTCTCAAACGAATAATCAAATATCTCATGGATGACATCTATCCCGAATTACAGTGTGGATTTCGATTAGGTTGCGAAACCATCGATATGCCTTTTTCACTTCGTCAGGTTGTAGGGAAAGTTCTCGAGAAGAAACATGAACTCTATACTGTCTTTATGGATCTGACCAAAACGTTGGACTCTTTAAACAGGGAAGCCCTCTGGAAAGTATTCAGAAAGCTTGACATACCTGGCAGTATGCTAAATTTGACGAATGAATGAAAGTATATGTTCTATCTAATAGAGAATTTCAGAAGCCTTCGATGTAACAAATGGCACAAAACATGATTGTGTTATGTCTCCTCTACTTTTCATTCTCTTCTATGTTGTCATGGTCCGGTTCCTTTTTATCACGGTGATAGTCCAAGGTAGAACCAATAAAGAAGAACTCGATCACGGATATGGAATAACACAGATATATTAAAAACAGGAATATATACAGAGAAGTAGAAAGTGTTAGTACGAACAATCAGGTTTAGTAGTAATTGTCTGAACGCGACTCTGTTTCGGTCTGCCTCTGACTCGACTGACTGACTCGCTAGCTCTGACTGACTAACAGACTCTTGATGGACTTCAGACTGAACAGTATTTAGTCACCCCCCCCCGCCCACGAGGGCATCATGTGGCACAAGACCGGGTTAACGTGGGATCTCCAGCCCGTGGACTCGGCCAAAAATATGCCCTTTGAACCCGTATAAACGGGCTCAGGGTCGGTTTACCTCCCCGAAAGAGACTCCGCCCTTCGGCGTAGCCTCGTTCGGCGTAGCCTCGTTCGGCGTAGCCTCGTTCGGCGTAGCCTCGTTCGGCTTCCTTCCCCCCCGAAAGCAGAGAGTTCAACCGATTAGCCAGTCGCCCGACTTCTGGCTGAACTTTATTTAGCCACCTGCCACGAGGGCATCATGTGGCACAAGGCCGGTTTAACGTGGGATCTCCGAGCCCGTGGGCTCGGCCAAAAATATGCCCTATGAACCCGTATACACGGGTTCAGGGTCGGTTTACCTCCCCGAAAGAGACTCCGCCCTTCGGCGTATCCTCGTTCGGGTTCCTCCCCGCCCGAAGGCGGAGAGTTCAACCGATCAGCTAATCAGCCGGTCGCCCGACTTTGGATTGAACGGTATTTAGTCACCCCCACACTAGGGCATCATGTGGCACAAGGCCGGTTTAACGTGGGTATTCCGAGCCCGTGGGCTCGGGAAAAAATATGCCCTTTGAACCCGTATAAACGTGTTCAGGGTCGGTCTACCTCCCCGAAAGAGACTCCGCCATTCGGCGGACCCTCCTTCGGGTTCCTCAGAGAGTTCAACCGATCAGCCGTCGCCCGACTTTGGACTGAACTCCCTGCTTCCTCTTGAGGCGCAGTATTATTACGTATGGAATAGTCCATTATGTTGTTATGGGTAATGTCCCATGACATATGTATACACTTTTCTTCCTTCTTTTATATTTATTTTTATTATTATTTTTATTATCTATATTCTTATTTTTTTCCTCCTCATTTTTTTTTTATCAATGTTGTTCAAACCAAAATCCCTCTTTTTATACTTGATAACTTAGTCGAACAATTTTTTGGCAACAGCTGGCTACACGCGAGACATCTTTCCCCCTCCCCAACCTATAACTTTCGTCATCTATGTTTAGAATCTTACTCCCCTGACTCCCCCCGACTTATAATAATTAATCTTCCTAACGCCTTTACAAAATTTTAAATATTTAAGTTTATTTTTATAAAAGTTCCGCACTGCAAGGTATCAGAGATCTCTTTTTTTTTTTTTGCTAATGACATGATTGCTATTTATAAAAGCCAGGCTGTATGTGTGTGTGTAACGAATGCACGGCCGAAATTTTCGACGGATTTGCACCAAAATTTACATGCACATGCTCCAAGATAGTGGGAAAGCAAAAACCGACTTTGCATTTCCCAACTCCCATCGATAGTGGAAATAATCGATTTTTTCATGCTTTTACGGCAGTTTTCATGTAGTTTGCGGCCATTTTCTACTAGCCAGAGTGAGAGCATTTAGCCAGCTGTCACGAATAGGCAGGAAGATTCTATTGGCCAGCGTGAGATCCAACAGCTGATTGACACGAATGTTAACTAGCATGCTAGCATGCAAAAAAATAAAAAATCGATAGCTGCATTCGTCACAAGTGGGAAAAATTTAAATCTGCATGGCACTTTACTCGAATTGGCTCATTCACTTGCTTAAACTCAACGTTGATTATGATTCCGCAGAACTGGGTTATTTGTGTGAAAAAGTATTTGCTGTTAACATTCTTTTTTCATTCGGCTTTTCCAGATACGAGTCCTTTTATAAAGCTGATTGTTTAGTTCTTTTTCCGTAACAGATTTAATATTTAGTATAGACCTTAGAAAAAATTCGCAGTGTGAGATAGACAAGACGTAAGGCATGTAGCAACATCAGCACGGCAAGGGAACTCCTTTAAAGGCAAGGAAGTGCAAAAATATTTTAAGTGATAGTGATTGCAGTATGAGTCGTACGACTTTTGAATCAAGCGCGGGCAACACCGGGCCATGCTACTAGTTATCACCATAAAATACATCGTTTACAAATTCATCTTTCGATGAGTAATTCTCGTTTCTCGCTCCGTTGATAAAGAACACGAGAGTATCCACAAATTCCGAAAACTTAAAACATTTCTTTCCGTGCTTCATTTTTTTCATATGGTTAATAATTAATATCTATCTATCTATCTATCTATCTATCTATCTATCTATCTATATATATATATATATATATATATATATATATATATATATATATATATTATATAAAACGTTCAAACACTAATATTCCATGGTTATAATTTATTATATTGTAATCATAATCACGATCCAAATCATCAGAACTACAAATTCAAAAAGAAATCGGAAAATATAATCCGGCTATAAAAAGTAAATTTTAGTGAGAGTTTATGTGTTGGAGTGGGAAACAAGAGTGGGAGTGAAATGTATGAAAGATCTAGAGCGAGGTTTAATAGAAGAAAGAAGAAAGGGAAGGCCAAAAGGTGAAGGAGGGGATTAAAATATAACAGAGGGAAGTTTTAAAGAGATGAGTTAAATAACGGTTTAAATAAGTGAGATACAGATAAACATGAATTATTTTCAGATGCATAAATCACTAGCGATTCGCTGTCCTGAAATTAATATTAAAAAACAGATACCGGAAACGTGTGGATACATTTGTGTTGGCATTACGCACAAAAAAACGATATGATCTAGAATTAAATTCCAGTCAGTTCCTACTGCTGATGCGTATGTGAAAGTTTTCCGTATGTATGTGTATATATATATGTCTGTGTATGTGTATGTATATGAAGAAATATACTTTTAAATTTGTGCTATATTTATGGCACAAAGTGCTGAATATCAGAGATAGAGCGTATGTAAATATAAAAGTGAACATTGAAGTCAACACTTAGAAGCGACAGACTGTTTCATGCTAGAACACTCTACCCATAAAAACCGTTAGATTAGACGGAAAAGAATAAATAAAAATAAAATAAATATAAAAAAATAATCAATCCCCAAAAATTAATAAATAAATAACAAATTAACAAACAATTCCCGCCAAAATATCTAAAAATTGGATGAAAAAGATCTATAATTACCTACCCAGACCATAACAAACTACTACAGAAGCGATCAGAACTCATCTAAAAAAACAATATATATATATATATATATATATATATATATATATATTCTATGTACCTAAAAATCGGAAAAGAATAAATAAAGATATATGAAATAAAAATAAATATGAAAAAAAACAAATAAAATATATTAATCCAAATAAGTAGATAAATAAAGAATAAAAAATTAATAAACCATTTCAAGCAAAACAACCGTTAGAATAGACAGAAAAGAATAAAAATAAAAATAAATAAGCAAAAACAAGTCAAAATAATTAATCCAAATAAATAAATAAAATAATTAATAAGCAAATTAACAAACCACCAAAATAACCGTAATAAATGATGATTGCCTCTAGCATGAAACTGTCTGTCGCTTCTGAGTGTTGAATGCAATATTCACCCTGATATATATATATATATATATATATATATATATATATATATATATATATATATATATATGTGTGTGTGAGTGTGTGTGAAAATATTGTAGAAAATAGGAAAGAAACTGGTTTGGTAAATAATCCAAAGTTCCTTAGTATCTTTGTAATTATTTTTAAAAAATAGTGCTCGATACGAAAGTAGAGCATAAATATAATTATTTATTTAAAAATATTTTTCCAACTCGCTACATAAGAGGTCTCATGTTTCGACTCAAGTTAATTCAAATATTATTTTGAAGTTTTCGGCTCTTGTTTTGAAACATGAAACCTCTTATGTAGCGAGTTGGAATCATATTTTTAAATAAATAATTATATATATATATATATATATATATATATATATATATATATATATATATATATATATATATATATGAAAGACACAAGGAAAACTTTATTCATATTGTCCTTTCACAGATGAAATTTTTTACAGGCACAAAAACGCACACGAATCTGAGTTTCATCAATAACGCAATCTTCAGGTGCCTGGCCGTTACGTAATTTAAATTAAGAAATATCTGGTTAACACATTTATATATTATACTGGAATTACAGTCTTTTAATTTAAAAATTATAATAATATTTGGCATTTAAAATAAACGATATATATATTAGGTTGGTGGAAAAATAATGACGTACTAATGTCGTTTTTTGACCTATTTTTAACGACAAAAATGACATTATCACGTCATTATTTTTGCACCAACCTAATATATATATATGTATATATATATATATATATATATATATATATATATATATATATATATATATATATATATATTATGTTGGTGCAAAAATAATGACGTAATAATGTCGTTTTTTGACCTATTTTTAACGTCAAAAAACGACATTATTACGTCATTATTTTTGCACCAACCTAATATATATATATATATATATATATATATATATATATATAGGTAAAATGATTTTTTAGTGTTGTGGATATTGATATTATTATTTTTGTATTTTATTAATAAGGAAGATTACTTGTTCTTTCTTTCTTTCTTTTTCTTTAGAAAAAACATACAAAAAGTAATTTACCCTCAAAATCCATTGGAATTTATATTAAAGTTTATATTAAAAATCTATATTGTTAGTTATCAACGTATTTAAGCATTTATTTATTTTTAGGACGACATGTAAACGTCAATTCGTTTCTCTTGTTTAAGAAGATTGGGCTATTTAAGCGTTTTACATTTTTCAACAAGACATACGATACATCCATTTTCTTTACTGTTATAAGATTTGTCTGTTTCCCAGGGGAAGAAAGATGAGTTGCCATCATTATTCAATTGGCAGAAATATTTGAAGAAATCAGTGCTGTTTTTGTAAATTCTATTATCTAGTCATTCGATAATTGTATAAACGAAATTTCCAAGGATTTTCTGTGGAACCAAAATAAAATTTAAAATCCTTGCCAGAATGTATAGTCGCTCTGTATACAATAATATCAGTCATACATTGATCGCTTAAGGGACAGATTATTTTTTCTACAGTTCTATATATATTTAGAAAAAAATTTACGTTGCTATATTTGAAAAATATTTGTTTAATATAATATTGTTATGTTGGGATATGGATTTATCTATGTTATTAACGCAGCTATAGCTGACCTTAACATTGTTTTTGTTAAAAATCATTTTTAATGTTGGCAATGGTGAAAAAGCTTATGATGGCATTCAAGAGAATTTTTCCGATATTGAACATTACAATAAGATGAATTAAACCATATGTTATCACGCTTACGATGGTTCTGTTAATTTTTACCTTTTTTACCGTTTTTTTCTAAATACACAAATTTGCTTCATGTTTGCCTAGTTCTAAATCCTTTATATTTTAATTTTTATGACATATCTCCTTATTGC
>OZ010605.1:2610184-2697684 GCA_963932145.1 Acanthosepion lycidas
AATCTTCAACAGAATGCAGAAACCACTGGACGGCCGTTTCGTCCTATCTGGGACTCATCAGCAGTGCGTATCTACTACCAGATAGGACGAAACAACCGTCCAGTGCTTTCCAGAAATTTAAAGCAGTAAATCCAACGTTGGCGACCGAACGATCCTTTGTGGCCGAGCGGTCAAGGTACGTCAGCGTAAATGACGGTTCCGTATAGGATGCAGGTTCGAATCCTGTCAAAGGACGATTATTTACTATGAAAATTTCTCGGACATTCAGGCCGGTAAATGTTTTTTAATACTATTTATTTTAAAACAGAGCATTTACTTAAATACTTGTATCTATAAAAAGAACGTTAAACATAAAAATGTATTTAATAAATATTTATATATTAGATTTAAATTGAATTAAAATACCTCGCTCACTTCCATCTTCAAGCAAAATATTTTTTGGAATTTGATTCCCAAAAAAATTTTGCTTGAAGATGGAAATAATTATGTTGAAGTTTTCGGCTCTTGTTTTGAAACATAAGAACTCTTATATAGCGAGTGAATCATATTTTTAAATAAATAATTATATTTAGGCTCTACTTTTGTATCGAGCACTGTTTTTTTTAAATATAATAAGAAAAGAACTTTGGATTGTTTACCTAAATGAGTTTTTTCCTATTTTCTATATATTTTCACACACACACACACACACACACACACATATATCTATATATATCTATATATATATATATATATATATATATATATATATATATATATATATATATATGTAGTTTTAATGTGTGGTATATAGTTTTAGAAATATAGTTTTATGGTGTGGTATATTTATGGGATAAAGTCAATATCAGAGATAGAGCGAATGTAAATATATATATAAAAGTGAACATTGAAGTCAACACTCAGAGACGAAAGTCTGTTTCATGATAGACTAGCGGCCTGACGATTGCGTTTAGCATGAAACAACCTGTTGCCTTTGAGTTTTGACTTCAATGTTCACTTACATACATATATATATATATATATATATATATATATATATATATATATAGTTAAGAACAAATAGATAAGGATTCCACTGTACATAACATTTGATATATATATATATATATATATATATATATATATATATATATATATATATTCAGGTACGTTCTTAACATTTAATTTTCAAAAATGCTCAATTCATAGTAGAGCAATATTGTTTATTTTAGGATATTACAACAAAAACACGTAATAATCACCACACAATTGTGTATCGATTCTTACAGATTTTTCTTTACTGTCTTTATATATATATATATATGTATATATATATATATATATATATATATATATATATATATATATATATAGATAGATAGATAGATAGATAGATAACTAGACTCGTTTCGAAAAAACCTCGAATTTTTGATTTGCCAATAATCAAATCAATCTCGAGGGGAAAAAAAAGGTTTTAAAAAAAGAAAGAGCTACAAACATGAAATACTGCCGAAAAAAAATCGCACAGATGCAGGTCGGAAGCCCAAAGAAAAAAACTCCGATACGAGTAAACAACTTTCGAGTCGAACTTTCCCTGACGATCCGTTTAGGTGAAACCTAGGTAGGTTTTTCTGGCTCACTAGGTGTATATATATATATATGATTAAATACGAGGTTGGGCTGAAAAGCTGACTATGAAGGAATTATGCTATAGCTGTTAAATCTTGTATGTCTTAATTTCAACCTAACTAATTAATATGTGCATTGTCTCTTTCAGGTAAACTGATATTTGACTGTTGAAATATGGCTTCAAATTAATTAGTAGGGGCATGTCTTGAAAAGTGAATATAAACTGGCATCGTGATTTTATCAAAAACTTACAGAAAAACGCTTCGCTTCCAAAGACATTCAGGCTGACATATTTGCTACATTAGGGGATATCGCTCCAGCTTTATCAACAGTGCAAAAGTGGGCAGATGAATTTAAGATGGAAAGAGAGATCCTTGAAGGTGACTCAATGTCTTGGCGTCTTGCAATTTGCATCATCTAGGATTACGATCAATGTTCACCGCATGGGTTTGGGTGAGAGACGATTGACTATAAATCAAATAGCCAATGCTGTTAGCATCTCCCATGAAAGAGTTGAGAATATTGTGCCTTATGAAGTTTGTATGAAAATGCATCTTCTGATTGAGGCAGATATATGCGGTTTCGTTTGGACTCAGGCTCAGTGTTTGGTTCATCATTTTGAGCCAGAGACTAAAAAACAATCCATAAAGCGGAAACACCTTACCTCACCTGTTCCAATGAAGGCTAAGGTTGTTTCAACTGCAGAGAATATGTTGGCTTTAATTTTTTGGGATACAAGAAACATTATGTTTATCACATATCACCATCAATGGAAAATACTATGTCAATTTCTTTGAGTCAGACACAAGGGGATAACAAAACCAAACCGCCGTGAAAACTAACGAAATGTATATTGTTTCATCATGAAAATGCTCAAGCACCCATATACTTGCTTACAAATCCTCCTGTACGTGACTGTATCTTTGAGGTAGTTGATCATTCGCCTTATTCTCCTGATTTGGTACCATCTGACTTTCATCTGTTTCCGAATAATACAATGGCACTTAGCTGGGATGCAGCATCGTTGTGATAGTGATGTAATATCTACTGTTGAGGACGTGTTCTTCCCCAAGCACTGCCACCACGATGGAAAAAGTCTGTGAATCGCAAGGCGTGAGTTTTGTTGAAAAGTAAACCTAATTTGGACAAATTTTATGCGATTATCTTCGTTAGCCTGTGAACTTTTCAGCCAACGCTCTTATATCTGGGACATAAAAAGGGAATATATCTGCGACATAAAAAGGGAAAGAGCATTTATTTTTTCGCAACAATTGTTTTGTTAAAGACACTTTACCAAAAAATTTCATATTGATAATCAGAATTATATCGGAGAGAGTAATAAAATGTTCTATGTTCTATGTTCTATAGACCAGAGGTCGGCCATCTTTTGCTAACTCTATGCCGACTTGGGTTTTTTAAAATCATTCAGGGTGCCAACAGCATACGAATTTTTATACAAGTCAAGGTCAATACACCTGTTCTACAACATATTTTATATAGTAATATATAGTATATATATTTTAGTGTATATTAAAATGGAAATAGGTAAATATCTTTGCGTTGCAGTGGCTATTGTTTCGCACTTCGTGATGTCATTTTCGGGTGCGTACCATTGGAAATTGCTTGGCGTGCCACATGTGGCACGCGTGCCGTAGGTAGCCGAGCCCTTCTATGACTACGCAAAAATATTTGATAGAGTATAGCACACAGATCTATCTAAACTGTTAGGAAAACTTGATCTAACTGGGAAAGATGCTAGAAAAACCCAGAACTCATACCGCGTGCGTACGGATTAAAAATGAATATCGTCAGTTCAAAAGAATACAAAGAAGCAAAAGACAAAGATGTGTCTTCTCACCGGACTTATTTAACGCTTGCAGGGGGGTATCCTAAGAGAGCTGGAGATCCAATCAAGATTTATTATCGGTGATCGCGGTCTTAAAAATATAAGACATTAAACCAACACTGTGTTGATGGCAGATTCAGAAGGAAAAATATAGGACCTCATAGATAAGGTAGGAAAGGAAAGCGAGAAGAATGGACAATTCGCCATTTTTAAGAAGCCAGGATGAAAGGCTATCATAAAGCGAAAAATTCCATGATGTAAACTACGCATTTGAGGTGGCAAATTGAAACAAGTACAGAAGTTTATATATATGGAAAATGTTTTAACAGAGGATGGAATATAAGACACCGAAATTCGAACACACAGTAGGATAGCAAAGGATGTTTTCTCAAAGTTAAGCAAACTACTAAGATAAAGGAAATTTTCGTTAGAGAGAGTTAAAATATTATGTAGTATCAATTAGACTATATTCCAGTGTATGCTGGACAATCTCTTCAAAGATGAAGAGAAAAATGGAAATAAGACAAATGTGCATCTGAGGAAGGATTGTAAAAATAAGATAGAGCTATGAAGAAGTTTTAGAAAAATAGAAACAAAAAAGACATGTATACCCAGCAAAAGACAAAGTCAACTGGTATTTTCAGAACAAATGATTATAAAGGAGAACATGGAAAATTTAACATTCATAAGAATTCTTTAAAACAAAATGGAAATCGGACGTCAGCAGGTCGTATATCTGACGATCTTGTCTTTGACATGAACAGGACATGAAGAGGGCGGATTCCGTAAAGTCACACGAACGGGATTACACCAGAAATAGGGGAAAAAGAGTGTGATTTCGTTGAAGACATCGCAAAAGAATTACACCATAAATAAGTGATGGAGTGCGTTGTTTTCATAAAGGCACGCAGAGAGAATTACGCTAGAAATATGGTATGAAGAGCGTCGTTTCCTTAATGATATGGTAACTGAATTGCATCAGAAATAGCAGAAGGGTATGGTTTCGTTAAAGGCACCGGTGCGGCATGGCACCAAAAATAGGCCAAATTTAGTTTGGTTTCGTAAAAGTCACAAAAACAGAATTACACCAGAAATAGAACAAGAGGAGCATGTTTTCGCTGTAGAGACTGATTCCTCATAGATATTGGAAGAGAATTACACCAAAAATAAGCCTAGGTTTTCGCTAAAATCAGTGGAACAGGACTTTTATCATATCGCCGGTAAAGCCATAAAATCAGACGGGTTTACTGAGTGTTTAATATATCCGTTTTTTTAAGTGCCATGTCCTTCTCAGGACGTAGGCGATCATCGCTCTCCACCCCCTATATTCTTTGCAACTCTTAACAAGTTCCTTCCCTCTACCTCCTCCCCTAGACCACGTTCTGTCATCCAAAAGCTTAAGCCCGCCAGGTATATCACGCGTTGTTTCCCCTTGTTTCTCTTTCCCTCTATTCGACCTGTGAGTATCAGATTCTCCATGCCTTCCTTTCTCATTATGTGTCTCAGAAACCTCAGATGCCTCTTTCTGATATTAAATATAAGCATCCTCTTTGTTTGCATCCTCTCTAAAACCCCATTGTTGCTCACACGCTAGGTCCATGATATCCTTAGCATCCTTCTGTAGAACCACATCTACGCCGTCTCGAGTTTCTTCTTCATCTTTGAGGAAATCGTACAAAATTCTCTACTGTACAGAAGGGCAGATGTCTCGTAACGGCTCAGTATTAGGGGGCGGGTTCCTCACACCAAAACAAGGACAAATGTTCATAGAAAAATCATCATCAGGTCGAGGAAGCTCGGTTTTTCATGACATGCTGCCTGCATGCATTCCTTTCGTTTATTGCATTTCGAAATCATCTAGTCTGCATCTCGTTTCTTCACTGTACATTTTTATAGGTCAACCTTGTGTTCTTTTTCCATGACATGGTATCGATAGTAGATCGTCTCCAGATTGTTCATTTCTACGCCAACAGTAACCAACAAATCTTAGCCTTTGTTGGCGTATTCATTTGCGTATGGGCGGTACGTTGACATAGAGCTCTTTCTTTGTTGGGTGATCTTTTTAGGATTTGTTTAGTGGTGCTATAAGCCTTCGTGTGTAAGCATCGTCTAACCTCTTTTCCAGGATAAGGAGATATATACAAGGAGGAACTATTCAGTAGATCTGAGAAAGTTTCTCTTCCCGGTAGATTTGATTTCCAGATTTTCTTCATTCCATTAATCGCTCTTTCAGGATTTCCCAGTTTGATGTTGGCATCATTCTCAGCAATATAGCTACCCAGGTATTTGAAGTCAACAACTTGCTTGATATTTTCATATATAAACATATGTCCACAAATTCTTGTGTACATATCCCTCTGCATTTGTATTCATTCCGATATCATTATGGACATTAATATTAATTTTCGTATATTTACATACGCTCTATCTCTGATACTGAGCAATTTAACCCATAAATATAGCATACCTTATATATATATATATATATATATATATATATATATATATATATATATATATATATATATGTGTGTGTGTGTCTATAAATTCTTTTTATAGATACAAATATTAAATAAATGCTCCGTTTATAATAAACAGTATGAATGTCCGAGAAAGATATATATCCTCCGACAGGAATCGAACATGTATCCTATACGGAACCGTCATATAGCATGACCTACCTTTAACCGATTGGGTGACAGAGGAGCGTTTGGTTAGCAAGGTCGATTTTACTGTCTTTAAACTGCAATCTTCCATGATTCTCTTACGTACATTCATATATACTCCATAGCGTATCCAAATGTAAACATATGACGTCAAACATTATGAAATGGACAAAGTCCGACAATTATTTTAAGACATTTTTATGTTCATACATTCTTTTTATAGATACAAATATTTAAGTAAATGCTCTGTTTATATAAAAAAAAGTATTAAACAACATTTACCGGCCAGAATGTCCGAGAAATTGTCATAGAAAATATACGCCCTCCGACAGTAATATTTTTATGGAGATTTCTCGGATATTCAGACCGGTAAATGTTCTTTAATACTGTTTATTATATTTAAATAAATATTTAAATGTTTGTATCTATAAAAAGAATGTATAGACATAAAAAAAATGTCTTAAAATAATTGTCAGACTGTCCATTTCATATGTATATATATATATATATATATATATATATATATATATATATATATATATATATATATATAGTCAAACCTAGTGAGCCAGACAAACCTACCATGGTTTCACCTAATCGTCATTGAAAGCTGGCTCTTTCTTTTTGTAAAAACCTTTTTTTCCTACGAGATTGATTTGATTATTGGCAAATCAAAAATAATTCGAAGGTTTTTCGAGACTAGTATAGTTATATATATATATATATATATATATATATATATATATATATATATATATATATTCAAAATTATGACATGTACATGTTATAACATCACTACAAAAATAACCATTTTGTTTCAACAATTCTGGTGTCTTATCAAGTGATGGATTTCATTATTTTTTAGTGATGTTATAACATGCATGCGTTATAATTTTGAATAAATATTATTTGCTCTATCTGTATTGAGCACTCTTTATATATATATATATATATATATATATATATATATATATATATATATATATGTGTGTGTGTGTGTGTGCGTGCAAGAAAATTGTTGGTACAAATGAAATAAAATTCCGATAAGCAAGAACACTATTCTGAAAAGAGTGCTTAGTACAGAGTAAAGCAAATAATATGTATTCAAAATTATAACACATGCATGTTATAACATCGCTACCAAAATAACAATGAAAATCATCACTTGAGAAGGCACCAGAAGTGTTGAAACAAAATGGTTATTTTTGTATATATATATATATATATATATATATATATATATATATATATATATATATATATATATATTTATATGTATATATATATAATGAAAAAGTAAAAGCTCAGAATTCAATTAGGAAACAGTAGTATTAGAAAGTGATGAATACAAATCTAAAACATGTATATTTTAAGTATAACAAAAAATAAATTAGGAGATCATCTATTACAGCTACTTTGGTTTTAAGCTTTCAGTATCTTCAGGAGATCACGGTCAACTGCTTTCGTAATGCTTTATTTAAAAAAAAAGAATAAACGCTTTATTATTTAAAGATAATTAAATAAATGCATGGTGTGAAGTGTGACAGAGAAGGAAGAGAAGGAAGAGGAGAAGAAGGAGAAGAAAAACAATGGAATATGAAATGTATCGTTTGGGGGATAAATTAAATGTACATACTTTCTTTTCATCCTGGTTCATGCGAACTCAGTAAGAGCTTTTTAGTGTCTATGCAACGAGTCTGGTTATTTTCGTCTGGAAAATGTTATTATTGCTAACGTTTCTTGTTGCCAAAGGTTCTAGATATTACTTTGATTATTATATACATATGCATGCATGTATGTATGTTTCATGAACTAATCAGAAGCATTTGATATACAATGATACAAAACAAACTGAACTGCAATTCGGAAATAATTCGGAACATTTACTGCGAATAAACCGCCTGCACATTGCTAAGAAATGAAATCGGGAAGTATATAAAAACAGAAACAATTATAATAATCCTTCTGCCCGTATTTATTTAAAATATACAACGAGACGATCGTAAAGGAAATAGGTGTCCTATCAGGATTTATTATTCATGGACAGAATGTTAACAACATAAGATACGCAGATGACACTTCTTTGACTGCAGACACAAAGTAACACTGAAAGAATCAACATACGTGTATTTCTACAGACGTATGTCTAGAAAACTATCATATAGGAAGAAAATGAGTAACTACCTACACACTAGACTTATGGAAATATGTTTTCCGCCAGCTGTATAAAAAGCGGTGTCAGGCTACTGACTGTAGTAATTATTGAGTGACTATTGAGTGGAACTATCCAGTCGAATTAGTGTGAATTATTGTGCGTCGATGATTTGGGTTTTGATTCAGGATTTACCGGACACGCTACTGCGCTACTAACAAGATATTCACTGAAATGGTTAATTATTTTTGATTTAATTTTACTTCTTTCTTCTTTTTAAGTATTTATTTGAAGTTTTAATTAAATACTATTTTATCTTAATATTGAAGTCTTGACTTAACGAACAACGTACGTCACAAAAAACTCCATGAATGGATCACAGAGTCTTAAGAAAAATAGAAACTTAGAATAAAAAAAAATGATAGGGAAAGACGTCATGGAGAATTCGACACTTACAAGACAAATTGATGACCTACTTAGTGAGGGTGTGCAAATGAATGAAAGAACTGTATTTGGGATTATTAATAGGTAGAGAAACTTTGCTGAGATCTAAAAAGGATAGGCCATTTTGGAGACCCCATCATAGCCCACGTATTGAAGTAACACAGCACGAAGAAGAAAAAAAAAAGAAAAAAGAAAAAGAATGCACCCGCTACTTAGAAAACTGGGGCAACACCATTTTCTGAATACAATTTCTCTGCATTTGACATCGTGCTGAACTAAATGATAGATCACCACGTTAGAAAAAAAAATATATATATATTTCTGTCTTTTATCCTTTGCTAGCAAAATCTCAGGAAATATTATGCACGTTTTTAATCAGAGAAACATATATCAAAAGAAGGTAGTTTTCATAGCGAATTATTCATTTATATATATATATATATATATATATATATATATATATATATATATATCTTTGTCATTCTATCTTTAGAAAAATCCGAAACAGGGTTAAACTACACATTCAGCCAAGGGGCTTACACAATAGGGACAACAGCATCTAGATATTACTTGTCAAGGATTCTAAATCTGTTGAAGGTCGGTGTCAAGATATTCTTCTGAAGACAGCCTTGGAATTGTCCTGTAGAAAAGCAGGGATTATACAAATGCAACAGAGGTTATTACCTCTTTCGTCAAATTCTGTGAATATGTATTCTTACCTATTAAATGACGAGTACATATATATATATATATATATATATATATATATATATATATATATATATACATACATATATATATATATATATATATATATATATATATATATATATATATATATATATAGAGAGAGAGAGAGAGAGAGAGAGAGAGAGAGATAATCACCAGGAAGAAAATACATGATGGATATATATGTGTAATGATATATATATATATATATATATATATATATATATATATATATAGATAGATAGATAGACAGATAGATAGATATAGAGAGATAGAGGGAGATAATCACAGGAATGAAAGATCAAGTGAATTTTCCTGCAATCATTATTTTTTTAAATTTGTTTTAGAAAGTTAGGAATTTTGGTTAAAATTCTTGTTTTCTGGCGTCAACGCGGGACAATAAATTAGTATGGGAAATTTGACCGTCTGTTTTGGTGATAAAGACTGATTTTGAAATTATTACAAAATATTAGATAATGGTTGAATTTAATGAAACCTTTAGGAGTTATTCCCAAGTGAATATACATGTTTCTTTTTTAGAAAATGTTTTTTTACATCTGTAAACTACTACTCATTTAATATTTTTAAATTTTGAGAACTTCTTTAGTGTTTATATTTGTTACACAAATAAGTCTTTGCAGAATTTAAATCACGATTTCTTTTGGGAAAAAAACACATTTCGGTAATTCTGCATTGAATCGTAAAAAGAAATAATGTTGTAAAACTTAAATATTATTTAATTTGAATAGATTTAGACTGATTGTATGAATAAAAATTATTATATTGTCTTGAGGAAAAACATTTTGGATGAATTTTTACAAGAACTCTTTTCATTGTTTAAAAAATTAACTAGAAGAATTTATAATCTTTTAAAATTCTGTATTGATGTGTAGCGGGCAAGCGATACGCGTATAAAATTAATATTATATTTAGTAATCATAAATGGAAAAGATCACTACAATTCACTCAATCATGAATATTTAAACGGATTTTGAATTTAATTTTAAAGTTTCGATTTTCGTAAATACAGACATCAATACACGACGTTATCAGAAAATAAGTTGGTTGGGGGATTTCGTTTAGTCGCCTATCAATATATATGGTTTATTTAATGCCGAATTCTAAATATTTTATACTTAAATGTCTTTGGCAGTTAATAATGGTTTTAGTGATACAAGTGTTAATAATTAACCCATAGCTGAGGGGGAAGAGGTGTATTTATAACATTTTAATAGGTATTTCCCCGTAAGTGAATATAACGAACCCAACTGGAATTTTCAACTCACATTAACAATCCCGAGCTATTATTCATTACACCACCCAAAATTTCAAGCTTCCAGCACATGTTATTCACAAGAAGTCACCCATCTAGGTCCTGACCATGCTTGACTTTGCTTAATTCCGGTGATCAAACGGGACCCGGCGTTTTAACCAGCTGTGGCCATGAAACTCAGAAAGTAAGCGGTGTAACTATAGTAAATTTAATTTATTTGTAATTTTCTAACATTTCCTCAAGTAGTATATTTGTAATTTAGACTATACAGCGAAAGTGCTTAAACAGAAATAAAATATTAGATTGCTTAGAATAATGAAGTCATCTTCATGGCTCTCTCTTCCCCTCCTGTATTCAGCGGCCAACATTTGCGCTGTTGATAAAGCTGGAGCGTTATCCCCTAATGTTGCAAATATGCCACCCTGAATGTCTTTGGAGGCGAAAACTTTTTTTTAATCTGAAGATAATTGATAACATCACAATGCCAGATTTTATTCAATTTTCAAGAGATGTCGCTACTAATTAATTTTGAACTTATCTTGAACAGTCAAGTATCACTTTACCTGTAAGAACCAATGACCATATTATGTTAAGGTGAAATTGAGGCATGTGAGATTTAACAGCTCTACCGTAGCTCCTTCATTGTCAGCCTATAAATGTTTCAGCTGAACCTCGTATTTAATCATAGAAATATATATATATATATATATATATATATATATATATATTAATGCATGTTTCATTCAATGATATAGACAGGTTTTATCTATATATTTTTAGTAAGTTCCTTTCATATTGTCTGATAAGCTTAAACACATTATCGTTGAAAGACGAAATAAAATCACCATATTGATACAAGTTTAAATGCTATCTAAGCTTTCGGCTTACATAAGCCATTATCAAAGATGACAATTTCAATAAATCAAACAACACACGGAAGAAACAACAATGATAGTCCGCCCTTGCTGCATGAAAATTTCCAATTAACGACAATTTAACGACAAAGATTCCATGGCTTTTTCGAGACGCGGAAGTTATCATTTATAACAGAAGCCATTGGTTTATACCATTGACATCCCATACTTAATACTTCTCGTTTTTCACTCTCGCGTGGTCATGTGTTAAGTCACGAGTTGCTACGCGATCTTCGCTTCAACGTCTTGTATATACGAGTGTGTCATTACTTGGAAATTATCATGCATTATATATATATGCATGTATATATATATATATATATATATATATATATATATATATATTAAATTTCAAAATAACTACAACAGAGTGCGTTCAAGGCTATTTTTGTAAATCCCGATCACTATGGATTTTATCGCAGTTTCAATAACTTGTCATTGTAATTTATCGTAATAGATAGACTTGGAAATAATAGAAAATAATTCTGTAAAACAAAACTACGGAGGTGTTGAAAGAAAATCGCTATTTTTGTAGTGACTTTATAAGATATTTATGTTATAACTTTTAAGTAAATAATTATATCTGCTCTACTCTGTATTGAGCACACTTTGAAGAATAATAATTGTTGGTCATTGGAATTTATTCCGTATACACCAATCATATACTTGGGTATATATATATATATATATATATATATATATATATATATATATATATATATATATGTATAAAAGTGAACATAGAAGTCAACACTTAGAGGCGAGAGTCTGTTTCATGCTATATGCAATCGTCAGCCCACATATGCTGTTATTTTTCTCGGCTATTTATATATATACGGGTTAGTGGTGCATTGTGGGTATTCTATTATGGCGGTTATTTTACCGGAAGTCGTTTGTTTATTTATTTGGGCCAAATTATATTGCTTGTTTTTATTTTTTATTTTTTTGTTTCTTATTTTATTTATTTATTTATTAACGTAGTAAAAGTTTGTTTATATCACTTATTTATATCAATTATTTGTGCATATTATTTGCACAAATAATAAAAAAAAGCACAATAGGAAAATTATCAACAAACAACACGAACAAATTAAACCCACGTGCCACTGCAGAATAAAGAATGAAAGTCCCTTAAACGGAAATTGTTTACAAAACAACGTAATATACCAAGCCACGATAAAATCACCAGACAATGAAGAAAAAGTATACATAGGAGTAACTGAAGGGCCCTGGAAACAAAGAAATTATACACACAAAACATCTTTCACAAATAGTAAATATGCGAACAGTACAATGCTTTCTAAGTATATCTGGGAAATTAAAAACAAAACGCTCATCACACCAAAAATATCTTGGAAGATAAGGAAAAAATCATCAGCCTACAACAACCAATCAAGAACTTGCAAACTTTGCTTGGAGGAAAAAATAGCTATCATTACTTTCCCCGACCAAAAAAAATTATTAAACAAAAGATCCGAGCTCATCTCAAAATGCAGACATGAAAATAAATTTTTACTACGTAACCTAAAAAATGATAAACGGAAAAAATAAAATAAAAACAAATAAATATACTAATAAACAAAATTACAATAAAAAATAGAAATAAAAACCGAAAAGAGAAAATATACAAGTAAAATAAATTGACTTAAATTCATCCAAGTAAATAGATAAACAAACCAATCCCAAATAAAGATAATCAATTAAAAACTGTTCCCGCCAAAATAATACTTAGAATAAACTACAACAATCAACCCCAAAATTGAACAAATAGCTTTAATTAAATTCTCAAACCAAAACAAAACTGTTAAATAAGTGACATAAACAAACTTTTACTACGTTAATGAATAAATAAATAAATAAAATAAGAAACAAAAAGTAAAAAATAAAACAAGCAATATAATTTGACCCAAATAAATAAACAAAGGACTTCCGGTAAAATAACCGCCATAATAGAATACCCACAATGCACCACTAACGCGTATATATATAAATAGCCGAGAAAAATAACAGCATATGTGGCCTGACGATTGCATATAGCATGAAACAGACTGTCGCCTCTAAGTGTTGACTTCTATGTTCACTTTTATATTTACACACGCTTTATCTCTGATATTGAGCACTTTATTCCATAAATATAGCACACCTTAAGACTATATTTCTTATATATATATATATATATATATATATATATATATATATATATATATATATATATATATATATATATATATATAAATTCTCGTCATTTTATATTTTCAATTTCGCGCAGGTGCGTTGTTTGTTTTTGATTTTGTTGATTGCACAATATAATAAGGTCAGTTGGGTACCGTCTGTGAGAAAAAGAGCTACATGACAATTCACCCGCTAGAAATTTGGAAGCGGTATGCGGCGCTGCTTAGCTCCAATACTATAATTTCAGTGTTTGGGTGTCAGTCTGAGGGTAGTGCAGAGGCTTTGGAACAATT
Organism: Acanthosepion lycidas; assembly: GCA_963932145.1. Taxonomy (NCBI): domain Eukaryota; kingdom Metazoa; phylum Mollusca; class Cephalopoda; order Sepiida; family Sepiidae; genus Acanthosepion; species Acanthosepion lycidas. The sequence continues at coordinate 2,624,282 of OZ010605.1, forward strand.
CCGTTGAGTCTACTGGTGATTACGAAGGTACGGTAGCACGAAAACCTCTATCTGAACGTTCAGATGAAAAAAGAACTCTCGAATTTATTAGTGTGGCCTCAGACAAAACATGAAGGCCGACATCAAGTGACTTGAGGAGGTAGTGTTGGCCTATGTCAAGAGGATAGCTGCTGGATGATTCTATATCTGGCAACAGGACTCTTAATCATGCCACACAAGACCAATCATTGTCTGTTAGACAATTTCTTCGACCACATTACCCCTTATATCTCTCCACCTAACTCCCCTGACTACAACTCTCTTGATTATTTTGTGTAGTGTGTAGTTGAGCGAGAGACGAAAAATCTCATAACACCAAAGATGAACTGAAGCAACGATTATGGCAACATTCACCAACTTTAAACAAGGAGACCCATTCACAAGACATGCCGGATATTCGGAAGTGGTCTAGAGGGCGTGGTTGAAGCCAATGACGATTTTATTGGCGAAATTTACTCTTTTGTATTTGAAGATATTTTTCTGTAAGTTTCGGAAATATATCGATTAAAATGAGGTGCCAATGTTATTTTCATTTTAGTTTCAGATTTGTTCTTTATCTTATGTCTCTCTCTCTCTCTCTCTTACTCACACACACACACACACACATATATATATATATATATATATATATATATATATATATGAGCATGTGTGCGTAATATCAATCATCTTTTATGTCTGTGAATGCTGGAAAATGCAGATAAAGAGAACATTGTAGGCAACAAAAAGTGTAGGTCTGTTGTAAATACCGTAGGTGTGGCACATCAAAGCAACGGAGGAGACTTCAGGACCCCCTTACCCCCCCCAAAAAAAAACAAAACAAAAAACACTTATGGTCAGATTGAGGAATGGATAAATGAACTTTCTTGAACTGGCTTATATTGAGAAAGGAAAACTTGGATACTTCGAATATCGTCAATGGACTTGACGGACTCGTGTGATTAGATGGCGGGTCCCGTGTTGGAAACGATAGGAGAGAGACAGAGTTTAATAAGAGCTACGCAGGATGGGAACTTGTGGAGAGTCACGGCGGACCATACAATGAAGACACTCGAACAGTTGACTAAAGGACGAAAACTAGAAATAGTAACCAATCTGACATTTTAATCAGAAATAAAGCAAAATAATTCTTGCATATTTTGTTACTCATTTATATTAATAATGCTACTAAGTAGCAGAGATACAACACGTTACCACTACTACTACTATAACTATATAGAATCACTGTTGTTTTCTCTCTTTACGCAAATGATAATGCTGATGCTGATGATAGTAATCTTCTTCGTGTAACTTAATGCATTCCCATTACATAGATTAGAGTCAGTAATTCTTCCATGTTTTTTTTTATACATTAAGTTTTCTTGCTGCCATTGTTTTTTTTTTTCCTTATGAGAAATACTTGTTTTTATTTTTCCTCTTTTCAATCTCTTTTTCGTTCTTCCAGTTTCTCCTTGTTTTGTTCTTCTTTTGTTTTACACTCCGTTCGCCTCGTTTAGATTTTAGTGCCAACTGCAAGGGAAAGCCGTCCATTTAGGCTAAGAGTCTGCATCTCCTTACATAAATCTCCCATTTCGTCTCTGAAGTTGCAGAAATGCGGAGGTAGCTGCAGGGTCTTCTCAAAAGCAGCAAAAACAGCCAGAGAGATGTGTTAAGAGATTTCCTAGTGATGTTCGGATTACAGATTTGTTGAAATTATGATTGTTGTTAGGAATGTGAAAGATTGAGAGAAATAAACTGAGAGGGAAACAAGACAAAAAATCAATGAAATATTTTCTCTCCTAGCCAATTCTTATGAGAAATCCGTAGTATTAATTATACAAAAGAGTGTTAAGAATCTAATCTGGTCCCACTGTCAGTCTTTATGTACTCTGGAAACAAACGAACGTTTTGATTACAACTACATTGTTTTTTAGGATTTTTTAATGATTTCCCCCAAGCAAGGCGATAACACTTCTAAGATACAAGAAGCTACTGGGAGTGAAACAGAATGAAAAAAAAAAAAAAAGGAAAAAACAAAAAAACAAAACAAACAACAAAACTTTAAAAGGAGCTGGAAACCTAATCCAAAACAAGAAACACGGGATACACCTCTACTCCTGGGGGGTGTAAACGGTGAACCTATCTACTCCTATTGAGGAAAATAAATAAATAATTGAATATTCAATAAAATTTCAGTGTTCAGGCGGAGAAGTTAGAAGTATAGATTTGAAGAAATCTTTAGAAGGAAATAGAAACCTAATCATGAATATAAAACAAAATATCCATTTCTATTGCTGTTGAAAAACCGGGGAGATGTGTGAACCGGATTATAGGCGAACCTATCTACTCCTATTGAGAAAAGAAGACGTAATTCAATAGTAAATAAAAGTTCAGTCTTTAAGGCTGAGATGTTAGAAGTATAGAGTTCAAGTAGATTTTAGAAAGAACTGGAAAATCAATCCTAAACAGGAAATAAGGAATAAACCTCTACACCTTTTCAAAAGATCGGGGAGGGCGTGAACCGGATTATAGGTGAATCTATCTACTCCGATGATCACACCAATAGTTGTTTTCTGAAGTTTTGAAATTAAATATTTTAAATATTGCGAATATTTCTGAGCTGTTGTCTGAAGCTTTGCTGTTTTTTAGCCAAACGTTTTTTTATTTTCGGACACTAGTTAATTTTGAATCAGTAGAGATTCTTTATTTTGCCTTTATGGGCACTTGCTATAACATTACGAAATCTTTTTTCATAACATCGTTTCTTAGTTTGCTTCTTCAAAATAAAACTTAGTTTTTATTTATTGTAGAAAAATCAAACAAAAAAAAATAGAAATAATCCTCAAGATAATACAGAATAATAATAAAAAAAAAAAAAACAAAAAAATAAGAAGATATCTACGATATTTGAAATGGAGTGTTTGAAAACCCCACGTTAATAATACTGTGAAAATTCAGCAAAGTTCTTTTTCTTTTATGCGCTGGGACCCTTCTGGACCTAAGCAAACATCGTTCTCCCCAATATCCTGTCTTTTGTAGCTCTTAATAAATTTTGTCTTGTTGTCAAGTCGCCTAAACCTTGTTCCGCCATCCCAAATTAGCTAAGTATGTTTTATGTTTTTTTCCTTGGTTCTTCTTGCCTACGAGCATCCCTGTGAGTAACTAGTTTTCCAAGTCCTCATTCTCTATTATCTGCGCGAGAAATTTCAATTGTCTATTTCTGATATTAACTATATGTCCTTCTTTAAAACTTTCTTGTTGCTTACTTGTTCGAACCATGGTATTCTCAGCATCCTTCTGTAGAACCAATTTCTTGTTGCTTCAAGTCTCTTCATCGTCAGTGAAGAGATTGTCCAGCATTTACTAGAGGACCGATATTACGTAATAGTTCAGTACGTATTTCTTTGTTAATAAGCGATTTTTTTCTTTTCTTAATATTTGCTTAGCTTTCAGAAGCCATCTTTGGCTATCCCAATGTGTACTCTGATTTCAGTGGCGCAAATTCTGTCATTAAATAACTTAATAGGTAATAAAATTATTGTACTTTTTTTTTGTTTTTGTATCTCCAATTTGTAATTTGAATTAGGGTTAAATAACCAAATCGTTGAGCAAGAGGTAAAGATATCGATTATGTCTTGTCAATTGAAGCCAGCTGGATCAGCCGAAAAGACCATTCGTAAAAATTAAATTTTTATATGAGTCAATCTCACAATCTATTGGGAATAAATATGACCCTGTGTGACTTAATTATACACAATTTCATCGCCGTCAGTCAGATACTGGCGTGAAATATTTCCTTTATTCAGCACAGGTTCTTTCCTTTTTAAAGGTACGTGAGATAATCATACCGTGAGCAGTCATGCTTGTAATGAAATTTGGCATCAGACATTTGGCATTTACTAAACTCAAACACTAATTACTCCTTCGGATGACCAACTAGCTAGTTACGTTTTATCTGAAGTACGCTCGATCGAATTGAACTGCGCTCGATTTGAATGTAACGCAACACATAAGCATTTGCTGAATACACAAAACAGAGTGCGTTTCTGTGACGCGAGTTGCTATAAACTGTAATAAATTAAATCTTGGAAAGAATTATTTTAAAAATAATTGTTATTAAATTCCAATCGTTTGGTGAATGAAAAGACAAATGCTAAGAATAAAAAAGTTTCCCAGTTGGACGTGAACTAGGTTGACACAGTTAGAACCTCAAGAAGAGAATGGTAAAAGTATGCATTCGATTGTAACGTCGGCGAAGATGAACGCCGAAATTATCTTGCTTTTAAATAAGTTTTGCTTGTTCTTTAGCGCCACCTATGTTAAAAGCTGAAATGTATGTCTGGAACTATTTTTTTCGGCTCTCACTTGTTATTTTTCTCTATAGCGCACTTGAGACTTTTTTTGTCATATAGAAATTTACAATAATAATATTAATAACTTCATGAAACTGGTATGAACATCACACAGACATTTAATGGAATTTTACAATACACACAGACAGAACAATCAAAGCTAATCACACATACATAGACCACAAAAACAGAACATGCTGTCTTATTTACATGACAGTTCCTGCAGACTGTAATGTATCTCTAAAAATCTTGAAGATCAAAATAAGAGGACCTGGAAATGGAAATCTAACAAGAAAAAGATGTGGCATATGAATATTTCCGTAATTCCAGTAATATTTAGAGCACTCGGTTTGAGTGAAAAATATTTTGATAGAATCATTGAATGGATTCCTGGTAGGTTATGCCTTAAAGAAATACAAACATTGTACTGACAAGTACAGATCACATATTACGAAGCCTTTTATCTATGTAAAATATGTGTGACCTTAAGTTAAAAAAATGCCCAGTGAAAATGTAATGATGTCATTCTTGATCTTCTATTTCTGGGTGTAACCCAGAAAGAAATGAGTATATAATAGAAATGAAAGGAAACAACAACAACAAAAACAACAAAAAAAAATCAGCGATTATATACATTTGGCTATTTTTTCATTATTTGCTTCAAGTTACTTCTGTCATAGCGCCATATCTTAGGATGATTTAATTTAATTCTAAATAAAACAGACATTGAGCGTTTTCTGTTTAACGAAATGGCCTTTAGTTTGTTATTACTTTATTCTCATAAAATAAGAACAGTTTCTAACTCAAATTGAATCTGGCACTAAAAATGTTACATATTATCTTTTTCATAATTCTGCAAATCTTTTCGGCTTCAAAGTAATTCTGTTATTCTCTGAGCTCTCTGATAAACACATCTTAATATTCCTTTTTATATCTGTCCGCATTTTCAATCTCTGTATGACACACATCGTTAATTTTTATCCGTTTTAGACAAAAACAGAACGTAGAAAATACGTATGAGAAAGAAAGAAAAAGAATACTCCGACTTCCCAGCATGCATTGCGAAAGTCTGACTGTCTTTATCGAAATAACTCCCTGCTCGTGGATATGTGCGGGGAAATAAAAAAAATGCCTGGTGGATGTATATACTTAACGTAATGTTAGGATGGATTAGAATAAGCTGAAATATGCTGCAGGGAAATCTTATTAAACAGTCACCCAAGGCTGAGATGCATTGATGCATATTTTAAATATTCCCCCGAGTGGCAGAGAATTCAAAATGTTGCATTTGAGAAAGAAAATGTTTTTAGAACGAATTGTTTTTATTACAGATCTCATTAGTAAAGGTATTCACCCTACGAATAGTACAGGCAGACACTTAAGGGAGCTTCCATTGCAAGTGTACCCTTGGTAACGCTAGGATTAGTTCAATTCCAAATAAAAGTCTTGTTTTCATTACTAATATTTATAGAAACAAGTCTAGATATCGTATAATAGTATATTAATAGTATGGTATGTGTATTCTCTTGATTTTATCGTCAGTGAGTTGTATGACATGCGTGATACACGCTTAGGCGATCATGTATCTTTCGATACATGACTGACGAGGCGGATTTTTTTCCCGCAGTAGGTTGCCATTTCTTTCTGCGATAGACCAGTTGCAAATCCAAAGCTATAGAACACGGTCTGTCCTGCTATCTACCCATCGCTGGGGGGATGAGGAGAAGAAGAGGATTCATACCTTTTCCGAGGGTAATAGCACGTAAATAAGTGTACAGGTGAACCTTATAAAAAACAAACAAACTAAAATTAGAGAGCCAAATTAGTAAGATCGGAACAGTTGATTTCATGCTTTTCCTACTTGTAGAGTTATATGCCATGCGTGATACACGCTTAGGCGGTCGTGTATATTTCGATACATGACTGACGAGGCAGATTTTTTCCCGCAGTAGATTGGGATTTCTTTCCATCCAAGACTATAGAACCCGGTCTGTCCTGCTATTTACTGCATAGCTAGGTGAGAAGAAGAGGATTCATACCTTTCCCAGGGGTATTAGCACGTAAGTGAATATAATGGATTCGACTGGAAAGTCAGTCAGCCAGTTATGTGCCATGCGTGATACACGCTTAGGCGATAATGTATATTTCGATACATGACTGACGAGGCAGATTTTTTTCCCGCAGTAGGTTGCCATTTCTTCCCATCCAAGGCTATAGAACCCGGTCTGTCTTGCTATTTACCTATAGCTGGGGGGAGAAGAACAGGATTCATACTTTTCCCAAGTGTATTAGCACGTAAGTAAATGTAATGGATTCGATTAGAATTCGAATTTTATAGTGCATATCTCTAATGATATATGTAGCCAAATGGTTAGAGAGATGATGTTATAATGATGAGTCCATGATTCATTTCAGGAGGTGACATCTTGATATGAACTGGAAAGTGAAATTAGGTTGACAAAACCTTCGATGGCCCTATTAGCCTTTGGCCACAAGTATTTGCGATCTAGGATTCTTGTGTATAGGCCATATATCGAAGAATTTTTACAGATAATGATAACAATAGGATACTTATAATTGACATCAGGAAGAGAGAGTTGACATTTCTAGGGTACGTAATTAAGAAAGAGGGCCAGTAAATATTTGATACTCACTGGGGTAATAGAAGACAAAAGAGACAGAGGAGAACCACCTACCATCTACCATGCGAGCGGCACCTTAACGTGCTTTGACGGATAGCATGGTTGTCTCGCTAGAACAGTAACAGCTGAATAGTGAGTTCGATCCTCACTGGGTGCCCCATGCTTTTAGCCCTGTGTCACATCTAAGCCACGCTTTGAAAGTCATCATAACCTATCTTGAGTGAATGTATTGCAGAGCAGAGTTTGGGAGAAATAGCAAAAAATAAATAAATAAAAATAATAAAATAAAAATTAACTTTATTAAGAGCAATGGACAAGTAAATGAGAAAAGTCATGATCGCCAACATCCTGAAGAAGGGTCACTTAGAGTAGAAACCTAGTATGGCAGACGCTAAAGAGTTTGAGGAACTCACTACAGTAATTATTGTTTACGGAAACGCCGAGCCAGATGCAGAATCAAAAGAAAAGAATACCTCGTAAGAATCGAATTCACTCTATTTACAATGATCTACAAAACTAGCCAGCTTTCTTAACGCGCCGAATTCTTAATCAGTGACCTGTTCTAATCCCATTTGGGTTCGTTATATTGACTTACGGTCAAATAACTTTGGGAATTACATGAACACGTCGCTTGCCCTCCAAGATATGGGTTAATTAGTGAAACATTTATCATTAATTAATAAACACAGAAAAATTCTCTACCCACCCTACTTTTCAAAATGATTATTTCAATTCCTAGCACTACACGCAAACCACAAGTCTGCCACTGGGTGGCATGCCATTAGCGGTTAACGCTGGTGGCCCGTTGTCAATCTGCTGGCGTGTTCGTCTCGGCAATTTTACCCTTGGCGGACCGCCGTTGGCCCGCCGGTGGTTGCCACCAGAGGTCCGATGGAGTTTCCACCGGTCGCGCGCTAGCCGGCCACTAACAACTTGTGTGTAGTGTGAAGCCCTTTCTCGTAGACCTATATATCTATTCAAATTGGTTCTAAGCTATAGTTTGTATTGAATTACAGTTTTGATACTCTGCTTGAAAATAAACGGATTTGTTTGCCTGATTGATTTAAGAAGTGTAACCCCGAACTTCCGTTAAGGGAAAGCTTGGCCTCCACCCCAAGGAAACCATTTGCTACCCAACTGTGAAAATGACACTTGAAAATTAATATCAGAATTACACAGAAGAATTCAATCGGAGCGACTAGATTGAATCAATACCTGCATCTACTGCAAGGAAATTTGCCGTGCCAGAAATTTTTTCTCGTCAGAATCATTCTTGCACATTTACAAGTCTATTATTCGGCCGTATATTGAAAAATGTTTCCTTATGGGTCTGGTGTTCCTGCTGAAAATCTTTAGATTATTGACAAAATCCAAAGAATTAACATCTTGATTTGACATCTCGACTTCAGTCTCATTCTAACCAGAGTGACGTGGCTTCTCTCTGTCTTTTCTATAAATATTTTCATGGCCACTCCTCTGACGAGTTTTTTTTAACCTGGTTCCCGGACTACGTGAATTTAACTGTGCTACTAGATTGGCATTTAGGTCCCACAATGTTACTATTCCTAAATACAATTTCTACCCCAACAGTTTCTTTTTTTGCATTTCCCACCTGTGGAAATCTGTTCCGTTTACGTGCTTCCCTGATAAATGCAATCTTCAAAAATATAAATGCAACGCAAATAACCCTCTTCTGTCTTTCTGAATGCCGTTCATCTTTTGTACTTTCCTCAATCCTCCTTTTTCTCAATCTTTTCTGTCACTTTCACTCCCTGTAACTCATCTACGTTGCGTACTAGTGGCATTCCCGTCTTCCTGGGTATGAAATGATTAAATAAGTAAAAAAGCATAATATATATATATATATATATATATATATATATATATATATATATATATTAGAGAACCATGCTATGCATCTCCTGCATAAACCACACCAGAGTTAAAGCAGTGCGGAAAAGTACCAGGCGAGAAACAGTATAAATTTCAAGAATCTATAATGGATGGGAGTGGAAGCACATATTGGATAGCTTACTTTCTTCAAACACTTTTCAATTTGGAAATTCGCGAATTTCGAAATATGAAAAGATGCTTCCAGTTTGTTCGCAAGGTAAAATATTGGAGTTCAAATTTCATTTAAGCAAATAATTGTATGTTGTATCATCATCATCATCCTCTTAACTTTTGCAATAGTGGGTGGGTGAATTCAGAAGCCATATTGAATCCCCTCCACAACGGTCTATCAACGGCAGCCATCAGCAATTCTGGCATAGTCCTACTTGCCAGTGTTCGATATTGTCCAACCAGTTTTTTTTATATATTGACATCCTCTCCTACGTCCCCCTATGCCTTGCGTGATGATCCTGCACAGGCTCTCGTGCTTTTCTAATGTGTCCAAACCACGTCATTTTTGTCTGATTGACAGTGGCGTGGCGAGGTTCCTGCTGTCCCACAAAACTTACAACCTTTTTCCACATAAAATCATTGGTTTTATGTTCCCCATAGAAAATTCCAATGAGATTTTCTGATGCATTTATTTCAAACGTTTGGATCCTTCTCTCGGCTTCTACAACAATGTCCACTTTTTACATCCATATAGGAGAATGGAGACTACCAGCGATGTTGTATACATGAGTGCTAATCCTGTATTCCAAGTGCGTTAATCGAACAAGCTTGCTAATCATTACACCCAGAAAATGGAGACTACTTTGCTTATTTTTCTTCTTTTTCCTTCGGCAAATGACTGGTAATGACTCTCCACAAATTCATTTCCTATTTAACTTTTAACAATATTTGGTCATTTACGATCATTGCAGGTCCATGTTCTGTCATCCATTTTCACAAGCATTTAATCAGTAGCTCACTTTTGTTACTTTTTATCCTTCTTGATTTCAATAGATCCTGTGAGTTTTATATTCTCCAGGCCCTCTTTTTATAACCCATCTCTTTCTGATTCTAAGAATATGCTTTTTATGTTACCATTTTCTTAAAAGTCTTGTTTCACCTTCTTATCTATTGTATTTTTCGAATCCTTCTTTAAAACTCTGTTACTTAGTATTAGGTTGGTGCAAAAATAATGTCGGTTTTTGACGTATTTTTTAACGTCAAAAACGGACATTATTTTTGCACCAACCTAATATATCCCCTTATGTGAGAATGAAGCTCGCATTCATTTTGACATAGGAGAATTAATGCTGCATAGGAGTCCAGCTCTCTTTTCTTTCTTTCCAACAATCTTTCCTGATTCTTGATACTTTGTTTAGCTTTATAAAGGCAACTTTAGCTATTTCAATACCCCTTCGGATAAGGTTGTCACATTTTTCCGTCACCTGTTAAAACATTTTCCAAATAGTTTAATTTCTCTATTTGCTTGGGTAGGCTGTCTTGCTGACAAAAATTGCCTTCTGTCTTCTTATATTTGATAATTTCTTCTTGATTATTAATCTTTAACACTAGCTTGATAAGAGTTATTTTATAGTATAATGACATATTTTCTAACAAACATATAGAAACAAATATCTTCGAATATTGAACAAGATGTATTTTCAGTAAAACACTCAGCAATACTTATTTTCAGATAGAAGAAAATATTTTCAAACATAGAACAACATATATTTGCGGCTAAAAATAGAATATTTCTCTAAATATTTTCATACTTTGCACAACAAATATTTTCAGAGAACAGAAAATATATTTAAGCACAGAGCAACTTTTTTTTTGTAATCAAACACAGAACAATAAATATATTCAGAGAAAAGCATTTTCCAAAAAAACCCAGAGACAAACATTTTCAAAAAGAGAATAAAAAATATTTCCAAACAAAGGACAACGTATATTTCTGAGAGAAAGCAGCATTAAAGAATGAATGATAGTTCCAAACAAATAAAGAACTTCAAACATTTTAAACACACGTAGAGCAGAAAATATTTTCTCAGGAGATGTAAAAATCTTCATTTGAGTTTTTCGCCGATTTCGCAGTTTATTAATTCTAATTTCTCTTTATAATGGTTAAAGGTCATCTTCTGAATTGCACTTGGTAGCAAAAATAGTTTGACAAACAATTTTTTAAGGAATTTAATCTCAACCCATCGCTTTATTTTGGAGAAATTTTTATACTTTGCTAGATTGAATAAGTATCAATGAATATAGTTAAGTCAGAAATAAATACTGATATGAAACTTCATTAAATTTTCCCTGTAAGATATTTTCGTAGCATTTTTTTTCAATTCTATAAACAGACCAGAGTACTGAGTCAGATTTTAAATCTTTTTATTATGTAAGTTATTATATTTTCTTTCTTTCATAAAGACACGGATATTGACTCCGATCTAATATTTTTCTTGTTCTATAAACAAAAAGATTTTGCCACCGATCTATTATTTTCATTATTCTATAAACGAATAGAATTTGACTCCTATCTAATATTTACCTTGTTCTATAAACAAACGGATTTTGTCTCAAATATATTATCTTACTTATTTTATAGAACCGCATGGATTTTGTCTCTGCCTAATATAATCCTTCTTCCCTAAACTCAAATATACTTTGACCCAGTATACACAGCGTGCCAAATTATTATCGAGATAACTTTTTTATAATATTTCAAAAACCGTTTAATCAATTCAGACAAAACTTTCACACAATGTTGGCAATACTGACCTGCGAAATCATTGAAATTTTCATACTGATCTGCGCAATGTAAACAAACTGGCGCTATATTTGTTATCAGCACGGTGATTTGAGCGTACCAAATTATTAGAAAAGTGTAAGAATTTATTGAAAAGATGGGCCGTAAAAGCAGTTTAAGTGATGCTGAAAAGAAAACTATCACCTCCGAACTCTCAAAAGGTAAATATATCCTAGAAATTTCTAAAATGATAGGATGCAAGATATTTAATTTTTTTTTCTGGACATTTATCGCAGAATCTGCATTTGGGGTCAACAGAGTCTTTTCGGTATGTGTTCTTGGAAATTTCTAGTTAGCAGGAATCGGTCCTGTGCAGCAAGATTGTAACCTTTGGTTTCAGCTTTTAACCCTGCATTACGTAGGCACTGTTAAGTACGTGGTTTGTCTATATCGGCTTGTATGATACACGCAGAGTATTGACCAAGGCTTATCTGGCCATCGTTTTGGTATTTGGTACATTACATTTGCTTTTTCTGTGTGTTTTAGTTTTTTTCCGCTACAGTATTTGTATTATGGTTTATTTGAATGTCTTCATCAACTTGAAATTCCTTCTTACGATTGTTGAATTCCTTTATTAATGAATAAAGATTCTTATTTCGTTCATGTTCTTTGGTACAGATCATCAGCTAGTTTTTTTCCAGGTATCTTTGAATAGAGATTGCTGTGGCTTTGTAAGATAGTTCTAGTTGAACTAATCCTCTACCTCCTTTTGATCTAGGAAGACACAGACGCAAAAAAAACAGCTTTAGGATGGTGCATTCAGCGGTATGTGGGAAGTTTCTTTTGACATTCATTGGCTTAATGTCAGTTATAGTTGAGTGAAAGAGTTTGAAACTGTACTGCACTACAAGGTCAGCCAAAGTGTTTATGGCTGATATCCTATTTTATGAATTCAACACTGAAAATAACACCACACGCAGACGCTTGTAGAATTGTTTTTCTTCTTCTTCTTCTTCTTCTTCTTCTTCTTCTTTTTATTATTATTATTATTATTATTATTATTATTATTATTCATCTTCTTCTTCTTCTACTTCTTCTTCTTCTTCTTATTCTTATTAGGTTGGTGCAAAAATAATGACGAAATAATGTCGTTTTTTGACGTATTTTTTAACGTCAAAAAACGACATTATTACGTTATTATTTTTGCACCAACCTAATATTATTAGATTCGCCTCTGTGTTTAAAATAATAATTCAGAAACCACTTCTTTGGTGATGTTTACCTGGCAACAAGTGGTTTAGACCAAGTTTGTTTTTGACCTGGGTTGATCTTGTGAGTACGTATGGTCCAAGGAGAAAATATCAATCCCGTCGACCACTGTCATCGTGGTCGCTTAAGTATTCATGAACACTGCCATTTTTTTTGTGAAATGCGGAGGTTAGCGTTCGCAGGTCACACAGATTTGAATAGATACATCAACATTATTCTACTTGCAATCAAGTAATTACTTTCCAACAAATCGGCTCAAAAGAAAATATTCCAGATCGCAGATGGAAGTAATGTTCGTTATTCTAACTTTAATCCAGCTTCCGGCTTTTAGCTTTTTAATCACCCATTAAATGGAGCCTTTCATTTAAGCTTCATCATTCGCGCATTTGTCATTTCCCCGCCCTGCTAATTAAGGACATTTTTATTAGAAAATACGAACTTAATTCTCAGAATATAAATTGTTTTCAAATATATATATATATATATATATATATATATATATATATATATATATATATATATATATATATATATATATATATATACGCATACATATACATATATATATATTTAAAATTTATATTTTTAAATATACATGCATACACACACACACACATATATATATATAGTGCGTAAATTTACCTACCTACATACATACATACATACATATATATATATATATATATATATATATATATATATATATATATATATATATATATATATATATTAGATATACTGAAATGTTGACATAATGTAATATCTACATATCATACCACCAATGTTATAAACATTATCTCGAAAGATATTCTCTTAATTAAAAGGTTAGATTAAAAAACAAAATGATCATTTATTAATAATCAAGATCTGGAAGCCTTTTGTTTCGCAAAAATTACAAATATGTAAGACTCTAATTAATTAAGAACAACAGGAACGGATCAATGTGGCCTCTATTAATACACTTGTATGGTTTATGAAGTAAAATTGATTTAAGAGTTTGTTTTTTGTTTCTTTAAAGAGTACGTGGAAAGTAAACGATTATATCAGTTTAATAACAAATCCTTCTCGATTATGTCAAAACACATATTCACAAAACATTTACAAACACAAAAAATATTTTTCCTATAGATGTAACAGTATACCAAAATACTCTAATCATTAATGGATCAGCAGGTGTGGTGCAATGGTAAGCGACTCGGAAGAAGAAATCGAGATCCAATTCGAGTAATAATAATTATATTTACTTCCGAGCAAATGCCCTTGGAAAAGATAGGAAGAAATCTCTTCTAATGCATGAGTCAAATAGTAGTGTAGAGTGTTCTTTGGTAATTGGTGCAGGAGGAGAACAGCTATGATTTTAGAGCGGTTGGCCATGGAACTGACAACTCCATCACGTAAAAAGCTACTTGTTATAGAAAAGAGAGCGTGTGAACAACCGTGACCCAAGTGTACTTAGCTTTTTACACGTGATTTGAGCGCACCACATTATACTTACTGATCAATTTATGTCTGATGCGGATTGTCTAGACTATTTCTAAAAAAACATATATATATTGGTTATTTTATTTATATATATATATATATATATATATATATATATATATATATATATATATATATATATATATATGTGTGTGTGTGTGTCTGTGTATTGGTTACTATATTTTTTTTATTCCTCATTTCTTTTCGGGTATACATTTGTTCTACTGCAAGTCGAGCTATCCGAGGTTTTTCCAAACAGGGAACCAACACACACACACACACACACACACACACACACACACACACACACACACACACATATATATATATATATATATATATATATATATATATATATATATATATATATACAAGAAAGAACAGGGTTGGTACAGAAAATTCCGATAGCGAAAACCACTATTCTTGAAAGAGTGCTCAATACATAGGAGAGCAAATAATATTTATTCAAAATTATAACGAATACATGTTATAACGCCACTAAAAAACTTGTAATTTAAACTTAGTGTCTAATCAACTGAGAGTATTGATTGCAGGGATTTAGATGTTCAAACCAAATCTCCTCATTAGGGGAAGAATTGTTACGTAACCTATGATGACCAATCAGGATACAAGTATATGGTAATTCAAAATAACGTGACGATATATCCTAAGTACAATTATTTAGTGTATTAAAGTTAAGATTAGATTAAATTAGGAATCAATATAACAAATAAAGTTTTAATTACACAGTTAAATTTAAAATTAAGATGTAGAAATTAGAAAAGTCAAATTCAAAATTTAACCGAACATAAAGTAAAATAGTATTACAAAATTATTCCGAAATGAAACGAGGAGAAACAATTATTGTTCTCAGCGAAGTGTTAATTTATTAGTTAAGTTCGACGCTGATGTAATATATATATATATATATATATATATATATATATATATATATATATATATATTTGTGTGTGTGTGTTTCAGTGGGAAGTGGTCACTATCGCTATACGCTACAATCTTGACACCGAAATAGACAGACGCTAAAATCTGGACAGCGAAAGGGACAGAAGGAAAATAGTGTACATACGTGTGCTCGAACGCATGCATGTGTAACAGCGCCTAACATAAGATTATGAATCTGGATATGTATGTACGGACATGCATACGCCTGTAAATATGTGTGTCTATGTATATGTGAGTGTCATCCCAAACTAACAAAGAAGAAAATTTTACCCTTCCACCACCCTTCTAAGTGAACATTGAAGTCAACACTCAGAGGCGACAGGCTGTTTCATGCTAGAAGCAATCGTCAAGCCGCGAGACTAGCATGAAACAGTCTGTCGACTCTGAGTGTTGAATTCAATTTTTACATTTATATTTATATTTACATACGCTTTATTTCTGATATTGAGCACATTATTCATAAATATAGCGCACCTTAAAACTATATTTCTTCATATATATATATATATATATATATATATATATATATATATATATATATATATAAGGATGAAGTTAATTGGTAATCATCAGTATTGATAATTCAAAGGAGGATATAAATCCTGAGAGCTCAATGTGATAAACAGAGCCAGTAATAATTAATTAACAAATCGAAGACTTCAGAAAACCATGGTAATATTTTTATCTGAAAAATCGATAATTCGATTTTGCTTTGTAAGACCTGGTGGTTTCAAAACAATGAATGGATTGAAAAATTCTTCGAGGAATCAACCGAAAATCGAAAAACAGGATTAACGGAAGTTGTGTTTTAAGATAGTTCCACAAAGTAGGAAGGGAAGGAGAGAGGTATCTGTCTCTAGGAGATGCGATAGTAGTAGTGTTGACCTCTATGTTCACCGGACAAGAGAAGTGATATTTCAAGAATGGAACAAAGATAAAAGAAATAAGGAAAAAAGATGAGAACAAGAGAACGTACACAAATCCCTATATACATATTCTTTTATACACACATATAAATAGGCATACACATATGTGCCTACACCGGAACACACATTTACAGCCATCTACACATATATGTTTTCACTTAAATGTGTCCACATATGCGCATACACACACACACACATATATACACAAATACTCACACATTTATCTATTTTTATTCATAAACACTTATAAGCATATTTGACGTGTACATTCCTTAATGAGTACAAATATATATATATATATATATATATATATATATATATATATATATTAATAGTGAACTAACTTGGAAAAACCTCGGATAGCTCCACTTGCAGTAGAACAAACCGGTGCCCCAGAAAAAAATGGTGAATAAAAAAACAGAAAGAACTAAGAAGATTAAACCAAGGCGACAACAATAGTCAAGTGACTAAGCCCCAATTCAAATGACTAAAAAGACAACTACGTAAAGTGCTAAATAGTCTAAGTAGAGCAAAACCTAAGATGATTCTAAGGAGCCAGGCAAATCTACCTATGTTTAACCTAAACGGATCGTCAGGGCGATGCAGGCTGAAAAGGAAAATTATGGAAGAAAATTTTCATAATTTTCCTTTTCACCCAGCATCGCCCTGACGATCCATTTAGATGAAATCTAGGTAGCTTTGCCTGGCTCTTATATATATATATATATATATATATATATATATATATATGGATATTTTACCCTAGTGTCCGCGACTCCAGGGTAAAAAATCTCATTAGGGTAGTTGCCATGAAAATATTTGTGAAAAGGCAGAGGGAAGCCACTTTAAGTCGGTGAGAGAGTGACTGAAATCGAGATGCCTAACCAGGATCGATTACATTACAGATCATTCTTTGGATTTTGTCAAGAACCTATAGATGCGTAGCAAGATCCCCCCGCACCATATATGACAGCAGTATTCAATACACGGGCGAATGGTAGACCTGCAAGTGTGCAACAAGGACACTGACGAGAAAAAACGATCGTTTTACCGTTGAAGTATCTAGATTTAACCGTAATGTCTATTTTAATAATTTCTTTTTCTCACATCTGCCAGAACCTTTGTTGATTGTTGTAGAGTAAAGCCTTCGTCACTTTTAAACTTCGTGCTTCTTGTGAACGCTTTTAAGGGACCAAACAGGTGAAAGTCTGAAGGGGCAAGTTCTGGGCTGTAAGGGGGATAAGGGAGCAGTTCCCAGTCCAGCTCGTTGATGGTTTGCACCGCTTGGGCTCCTGTGTGAGGCTTTGAGTTGTCATGATGCAAGATAATTCCTTCTGACTGATGACCCCTGCGTTTGTTCTTTATGTCTTTTTTGACCTGCCTCAGCAGTTCACAGTAGTTCTTCTGTCAGACTGAATGAGGTCATTGACTGATTCGATCACCTCAGGAGACCTCGCTTCTGTAGGCCTCCCAGGCCTATCTTCACTGCTCCGTCCTTCTTTAAACAAATTAGCCAACTTGTAGACATTTTTTTGGCTGAAACATGTGGCACCATACGCAGTTGACATTCTCCTATGAATTTCAACTGGTTTGTACCCTTCAGCAACCAAAAACTTGATAACTGACCGCTGTTCAATCCTGGAGCATGCTTCTTGGTCGGCCATCTTTGTTAATCACCAAAACTGTCAAAGTGTTTTTTTTAATCTGCAAAAGAAATTAAATCCATGTGAAAAAGAAGTAAAATAAAAAATAAAAAAAGTAAGCTTCTATCTGTATTAGAAGTCCTTATACCGAAAAATTCACCTTATTTATTGAATGACTCTCGTATTACTCTTCACAAACTATAAAATGTTTTTGCAATATAATTAGTTTGGCTCAAAATGACCCACAAGGTTGTGAGGAGCCGTTAAACTTAATCAATCACCCAATCAACCAAATCTAACAGTAACATTCCTTCTTTTGGTTTAATCCAACTCTTGAAAACATAACGCATAACAGAAGGAATTCCTTTTTCTAATATTCTTAGCGATGGATTGTATCTTTGACTTCCCCATGAAGTCTAGGCTGAATACGATTACCAGTAGATGAGTTGGATTTGCGTGTAGGGTGCAACTACAAATTTTAAGCTTCTTAACCTTTGCGCCGGTAATTGACTACAATGATGCATTGCGTTATCGTAACGAAACGGGCCATATTCTGAATCTGCGTTAAGTGTTTGTAAGATTTAATTGCTTCAAGCCATGTGAATTTCGCATAACCCGCAACCTTTTAATATCGAAATTTCTATCACCGATCGTTGCTGCATACGTAACTCGGACAGAGTACTTTTGAATTATTCTCTAATGAGCCGCAAACATTCAAGGCATGGGCGACCATTACTCTCCAATACTTCTTCTCTTTTGATGCTCTCTGTAATTATGGACACTTTACCATCTTACTTACATAATTATTTATTATGTATTTATTTATTAGGTAGACTTACGGATATATCACGTTCAAACATCGGTTCTTACAAGATAGGTAAAAGTTAAGCAACGTCGAATTTTTACCAAAATGGTTGATCACTTGGGAATACCAGGTGCTATAAACTTGTAACAGCGATGTGTGATGGATAATGGCTCAGAGTTGGAAATCGGAGAGCTGAGTTCCAATCCTAGTCGGGTTCGTTTACTTACGCGAAAATACACTTCTGAAAGGTTTGAATCCACCTCTTGTCTCCTTAACTACGGCTTAATTAGTACGACTTGTATCATTAAATCATTATCATCTAAAAATATTCTTACAAATGCCTTGCTTTATATAACTTGCAAAACTTTGTTGTCGTAAAGAAAAAACAAATTTATAATGCATTTATTATGCTCCTTCGTTAACAGATTTTTTCTGATATTCTGTCATTCTCATATTTTCACATTCTGATATTCTCATCATCTATGCTCACATTCTCACTTTCTGATTATCATATTCTGATTCTCACATTTTGATATTGTCATTTTCTGATTCTCATATTCTGATATTATGTCATTGTGATATTTTCGCATTCTGATATTCTCATAATCTATGCTCACATTCTGATATTCTGATATTCTGATAATCTCACAATTTGATATTCTCACATTCTGATTCTCATATTCTGATATTCTCACATTCTGATATTGTATAATGTTTTTTTTTATAGTCCCAGTAAACAGAAAAAAGCTCTCGCAAAAAGGAGAGTAACAAAACTAGGGGGGTCTAACTCTTGATTATTCATAACAAACATTTCAAGTGATAAATATTTTACGCCAAATTATGAAAAAAATATGATAAAAATTGTATATTAAAAAAATAATAATTCATAGTGGGTCTGTGGCTCTATACTTCGCATGTAAAACTACAGTGTCAACACAAAACAAAACATACATCTGTTTAATGTTGAAGAAATAACAACTTCTGCGGTGGAGGTAGTTATATATGACCAACCCAAAGAATGTTGACTGAATAATATTGTAATGACAAAAGTACGCAGTTTTAGGCTTTAAGAAAGCTATATTCATCTGAGAATACAAGGTTCGCGTATAGTGTCCTTTTATAGTCCCAGTAAACAGAAATAGCACTCTCAAAGAGACGAGTAACAAAACAAGGGGAGACCCCTCTTGATTATTTCTTACACTGTTCATGTCTAGAGTTAACCGTTACCTTCCCCTCCTATCAGCAGTAGCTGCCTCCTAACGTAACTCCAGGCCTTGTACAGGGTGAACTTTACTGCAGTAAGAATTATTTGTTCATAGGTTGGATTCCGTTCCTTACGTGTTTGGCAATTTCCTACAAATTTTATTGTGACTCTCTGCTGATTCTACACACAATAAAGGATTATTGTCCTTTTGAGGGATAACTTGTCACTCTCTTTCCTCAGGCTGTTCTTTTTTTGTAGGCGGGTGATAAAAAATAAAACTTGCGCTTACGACCCCATCACACAGAAACTCTAGTTCGCGTCCAATAAAATAAAATTAAGAAAGTTTGAGTCTGTTTAATACCTGGATGGGTGTCCGCGTGGTGGTACCAGATGCTATCAATATGAATGTGCGGAGATGTAATGGATAATGTCTTGGAATTGGTAGTGGGTGAGCCGAGTTCCAATTCCAGTTGGGTTCGTTTGATTCACTGACGTACAAGTACACTTGAGAATAGTATGAATCTTGCTTTTCTTCCCGTGCTATGGGTTGGTTAGTAAAACTTGTATGACTAAATCATTATTATTTCTTACAATCTAAGAAACATTGTCTGGCTTTAAATAATCTGTAAAGAGTTGATAAGCCGTAGAAAACGAATCAATAAATCAATCAAAGGAAAGTTAAGCACATTTTAACTGGAATTTTGACGCTACCAAAGACGTATTTAAAAATGTTTCTATCTTCACTATTATCGACGGTGCTCAGTGGCAGAGCTTACTTATCAATCAGAACTCATTTAAAATGCCCTAATTCATTAATTAAAAAGTAATGTAGTTGATATATAATAATGATTTAACCGAGGAGATGATAGGAGGTATTCTAATGTAGATTACTTTTCAACATGGACATATTTTAATGGATTCAATTTAGTTCGATTCAGTAATAGAACTGCAGGTGTAGACTTAAAAGCAATTCTAATATTAATCAATGGTAAGCTTTGTTAAAATCCAAGTTGATTGCTTTGGTAAATTGCTCTGGTGGCTTTAACGAAGTAATAAATATCTGGCGTAAACAAATAGCATTTTTTTCTTTCTCTCTTTCATACGTAAGTTCGGCATTCATTTGCGAAGAGTTTGACGCAGTATCCGCACTGCGCATGCGTGAATATCATTTTATGCGCGAGGTTATCGGCTTCATCATTCAAAATGAGATGCAGGATATAGTCAGTTGGCATGAGAAGATTAAAATGAAGTTAGTGGGGAGATTGAGAAGAAAAAAAAAAAAAACAAGAACATTTTCGAGAATATAATTGAGGACATTCAGAACGAAGCGAAATAATTCCGCGTTATTTGAACAACGCAAAAAAAAATAGCATACATTAAAAAAATATCAGTAAAGATTGTAAATGAATTAAAAAGAAATGTACGATGCAGAAACAAACCTTTTCCTTTTGCATAGAAATCAAAATTAAGAAAACATAGGAAAAAATATGGAACGAAAGCGTAATAACGTATGCATGTTGAGAACATGAATAAATATATACAAATAAACATTTGTTTAGAATAAAAAAAAAAAAGAAGTGGGTAAAAAGATCGAATTGTAATGGAAACCCTTTTAACTAGGCTTGCCTGAAGGCAACCAACTAATTTTAGGGCTCGGTAATCCTTAGCTTTCTTTTCTTCACTTAGTTTTTCTCTTTCTCTCCTTTCATATATTTATTGAACGACCGTATTATCTTTTTCGGTTGCTGATGGAGATAATGACAAATAAGAAGGTCATGAAAATAAATCGATAGCAGAAACAGCAGCAGCAGCAGCAACAAGAACAGCAGCAACAGCAGCAGCAGCAACAACAGCAGCAGCAACAACAGTCATTATCATTATCGTTGACACAGTTAAAGGATCACAAAAAAGGACGTGATAATGTTGAGGATAATTCGGTTGGATTTATTTTAATTTATCATTAGAAACAGACTACTACTACTATTTCCTCTAATATTACTAAAACTACTAACAACAAGAACCTTAATAATAATAATAATAATAATAATAATAATAATAATAATAATAATAATACTGTAAGTCCCCGGATTGCGACAGTCTAACCTACGACGATTCGTGGTTCGGACACAATCGGCATTCATCTTGTTTCGACTTATGTCGACGCCCTGGCTGAATTCATAGTTGTGCGCCATATTGTTTTTTGTACATTGGCTCTCTTTCGTTTGTGTTGCGTTTGTTGAAACTTATTGCCTTTCAAGCATAGTGCAATGTCTTCTGATGGTGCCTCTTTCAAGAGAGGGAAAACCATCAGCATTGAAGTAAAATTAAAAATTGTTAAGCGCTCTGAAAGGGAGAAACAGTGACGATCATAGGCCGGTTAATTGGCTTTAGTTTTTTTTTTATTGTCGCTTAAAACATGTACATATGTGTTTACATATTAAATTTCCATGTAAGAAATGAAGAACATTTATTGTTAAACTATAAGTTAGAGAATAGATATACAAGCAGGTTAAAACAATTTAATTTCATATGTATTATTTTCATTTGTTTGCGTTTTATTTAGTCCTAAATATGTTGACAAATGTCATTGGAATATGCTGTTACGTCCTAAATTATTACTTTAATATTACGTTAGAATAGGTGTGCGACGTAAGTCCTTATTCACGGAAGATCGTGTTACGACGCATTGTAGGACCCGAACTCTGAAATCGAGGAACCCCTGCAATAAAAAAAAAAATCAACCATGGTTCTCATGGTTTATGGCCTGAACTCGGTTAAGATGTTAACATAAACATATTTTGTCTTTGTGAATGAAAACAAGAACCTATTCAGAGCCAAATATTTTCGTTTCATTTAATTGACTCTGCATTTCTATTCATGAACGGGAATTGTGGAGGAGCCTAGTGTCGTGAGGCTTTTTTTAAAAAGTTTTAATAATGACAAACCATGCGTCTTTGGAGCCATCTCGGTAACAACTACAATCGGAGACCGTTTTAGCGGACTGGGTTACCCGACCTGATTGTATTTATAACTTCTCAGCCTATTATGCATATCTGAGTCTGACGCTACTACATGGTATAACCTTATCTAAGTAATGGTTAGAGTTACAATCACCAGTAGCCCATTAGATTCGTAAGGATACCACATGTGCTTCCGCCGTAGCAATAGTGGTGTATCTTGTTCAAAATAGTCTGATGGAGCCCAAGCTGATTTGAATTCAGATTTTGAATCTGAGACTGGTTGTCGAATCAATCAATCAATCAATAATCCATGTACTGATTTCACTTCCTCTCTTGATTGAATAAATTAATGAATCGGTCAATCACGTATGTTATTCGGCATTTCACTCTGCCTCTCTTTCCTTTACAACATCGAGTGAATATTAAATTTTCTAAATCTGTTTTCACAATAATGCGTTCCAGCTTAATAATAATAATAATAATAATAATAATAATAATAATAATAATAATAATAATAATTGAATTATTGAAATCGCAATCTCAAAAATGTGTCACATGGAAACATCTACAATCCCCGTTGTAGTTGGAGCTCTCGGATTGGTTGGAAAAGATTCCAGTAGACTAATTGAAGGGATTCCTTTAAGCCCATTCCTTAAAGAAAAGAAAAAAAAAAAAAAAAAAAAAAAACATATCACGAGCACAGCCCACACCTTACGAAGGGCTTTGTCTATGTTTTTTTTTTCAATGAAAATGTCATGATGCCATTTCTAACCTTAGGTCTCTGGGCGGATCCCAGAAAGAAATGAGTTCACATCAGAAATCAAAGAAAATTAAATAATAATAATAATCATAATAATAATAATAACAATAATAATAATAATAATAATAATAATAATAATAATAATGTAGCACATGACCACATAAAATAAATTTGACTGTAGTCGTAGCCATAGGATTGATTGGAAAAGATTTGGACAGACGCATTGAATACATCCCTGATAGCCCATGACTGTATTCACAAGTACAGTTCCCACATTATGATGAGTTTTATTTATGCAAAAAGTCTATGATCTTTGTTTTTTTTTTTTTAAATGACCAGTGAAAATTATCATATAGCCATTTGTGACTTTAGGTTGGGAACGCGAAGAAAAGATTCCAGCGTATTGCACATTTGGAGAGGGCCAGAAAACCATGCCAACGGTTAACCAATCATTGGAAGTCAAATTAGTTAGAAATTAATATTTGGGTACGGTCGATGGCTGTGCTAACACGAAGTCACAGGTCATTGTGACCGAGGGTTTGAGTGTGTTGCTTTTTTACTTACTGTTGATCACGCCAGATCATGCGATCTCTCCTAGAATCTCTAAGGGCAGCTCAGCATAATTGCTGTATGAATATAAGGTAAGCTAAGTGGTTGCTGAATAAACACAAATGTGCCTGAGCAGGCGTCTGCAACAGGGATTTGGCTAGTCACTCTGCAAGACGGGAATATTCGGATACGAGAGAACATTATTATTATTATCTGTGAGAAAACTAAAGCTACAAACTGAATATTATACTTTTTGATATGTCCCGGAAAGGGATATATTTGAACGAAGTAGCTAAGTGTTTGTTTGTTTGTTTGTTTGGGTTTTATGGCATATCAACCACTGTGGGTTACTTAATGCCAAATCCAGTTTATATATATATATGCCAAATATATGAATTTTAAATGCCTATTTTCTATGGAACATTTTTAGCAAGCTAGAGCTCATTTGCTTGTACACTGCAAAGTAATCCTAGGTATTTTTGTTGAAGTCAAGGATTTCCATTTGATAAGGACAATTTATTTGCAAAATGGTAAAAGTTAAGATATGTTGTTTACACATCAGTCTACATCTTTGATAAGAGACCAATTCTTTTTAGAAAATCCAATATAATTTTTGGTTCAGTTTTTGCAAATAATTTCTACATGTTCTTGATGGATTGATTAATTGTTGTGTTTAACGGCATCCCAAACTTAGTGGTCACTTTATGCCGAAAATGATTTTGAGTGATTTTAAAAGTCAAAAACGTATAGCTGGCAACATTATGGTTTCAAAAACGTATAGCTGGCAACATTATGGTTTCAAAAACGTATAGCTGGCAACATTATGGTTAAAAAAAACGTATAGCTGACAACACTATTGTTTCAAAAACTTATAGCTGGCAACATTATTGTTTCAAAAACGTACAGCTAGCAACATTATTGTTTCAAAAATGTATAGCTGACAACATTATTGTTTCAAAAACGTACAGCTAGCAACATTATTTTTTACAAAAAACGTATAGCTGGCAACATTATGGTTTCAAAAAATGTATAGCTGGCAACATTATGGTTTCAAAAAAAAGTATAGCTGGCAACATTATTGTTTCAAAAACGTATAGCTGGCAACATTATTTTTTCGAAAACATTATCTGAGGCCTTGCTGTTGGATGTAGTTTATCGCCATACTCAGGACGCGGATGTAGTTTAACGTCATACCCAGGACGCGAAGCTAAGTTGTTTTGGATACTATAACCAAGTAGAATATAGTAGCAGTAATCGACTGGTACGCGTCGTAGTCGCAGGTAAGAAGTGTAGATCAACGGTGCAGTCCAATGGACGTCGTTATAGACTTAGCTCTCAGACTAAGGCTCTTTGACTCTGTCGTATCTACAAGTCCGTCTGTATTTATGACGGACACCAGCCAATCATATTTCAGTGAGGGGAACACAGATGTATGTATGTTCCATTATATCACTTTTTTATAATAATCAAAATTACTATTGATTAAATTCTCATTTTACCAGTTAAGTGTTTTTATCACTTGAATCCAAGCAAGACAATAAAGACACTATGACGAGAGACAGCTTTAGAGAATATAAGAAGATAAAACAGTATTAAAGAGAGAAAAATAAAATTAAAAAAAAAGTTTTTAAAATGATTCAGCACTGCAGATGAATGTCTGTGCGAATTTTGTCTAAATTTTCAAATACGGGGCCACATATTATAATGTAAAATATGCCAGAATGCAAAAAAAAAAAAAAAAAAAAATTAAAAAAATGATGGAGGAAAAATAGTAAAACAGAAACTCTTTTTGAAAGAAATATGTAGGCTGTATTACAATAAATGAAACCAAAATAATTAAGCTCTATTAGAAGGAAGGCAGGAAGGAAGGAAGGAACGAACGAACGAAAGAAAGAAAGAAAGAAGAAAGGAAGGAAGGGTAAAAGGAAGAAATAGGTTTTATTAGAAAAAAAAGTAATAAAAAGGAAACCATTAAATTGTTGGTTGGGTTTTATGGCCTATCAACCACTGTGAGTCATTGAATGCAAAATTAAGGTATATATATATATATATATATATATATATATATATATATATATATATATATATTAAATATACAGTACTATTAAACATATAGCTGGCAACATTATTTTTTTCCAAAAAACGTATAGCTGGCAACATTATCTTTTCCAAAAACATTATGTGAAGCCTTGTTGTTGGACGTAGTTTATCGTCTTACCCAGGACGCGGATGTAGTTTATCGTCATACCCAGGACGCCATTAAATTGTGATAGAAGAAATGATAGAAGGAATGTTGAAGAAAGAAAAAAAAAACTAAAATAAATTCAAAAATAAATAAGGTGCATGAAAAAAAATAAATAAAAGATAAATAACTCGGCTTTTTTAGAAAGAGCGAAGGAAGGAGGAATATAAGGAAAGAACCAACAGCTATAGAAGAAATAATGAAAGAAATCAAGTAAGTAGGAGGCTGTATCAAAAGAATGAAAGCCTTGACAGCAGGAGAAAAAAAATTGTAAAAGGAGGAGTCTATATATGAAGAACAACTAAGAATAAGAAATAGCTTATATACCAAGTAAGAATAGCCAAGCATTTTTGGGGAAGCATAAAACGCTGAAAGAATTAGTCTTTTTGAAAAGAAATGCAGACAGATGGAAAGAAACATGTTTAATTAGAAAAAAGCAAGCAAGCAAGAAAGAATGAATGAATTAAACATTCGGAGAAAGAAGGTAACAAAGAAAGATATAGCATTAGAAGAAAGAAAAAAAAGGGAGAAAAAGATCGGCTTTATTTTAAGGAAAGAAGAAAAAAGAACAAACGAACGATAGAAAGACAGACAAAAATAATTAAACTGTATTAAAAGAAAGAAAGAAAGAAAGAAAGAACGACACAGTATGACAAAAACTGGTTGAAAAATATTATTAAAAGAAAAGAAAGAACAAAATCGGTTACATTAGAAAGAATAAAAGAAATTAAATAGTATGCTGTATAAAAGAAAGTAGAATGCATCAAAAGAAAAAAAAGATAAAAAATAGAATATATTAAAAGAAAAAGAAAACAAAGAAATGACTACACAGTACAAAACAGATGTTAAGACAACCCGATTACCTCCCCTGTCTTATGATTTGTATAAATAAGTCACGCTGTGTTAGCTACAACGGCAAGACTCTTCAGTTATGTTCAATAAAGTAACATTAAGCCGAACTAGACTTTGAGTTTTCATTACAATTTATTGAACGTAATTATGGACAAATACTTTAAATCAGAACATCTAGATTTGGACTCTCCAGACACGTCTGCTAATGGATCCTGGAAATATTGGAAACGATTATTCAAAGGATTCTTGTTTGCGCTGGAAAACAATTCATCCATTTCTATTACCGATACAGACAGACAACCTGTTAATGCATCATTTTCCATATACGTATATTTCTCACTGCAAGAACAGAGTGCCGTAGAATTTTTGTGAGGAGACGAAACATTATCTTTGCCCGGCATGTATTAGCAACTACCCACCAATCCCCTGAGAAAGAGTTAAAACAGTAGCTTCAGTGATAAAAAAAAATCTTATGTTGAGACAGTGACTTTCAAGAGACGACAGTAGATTAGGTAAAGGACGAATTTATCAAAGACTCCTTTATAAATGGATTAAAATCAAACTATATCCGTCAAAGTCTGCTGGAAAATACTAAAAAAAAAAAACATATAGATTTAGCTACTGCTCGCGAGTAGGTACTTGGAGATGGAAGAAAAGCAAACTTGTTCATACCTACGAACAAGTGTTTCAGAGGTTTCACTAAGTATTGATCCTGCTACTAGTCCATCAGTTCAAACGACCCAGACAGGTATAAAAAGACAGTCCTATGCAACAGAATTTCCCATTTCTGTCCAGTCACCCAGTGGTGCGCCCAGACGAAAATTTTATTTTTGTGGTCTCAAACTACACCCCAAGTTAATGTTGCTCAGCCAGGTAAATTAAATACCACAAGTCCGGGAAGAAGGGTCATTTTTCCTAAGTTTGTTGATCAAACATTTTTGGTTCGAATGCTCGTATTGTAACTAGTATAGGATTAACTGCTAACCGTAAATGTCTTTCAAAGGCTATATTAAAAATAAAAATAAACGGGGTAGATATGAATGCTCTAGTCAACATAGGAAGTTTTATTAGCGCTGATATTGCAAAAGAAAACAGATTTAAATTTCGTTCGTTGTAATAGGTGGCTATGTTGAACTCGTCACTATGATCGCAGATTAGAGGTTATATTTTGGCCGGCCTAGAGTTGAGTCATACTAACTACACTAACTCGAAATTTTTCGTGATGCCAAATCTATACTGCGATGTGATACTTGGCCAGGATTATCTCAGGCAGTATTCTAGTATTAATCTCTCTTTTTTGGGCCCTAAACCGGTAATGAACATTTATCGCTTGGCCGCTATAAATGTACAACGCCTTTCTGTTTTCGAAAACGTAGTCCAAAACTGTAAACCGGTTGCAACCAAATTCTCTTGAAGACAAAACTTTTATTCAAGCAAATAACAAGAAGGAATAATCGAAGAAAACATATCACCGTTGAGGACACAAGTATTAATAACGTCCTCTGATAATAATTAAAAAAAATGGTCATAGACTACTCCCAGACTATGAATAGATACACCCTCCTGGATGCATACTCTATAGCCCATATTAACGAGATGATAAATGAGACCACAAAATATAGAATATTTAGCACGTTTTAACAAAGAAGTACTTACTACCAAGTAACCCTAAAGATAAGCCTTATACGGATTTTGAAGCATGTAGACTACTTTGTCAGTTCCAACGAATTCCGTTTGGTGTCACTAACAGGGTTTCCAGTTTTCAGAGAGTCCTCAATAAAATAATTCTTGAAGGAAAACTACAAGGCATCTTTGCCTACATAGATAATGTGAAAGTGTGCGGCCATTACTGGGTCGACCACAATCGCCTAAGACGGTTTTTGGCAGCTGTCAAGAAATATAATCTTGTACTCAATCATGACAAGTGTTCTGATGGGTCGATAACCATCAGAACACTTGGATATATTGTAGATAAAATAATCATGAGGCCGGACCCTGACCGGCTAAAACTGGCTTTTCTCAACATCATAGCCGCCTAACGACCACCCATGGGTACGTTCGATCATTATTCTCAATAGATACTCTTCTTTTTCTGAAAAAATACACACACTTGCGAAAAATACTAAATTTCCTTTACCTTCTACCATTAAAGGCAGCGGTTAAAAAGAGAAATTGCTAGCTTAGCCATCACTCCGGTGAATCCTGACATTCCCCTAGACCGACGAAGCCGATCACACCATAGCTGCCGCGTTAAGGCAATCCGGGTACCCTGTAACGTTATTCGCCAGAACATTGTCAAAATCTGAGCGCAGACATTCAGCTGTCGAAAAGTTGGCTCATGCCATAGTCGAGATCAAAAGTCAATTTATTTTATGTTTAATCCCAAGACAATAAAAAAAGGAAAAGATAGCGAGATGTAGGATAGAGCTTTCTTGTTTTTTGTTGGACCTTTTCTATCGGTCAGGAAAAAAAAATTCAACGGCGGACGCGCTGTCAACAGTGTGTACATCAATAAATAGCACCAAAGATCTAAAAAAAAGTTCATAACGATCTCTGTCATCCAGGCATCAAGAGGATAATGCATGTGCTTAGAAGCCGGAATTTGCGTCTTTAGATTGAGGACGTGAACCGAATAAAAAATGATTGTCAGTTGTGCCCTCAAATAAAACCACGTTTCTACAAAGCTGAACCGGGAATCTTAGTAAAAGCTACACAGCAATTTGAGAAACTGAGCGAAGACTTTAAGGACCCTCTTCCTTCTAAATCCTGAAACAAATATCTTCTAAGTGTCGTTGACGAGTACACGCGATGCCTTTTGCCTTTTACTGCGCAAATGTTAATGCAACAACGAAATTCATCTGTCGAAAAGCTGGCTCATGCCATAGTAGAGGCCTTAAAAAATGGCGGCCTTTCTTAATTGGTTCCTGCTTTAAAATATTAACTGATAAAAACTCAGTTTCTTTTATGTTTATCATAGCCGCCTAACGACCACCCATACTACACAGCGATTTGAGAAGCTGACCGAGGACTTTAAGTGCCCTCTTCCTTCTAAATCCTGAAACAAATAACATCTAAATGCCATTGACGAGTACACGCGATCCCTTTTGCTTTTTACTGTGCAAATGTAAATGCAACAACGTTAATACACTGCCTTTGCTCACTGTTTTCTATATAAGGAGCCCCGGCAAATATATGCATACAGATCACGGGACCTCTTATGTCCGATCAACCAAGAATATTCCTATTAGTACAGGGAGTGGCCGTAATACATAATTAGCACATGAAAAGTCAAATTTTCTAATTAGACATTAGACTGAAAGAAAGAAAGAAAAAAAGAAAGAGAGAAGGAGAAAGGAGATTTTATTATGACAGGTGTAAGCAGTATAAGGGTACAAATGACAAAGAAAAAGTACTCTATATTATTAGGAGGGGGGAACATAAAGATGAGGTTAATAAAGAAAGAAAGAATGAAAGAAAAAGGTAATATTAAAAAAGAAAGCAAAAGGAAGGTAAGTAAGTAAGTAGCGTATATTAGAAGAAACAAAGAAAGAAAAAAGAAACATCATAATGTTTTCATTTTATCACCTATATTAATCCGATTTGTAAAAACGTGACTTTGTTGCTGAATGAGTTTAGATGCAACCACCATTTACAATAAGCTTCATCTTGATAACAAAAATATGAAATGAAAAAAAAAACGAGTACAAGAGAGGAAGGAATTAAAGCTAGGTTCACTTTTGCAACTGGTGATTGCAAGAAGTGGAAGCAAAAAAAGGAGGCAAAGAAAGTACAAATGATCAAGAGTTTAATATAATCAATAAAGTACAAACGTTTCAAGAGTTTAATATAATCAGTAATCCTCAGGTAAAAAATACAGACGAAAGATGTTTATCTCTTCTGAACAACAAAAAAAAAACGGAATCGAAGAAACAGGTAATTTCTAAACAAAAGAGATTATATATTTTCAACTGCATGCATTTTAAATGTAACATCTTAAGAGGCTGTGATGTAGAGTTTAGAGGCTTGCTGTGAAGGAGTAAGGCTCGAGCAATGAACTCTGGCATGCGTTAAGTTCAACTCTTCATATTAATTACTGCACTGTTTATTTTCACGTAAACAAATATCTGCCTGCTCAAAGAAATTTTAAAAGTAACCCGTAAAGCCTTCTCTTGAAAATGGAGAAAATTTGGCAACGTGCTGTTAACACGTATCTACAGAAAAAGATGTTATGCCCGAGGACGTTCATACTGACATGGTTGCTACATTATGGAATGACGCTCCAGATTTATCAACAATGCAAAATTGGACAGCTGAATTTAGGAGAGGAAGGGAGATTCTTGAAGTTGATTCAGGGTTTCAACTTCCTGAAACTACTATCACTACAGAAAACATTTATTGTGTCCAGCACATCGTGATGGATGACAGGCGATTTACTCTAAATCAAATAACCAATGCTATTAGCATATCCTGTTAAAGAGTTGAGGATATTCTGCACAGTAAAATTAGCATGATGACGGTTTCTACTCGGTGGGTGCCACCTCTTCTGACAGCTGATCACGTTGATTACACCACAGGAAAATCTGACATTGACACAGATCAAGCTGGTTTCCTTGAACGTTTTCTAACTCAGAATGAGTGTTCGGTTCATCATATTGAGCCACAAACAAACAGATTACCCATGCAATGGAATTCCTCCCAAAACCTGTACAAAAGAAGGACAAGGCCATTTTTATCGTTGGGGAACCTGATGACCTTAGTCTTTTTACGCACTAGAGATTGTGTTTATTGACTACATTTAAGAGGTTCAAAACGTCAATGTAGAATTCTATACCAAATCGCTGAGGTAGTTACAAAAGGCAACCAAGATCAAATGCCCATAAAAACTGACGATAAGGATTTTGTTTCATTAAGATAATGCTCTAGTAAATATTCCCTTTATTTAAATGGCACTTGTACATTACTGTGATTTGAACCAGTTGATCACCCTCCCTGTTCTCCTGATTTGGCCAACTCTATCGCCCGTTTTGCAACACGAAAATCACTAGGACTAGTATTGCAATGGTGATGAGGTCATATTTGCAGTTGTTGACTTTTTTGCCCAGTAGGAAAAAGCAGCTTTAACAATGGGGTTCAACCACTGCAACACAGAATGAAACATTTGTGGACATCAAGGGGGATTATGAGAGCATTTTGGTCCGTCTATGATCGTTTAAGCCGACCACCGTAGAAAATCAATCTTTGGAACTTTAAAAAGAATATTATTGAATATTCTTCATTTGATATTGCTTTTAACTGCACTTGAATTGTCAGATTATAATGCGCATAGGCCTGTGTAAAATGACTTTGTGTGTATTGACTAGTAGCGGTAATTTGTCATACGCGTAGTTAATTAATAAACTGCTAAGAATTTGGGGTACATTTTTAAACTAATTTATTTGTTATTTAGGTGTTAGTTACTAAAGTTGTGTTTAGTTGATTTTCTGCACACCTAGTTTTTCATTGTAAATAGTCATCTTATATGCAACTAGGAGTACACGAGAAAATTTCACTGTTTTGCAATTTGAATTCTCCGATGAATTATAATTCTTAAGTTAATGATTAAAAATATCCGTGGACATTTCCTTATTGCATCATTAAATATTTAAGATTCACGACTTTAACAAAATATTGCAATAAAAAGCACAATTATACAAATCGGTGTAAAAACGTTCTAGGAGTGTTATAAATTTACTTAAATTTAAACATCATCTTCTTCGAAATAGTTATTTTGCGCAGAAATACACCGGTCCCAACGTCCCGGAAACTTTTGGAAGCCGTTTTCTGTAAGCGCGTCGAGGACTTTCCACGATTGGCTCAGGATCTCGACAAGGGTATTAAAACGGCGACTTTTGAGCTGCATTTTCAGCTTGGAGAAGTCTTCGGTTGCTGAATGTAGCGAATAGAGCGAGTGCGAAAGCGATACAATGTTGTTGTTTTTTTTTGGCCAGAAACTCACGAAGAAACTACATCTTCGCGCCCAACTGATCCGGTCATTTTTGTCGAACGTCCTCCCTCAAACGCCCCAAAAGGTTGCAGTAGAACTCTCGATTGACGGTCTGGATCTGAGTGTCGAATTAACCAGACACAATATCATGAATATCGAAAAGAATGATAAGTATTCTCTTGCATGTCAAAGCCGCAGGCTACAACATACACGTGATTGCACAATGACAAAATTCACAACTTGCGAAATGAACACAGCGATGTCACTGAGCACACTAGGACCTGCCGGTGACTGTTAGCTTTCACTGCGCGCGCAACCGTGTGTTTTCATATGTCGGCGTGCTACAGAACTGGTCTGGACACTTTTTGATACCACCTCGTAAATGAAGGTCATTATTTAAAAAAGAAAAATTTTCACATTTCACTGAAAGAGACAGATGAGAGCGGTATCAGCAAATCTTCTTTCTTTCCTTCTTTATTTTCTTTTCTGATTTCTTTCCTTCTTTCCTGGTTTCTTTCCTTCTTTGTCTCCCTTTTCTTTCTTGCTTTCTTTCCTTCTTTGCTTTATTTCCTTCTTTGCTTGTTTGTTTGTTTGTTACTTTTTTCTTTCTTTCACTGAAACTAAACAGCGCCTAATATATTTCATTTCCGTCTATCCTCGCGATCATTGTTTATGAGATATTGACAAGACGTAACGGCCGTGCTAACCAAAGAATCAAAGAACAAGCAATAAAATAGAAATGGACTTTTTTTGAAAAATTAATTCACCGCATCCAAGGCCATAATAACAGTAAGACGTAATGGATTGAAAGAGAATGAGAAGACGTTACTGAGGAGAAAGGACAATAAAAGTACAGGTTTCAAGAGGCCAGAATATGGCGATTGACGTTGCATTAAACTTGACGAAAATAGATGACAAGGATGCAGGGAACTATAAAATACTTCCATAGGTGAGAACTTCGAGTAAAGAAGCTATCAAAATAGAACTTGCGGTGTCATTTACCTATTTAAACAGTAAAATGATGAGACCTATTAGCCAATCTAGTAATACATTTCAATTCATGCAGTTGAGGTAAGAAGGAGGAGAGTAATTTTTATTTTGCGAATGCAAAAATGTAACACAAGAACAAAAGAAGGAATAGATACATCTAGTCTTAGATCTGAGTTATCTTAAACTTAGCTAGCCACAAGTACTGATCCAAACATGCCACAGTATTACACCAAAAACAAAACATTCTTACTTATCATTTTTACTACAGCCAACATAATACCTCAGAGTCTCTATGAAGTCCTAAATAGTTCTCATATATACAATTTGTTGAGATGGAATACAAATAACGATATTTAAAATTAAACCACAATGTATATTTATAATGATTACAATTTATATGCAAAAGACTAAACAAAATAGTGTTAGTAATATCCCCAACTATCCATAATTGTGGCAGGAACATCAATTAACTGGTCAGAAAGAGACAGTTCACACATTTTAGTAAAGCTTATTAGTTTCAACTTACATAAAAAAAGAAATTACATCCGTATTAATATGGCATTTAGTTTCAATTGGCAGTATGTATTTCGATTTCTTGGAGATTTGCTTGTCCTTTTGTATGTTGATTTACTTGCAGATTCATGAAAATAAGTTTGAATTTTTGAGTTGACTGACCAAGACCTGTTGCAAAGACACTACTTTTAGCTGGACATAAACTCTGAAGAATTTTGAATTTGCCCAAACCAATAATGTCTGGTTAAAAAATTATTCATGATTTATTTTTAAATAAGTCCGCAAATTTTAAATGTTATTGTAGACTTTATTTTAGCAATCCTTTGTCTCGAACACAACGATTATGTTGTCTCTCAATACGACAAGGTTTCGAATTTTCTACACTCTGTCTACATTAATTATTATATTTCGAATAGTATTTCAGACATGACTGATTAGCTATTTTAATGAAGGGTAATACAACGCGCCAGGTATTTGAGAATAAATATTTATTTGAGGTAATCATATTACTGAGCCTACTCACTATAACCAAAAACAGCTTCGATTACAATCTTGATGCAGCTTCTGAATCTATCACCAGCGTTCATGAAATTTTCTTTATTCATCCTGGCCATGGCGCTTCCGATAACAACATTCTTGGTATTGTGAGCATGTTCGTTGGTCTCCCACTTAACGAAACCCCAATCAGAATTGTCTTTAGAATTTAAATCAAGAGAACTAGAAGGTGAATGTTAGGGGTGTTATGATCGTGAACATGTTTCGACAGACCATTACTGGGACTTGCTGGCTGTATGTTAGAGCGGAGAAACATTCACTAGATTTAAGTAATATCAATAAAAAAAAATCTCAATTCTATGCGAAAGAAAGTATCACACGTACAATCGACACATTTTTGGCATCACATAGGCACCAAATTCAAATTTCCACATTAGCATATATTACCCATCAGCGATGTTATTTCCAACGCTATCCAAAGTTTCAAATTGTAGACAATCATATGTGTATTGTTTATAACGAAATTGGTGAAACAGTGTAGAAAATGATTAACAATATTTTATTTCCTAGAAATAGATACAGTGTAACCCGGATATAAGAGAGTTCTCGGGACCGGAGAAGAAGTCTCTTATATCCGAGCTTCTCTTATATCCGGGTTTGGTCTGTTTTATAAACATTAACGCAGGCTTTAATTTGGGACCAGAGAAAATCTCTCTTATATCCGCGTTTCTCTTATATCCGGCTCTCTTATATCCTGGTTACACTGTATTTAAAAATTGAGAAAATATGCATTTACCAAAATAGTTGGTAAATCTGACGTTTAGCTTGATTTGATTTGATTTCTATAAGAGCATATCAACTTTTTTTTGGGTCATTTAATGCCAAAATTTAATTTTTATGGGAGCCTTAAAGTGATAAAAATATATGTTATTCTATTATCACAATTGAATACTTCGTAGATGATACTCAGCTTTTTTGCATATACATATTTGTGTGGACATAATTATTAGAGACGCTAATATGAGTATTTTAGGTTATATATATATTAAAGTTATATTTTGGAATAGAGTAATATTTCTTTAAACAATTGTATATTATATGTCTTAATATCATGAAAGAGTTCTTTCATGTTGCTTGTTTAATTGGCTTCAGTTAAATACATTTCGAACGCAATTGTATGCCTACAGATAAAATGTATTGTTGGTAATTTTACTGTAAATATGTATTGTTGGGAATTTTGTATATAATAATGTATCGCTTGTATTTTTATGATGTAAATTTACTTTTATACTTCCATCGTCTTTTGTTTTGGCTTCATTATTTGCCCATATTTGGAACCCTACCCCGAGTAAGAGTGAACCTGTGAGCAACAGCAATTAAAAGGTGGTTCCACGCTCCTCAACACATACAATCTCCTGATCTTTACTGAGGCTTTACTGCTTTACGCAGTTTATCGCCATACCCATGACTATTACATTTTATCTACTTCGATCTTATTTTTTCTTATAAAAAAAGGAACATAAGTTCACTTAATCAGTTTTCAGTTTTTCGGTGCCTGTGTTAGAGCGTATAATTATTGATTTTAAGTGTTCTTTTTTGTTCTGTTTAAAGTAAATCATGCAACGCGTTAAACGTAATAACTAAGATATATAAACAAACGAATATTTTTAGTGTAATATCCTACAGCTACATAAAACAATACAACTACATGACTCTCGCGTTATGTAGTCGCATACAACTTTTCACTTATACTAATATAATTCATTTCTGTTGTGTTGTATAAAAGAAAAACTTTTTTTTTCGTTGCACTTTGTTTGCTAGGAATTTGTAACTCTTCCTTTTGTTCAACTTGTAAGAAATCAAAGATTACTTTCATACTCAATAAGAAAAATATTTTAATTTATAGAGCTGTGTTTGAAGATTATTTATTGTCTTTACTTTTCGCACGCTTTTTCCTCCATGTATGTATGGCCTCCCATGAGCTAGGTCTTTGATCTGGTGTTTGATAAATTACTTTCCATTTGACAAAAAAAAAATAGAAAATATTTTGCCTCTTCGCTATAAAGTTAAACACACGCTTTCATGGGATCACACGGTTCTTCTGGGATCTGTTGAATTTGAAGTGCATATTGACATTATTCACATATTGTCCTCGTCTTCGCTGTAGTTATCACAACATTTCGGCCGTAGTACCGTAAATCCTTCATCAGGTGTATGCCGATCCGGGTAACATACACAGAACATAATTTCGAACTGTGTCTTATAGGATTTCC
Source organism: Acanthosepion lycidas (assembly GCA_963932145.1). Classification (NCBI taxonomy): domain Eukaryota; kingdom Metazoa; phylum Mollusca; class Cephalopoda; order Sepiida; family Sepiidae; genus Acanthosepion; species Acanthosepion lycidas. The sequence goes on from OZ010605.1 coordinate 2,661,830, forward strand.
GGATAGACATAAAAATAATAAAGACCGGAGGTTAGAACGGCCAAAGCATTGTAATAATAACAAAAAAGATGAAGATATTGTCAGCATGTAAATAATGTAAATAATTATAACTCCTCATCCAAGAAAGTATGAACGGGCCTCTGAAATCGTAAGACTTCCATTTATAGCCTTCGTACACCATACGTCAGCCAGTTATAATACGCGTTCGTATATCAGTGTATAATACGCGTCCATATATCAGTGTATAATACGCGTCCATATATCAGTGTATAATACGTCTACGTATATCAGTGTCACAATTTCCGTCCTCAGTTAAAACACTTCTCAGGTATTGAAATTTCCGCAATGGTTTGATTTTCGTATCTCGGATTTGCAATTCGCAAATTGGTATCATCCTACATTATTTACATTATTCGGACTATTGTCCTCATCTTTGTCGCAATATTTATTACAACGTTTCGGCCGTTGTACGCTCCGGCCTTCTTTAGGTGATTGGAATGTCGGACTGTGCCATGTGTCCTTGTAGACACATGGCACAGTGGATAAAGGCGTAGGTTAGATCCAGTGACAGGACCCAAAGTGTGAGTTCAATACCCAGTTAAGGAAGTGGAGAACTTTCAGAGGGAAATTAACAGGAGATAACTGATAACTGACATCCATTAAACATGGAACATAGAGCTAGAACAGTCTACATCAGTGAGCGAAATAAAGGGTTAAGTTCGACATTCCAACTACTTGAAGAAGGCCGGAGCGTACAATGGCCGAAATGTTGTAATAAATATGGCGACAAAGATGAGGACAATAGTCCGAAAAACGTAAATAATGTACATAATACCTCATCTCAGAAATATAGACAGATACTGAATGGCCGAAACGTTGTAATAAAGATGGCGACAAAGATGAGGACAAGAGTCCGAATAATGTAAATAGTGTACATAATACCTTTTCTCAGAAATATAGACACATATTGAAGGGCCGAAATGTTTAATAAATATGGCAACAAAGATGAGGACAATAGTCGAAATAATGTAAATAGTGTACATAATAAGTCATCTCAGAAATATAGACAGATACTGGTATCATTCTTTTTCCTTACAACCATGCAATATGTCTCTTTGTAGTTGATGTTTAATCTTTCTTTCACTAAATTCTGTAAGAGTTTTTGTAGCTTTCATTCTATGTCTGCTGTCAACACTGTACATAAATCTAATTTAACGAAGAAATAAATAAAGACAAAGGTTTTCTAAATTTAAACCGATAGCAATAATGGCTGCTCGGTCAATGAATGCCCGAAGCTCCCTTATAAGGGAAAGGATTAGTATTACTATTACCATTTAGATGTTTTGACTGTTTTTCTTTCGCTTCCGTTAATTTATATACAATGTTTATTCAGATGAAAACTTTTCTAACTATATTCGTACAAGAAATTTAGAAACCTTACTTGATATTTCTTTCTGATTATCCTTTAAATGTCCTTGTTGCTTATGTTTCATATCCATGGTATTCTCAGCAATAATTAATATCTTTATATTCAAGTCGCTTCTTCATCTGTGAACAATTGTCATCATTATCATGAATTGACTTCGAAAAGCGAATATCAATAGGGAGTCAGCACACGTCGCTTACATGCACGTTTGTGACTTATAAGACCAATCCAGGCCAGGCATACTCGGTTGCAGTGGTCGTATCTAAAATTTTGGCCTGGACTCGATGGCATAGCCCTGCAGTTCTTCGTTCTCTGCCGCTTGTCCGTGAGATCTGCCCTGTAGGTATTTTTAAATACAGAGACAGCGTGGTTGGTGATGAAACGGCAGGCATCACGGTTATCAGCTAGGGTTGACCCTTGACAAGCATTAAAGTTTTTTTTCAGGCAATTTTTGAATAGCTTCTTTGGTGACCTTCTGCCACAATAGCCAGTGGAGAACTCGCTGTGCAATAATATTTTAGTCAGGCGATGATTCTCCATACTGGAAGCATGTCAAAACGAGCGCAGATGGAACTTCAGCAGCATGGCCTCAATGCTGGTGATCTTCGCCTTTTCCAGAACTTCAATATTGGAAACGATGTCACTCCAGTGTATGTTACTGATCTTGCGTAGAAAGCCTTGGTGGAACCGCTCGAGGAGTCGCAGGTGGTGTCAGTATGTGACCCATGACTCTCATCCATATAGGAGAGTGGCGAGGACTATAGCTCTATATATCCTAATCTTTAGTGACCTTTAGGTGTCTGTTGTACCGCACACATTTGTCCAGTCTGCCAGATGTAATGCTCGCTCTGTTGTCGACCTCCTTGTCGATCCCAGCATCCGATGTGATGGCACATCCGAGGTAAACAATATATAATTAATAATATATAATGGCATATGACAGATTACATATTTCACAGCAGTTCTTTCTTACCTATCTCTCAATAATTTGCTTAGTTTGTGAAAGTTATAAGATTTTCCAGCATTCACTGCTATATAGAAGATCATATATTACACAATATTTCAGCACTCTTTCTTTGTTTTGTTCCCGGATAAATTGTTGGTATATCTACACGACTTCCATTCTCCCGTTTTCGTTTGTCTGATACGATTCTGCTCAGATCATTAAATTTTATCTAATTTTATTCGAGACTCATTAAGTTGTCCCACACCATGGACTGTTCATTTAGCTGTTAATCGAGATTTTGTCTTCTATACTTTCTTTTACAATAATGATCACCTTATACAAGGCCAATGAGAAACTCGATTAGAGGGTTACAGATTAAGAGGCACTGCTTATGCGGATATGAGTGTGAGATAACGCTTAACCCTAGACTTGAACCGGTCAAAATTATAGTGATTGGAGAAACATCCGCTTGGCAGCCTGTTCAACAGGGTCGTTCGTCGTGGAAAGAAGCTGATTGAGTGAAACTTAAAACTCAGCAAAGGAATACGAAGAGAACGAGGAAGGTTCGATCAAATGGGCGTGGAATAGCAGCTGTTTAAATATTAATGATAGACCAAAGAGAACCTTGCGATGTGTCATCTCTAAGAAAGGCCATGAACAGTAGAAAATAATTCATTACCCACAAAGAAGCGGAAACGCTTTCTATCTAAGACATCTTCAGTATCTGTCTATATTTCTGAGATGAGGTAATATGTACACTATTTACATTATTCGGACTCTTGTCCTCATCTTTGTCGCCATATTTATTACAACGTTTCGGCCCTTCAGTATCTGCCTATATTTCTGAGATGAGGTATTATGCACATTATTTACATTATTCGGACTATTGTGCTCATCTTTTCGCCATATTCATTACAAAGTTTCGGCCTTTGAGTATCTGTCTATATTTCTGAGATGAGTTATTATGTACCCTATTTACATTATTTGGACTATTGTCCTCATCTTTGTCGCCATATTTATTACAACGTTTCAGCCATTGTACGTTCCGGCCTTCTTCAGGTAGTTATAATGTCGAACTGAACACTTTATTTCGCTCACTGCGGTAGACTGTTCTAGTTCCACGCGCCATGTTTAATGGATGTCAGTTATCAGTTATCTCCTGTTAATTCTCCTCTCCAAGTTCTCCACTGCCATAACCGGGTATTGAACTCACACTCTTTGGGTCCTGTCACTGGATCTAACTAACGTCTTTATCCACTGTGACATGTGTACCTGAAGACTTCTTTCAGTTTTCCATCTGTCTCACAACAACACGTAGGATACTTGTCAGATTATGTCCACTGATAATAAATCTTGATAATTCTTGTATTTCTCTTAGGATTATCCCGTATTCTCTATAGTCAGGGATTTTTGTATTATTTTTTTTTAATTTTCACTGTCATTCAGTTGATCTTCTCTTCACCATATATGAGTATTTATCGAACGCATAATATTCCTGTTGCTTCTCGCTCTATAATCCAACTTGTTGGTGATGATTTTCACTGATATTAATTTTAACAACTTTTACAGTTACATTCAACATTCACTTATGGCGCCATTATCTTATTTATCGATCCCTTTCAAACATCTGCTAAGGTGTTGATAAATATCTTACCTCCTGTCGGCCATATTTTCTCTTCTTGTTTTCCTTGTCCTTAGGAAACGCCAGATACCGCTTCCGTTTCCACACAAACATGATCTAATAGGTTATTTTTATTCAAACAGTTGTGACATAAACATGAAATCATATGGTTCTTGATCTTTTCTCCAGTATATAGTCTGAATCCTTGAGTACGAGGGGGGTACACCATGTTGATTCCAGACACAGAAAGATAATTGCGGGAATAATTTTAAGAAGAAAACTATTAAAGGAAAGCAGAATGGCGAAACCAAACTTCGATTGTAAGAAAACAGTGTAGAATTGTAGGCGAATGAAGCTCGCAAAATGATAGGCACAGATTCAATACGTCCAATGGAAGCAATTATAAAAATTTAGATGTCTGGAAATCGTTTTAATAGATGTCCTAAATTGTGACAGAAATTCAACGGCCCACAATAATGGCGAAAATGCCCTTCAAATCTAATAAAATTATTAGGAAAAGTTCGTTAGATTGATTAACTCAATGTCTAGATATCTATATGATATCTATATGTTCGGAAATATATTCTTACACAGAGAAATCTTGAAATGGTATTAAAATACTTAAACAGACAATGGTGTGTGCGTCATGCGGCTATTTCTTACGTGTCCACATCTCAGTCGCCGCTGAATCGATCACGTGTCCAAACGATATCAACCGCTGACATATTTTGAGGTGCGGATCTTCACTTGGTGGCTAGAACAGTACCGATGGTCCCGGCTTCTTAGAAGGACACAGTACAAGGTCTATCATTTGAGATGAGTTATACACTACATTAACACCATCTAAAATGTAACAGAATCGATATCATTGCCCACTTGAAGAAGAGAAATATTTTTGAAATCATTTACCAGCGTCCCTTATCCACTTTTAAAACATCTATACCGACGACTAAAGAAGAGTAATAAATCCATGAGTCAGATTTGTTTTCATTTTTTTCAATTCTAATTTCAAATACAGGGCGTGTATCCCTTATCCGAAATTCTTGGAACCGAAATCGTTTCGGTTTTCAGATTTTTTCCGGAATTTGAAATAGAGGCTATTTAATTTCTGTATAGCATCTATAAAATGAGGCAATTTGTGGATGGACCCCAAACATAAACGTGATATTCCTTTACATTTTATAACACAGCTTATTGAAATTACTTTTATATAAGCGGCATATATTCATTCCGACGCTGAAGAATTCATTGCAGCGATATACGATCGAATTCATCATTTTTTGCTCTGTACAGTGTTTTCTTTTTTTCTATTTTTCATTAATTTCTGTTCAGAACGTTCGATACAAAACTTTAATAATTTCTCCTTTTGTTTTCTTAGGTTGTATATGATGGCTGTTCCAACGGTGAGGGAAGTGTTGCCCTAGCCATCGTGTGCAGATCCGCATCTTACAGTATATCAGCGGTTGATCCCATTTGGACATGTCATCGATCCAGCTGTGATTGAAATCTGCATGCGTAAGAATTAACCACGTGGCCCCCAAAACTATATAACATTGTCATTTGTTTAATTATTTTAATATCATTTGAAAGTTTCTCTCTATAAGAACATTTTCAGAACATATAGTTTAATGTAGATTAATCAATCCAGCATTAAAACTATAACTTCGAGAAATAGATAAAACGTAAATTTAAAAAAAAAAATAATAATCTGGATCATGCATTGATGAAGCGAATTCGTCAACGTCGAAGTGAACATATGCAGCTTATATAAAACTACCTTCAGGAGTATATATATATATATATATATATATATATATATATATATATTAGGTTGGTGCAAAAATAATGACGTAATAATGTCGTTTTTTTACCTATTTTTAACGTCAAAAACGACATTATTATGTCATTATTTTTGCAGAACAGAAGAAGGTGAGAGGACGAAAAGACTTCCAAAAATGGAAAACAATAAATTTTCCTAACTGAAAACACAGAAGTGGATTGTGGATTTAGAATTATCAAGGAACCTCAAACCCCGACAAGCCCACCCCGGTTTTGGTCGGCGTCCATATAAGCAGAGTCGCAGCGAGTGAAAAGGAGTTCCAGTTAAGTTCGCAGTGAAGTTCGCAGCTGAGTTGAATTGAGTTGGGCCCGCCTCGCAAAACGTTGACTGAAAGATTCCACGCAATTCCGAACTCAACTTCTAGCCAAGAACAATTCATTTTTGAAGAACGACTTAGACTCATACCACCAAAAATATCGCCTGAAGATACACCAAAAACCAGTTCATTGAAAAAAACAACTTAAGATGTTAAGACTCGCCTAACAAACACGAAGTGTCAAAATCCATATATTAGCGGTTTGGTAAGAAGACGCAGTCCTGTATTCAGCAACCAGATATAAAATATTGTTATCCTTTTTAACACATTTGAACTTTCCGAGTTATTATTTTGTTTTCTCTACATATACTTGTCCGGACTCAGCTTGCATTACAGCCCGGCGACTGACTGATTTCGTCTACCTAAGATCAAATCACAACGTGGGTAGGTCAGACTAGAAATCAAAACAGTTACTTCGGTAACCAGACGTCGGAGGCGAGCTGGGAACGACAAGGCTGATACCGAATCTAACCAGATTCCCATCCGAATCACTAAAAGGTTAGAACGTCACTTTTGGTTCCGCGACCAATACCAAGCCAGTTGGTCGTCACAGGACAGGATAGCACGACGGACGTGGCCAGGCAGACGTCACATTTGGCGCAGCGACACCCGGAGGACGTCACAGCTGAGCTGCTATGTAATATCAATCCCCCCCTATATAGCAGTAAATACTAAATAATTTCATTTGTGATGAAAAGAAGACTTGATGCAAATGAGACGTGATTCTATAGGAACATGCAGAGAGTAATACGGACTTAACGCATGGACAACGAGGAAGATTTAAGAAAAATTGAAACAAAATGCAACAAATCGGTTGTCCACATATTGAAGAAAAAAGTCTTTGGTAATTCGATACCCACCGGATATATTCAAGGCAAAATTAGTGATGAGAAACAACGGCTAACCAACCTAATGAGATTTTGTAAATGGATGGCAGAAAAAAGGAGTAGCATGTAGGTTAAAAAGACAAAATTTCTACAAAAATAGGAACTTAGGAAGGGTTATGACCGCCCACCTTCTGAAGAGATAATGAGCTTAAAAGAAGAATTAGTGTCATAAGTTTATGTATTACAGAGGATAAAAATAATGGTTGAGTGATAGATTTATTAGTTAAATTTCAGTAAATAATTTTCGATCTGTGTAATTAGAATTGAAAGATTGACTCAAGTATATTAACGAAGAAGGCGATTTTAAATATATTTTGTAGAAAATTCATGGTTTCTTCATCATTCAGCCAGAGAGATTAACTCAAACGCTTCGCGTCGTTATTAACGATTGACTGAAAATTGATAATTACATTACACCAATAGAAGGAGGCTGAAAAAACCATGGGACGAATATGTATGCAATAACGAGGTTTTAGATAAAAAGGTGATAAAAAGGACACTTACTTATTGTCAGAAGGAGACAGCTGAAATTTCTAGGCCCATAATGAGTAAAAGGGGGTTGAATAATTTGACACTGGGAGGGTAGCCTGAAGTCAAGAGGGAGAGAAGAAAAAGAAGATATGACCTTTTTTAGAGTGAGATTCACCCTGTACAAGTTTTGATGTAGATGGTTACGTTAAGTCGTAACTGATCCAGATAAGAGTAAAAATAGCGGTTAACTCAATACGAGAGACACCGATTTGAACTCGGCTCGAAGATTCTTCTTTTCTTGTCGAAAATTATTACGTTGTTTGCACACCCACTTTTACACTAGCTACAAAAGAAAAGATCTATTAGTGAATATATTCTTACCAATAAAAAAATGTGTGGAAGTAAAAGATTGTGAAGCTTGAAAATATCTGGAGTTTTTGACAGGAACCAAAAGAATCAAGAAATACGAATATGACAGTCGTACCAATGATTAACGTAGCACTTGGAAGGATCGCAAATGAAGAGATTAGAATTACTGAAATATGAACACGATTTCCCTAACTAAACTAACCACATGAATGTAAGTGTATTTCTTTAAAATTATCTACTGGTTGATATGACAAACCTTTATCTTTCTAAGGCTACAGTGACTCGAACATCTTTGTTTAACCTTGCAACTAATAAGGTTATTGGTCTTTCAAAGTGGGTGCTGGGTATTACAATAAACTACATCCATCATCAAGGAATCTACTTGGGAATTTGGAGCTTTTGAGGAGCGATAAATCACGTCATAATTGCTATTGTTCCGAGGCGGCAGTACCTGTTAGGGACACAGCTATGGGCAAATAGTGAATAACCTAGACAAAGACCAAAAGACTAGCGAATGTAAAAAATGTATTGTAAATTTTAACACCTCCAAAAGGAAACTGTTGTCTTTTACTCATTTTAGGAAATAATTTTCTCCTCCAGGAGATAACTTCGTTTTGCCTTTTTGGCGCCAAGTTTTCAAATGACAGAATATGGAATGATTAGATTGAATCAATTACAAGGTCTGCTTCTCGTAATAGTGCTTCAGTATGTCGTGCCAATTAATTTTTCTCGTCAGAGTCCATCATGCTCGTTTGTCAGTTAACGATTCGTCCTGGCATTGAAGAAAGCCACCATATCTTTTCTGTTGCTAACCGGAATTCTTGACAAAATAAAATATCTGCAATGTTATAGATACTGACCTGGCATCTCGGATTCAGTCACTTTCCTACCGTCGTAACGCGACTTCCCTCTGCCTTTTTTGAAAAATATATTCATGGCAATTGTTCTGATGAGCCTTACTCTTTGTCACCTCAACTTCCTGAATTTAAGAATCTAGTTTCTCACCCTTTACTGTTGAAATAGCTTGGTTTAACAATAACATTCTCTTTATTAGTTTATTCTCCCGAATATCTTATCGCTCTTATCTTCACTAAAGTTTTAACCTTTCAATTTCAGTCATCTGGTGCGTCTTAATGGCCTTATCTCTTGCTTGAGGTGAAAGAATTAATTAAATAAATAAACTTAAACTATATTTTATATCCTTTCTCGTAAAACGTCATTATTTTTAGAGCGCCTCAATAGTTAAAGGAATTGAACTTGTATTTGTCAAAAATTGTTTAGTATCCGAACACCATAATATATTATCTTGAGCTTGATTATACTATCGTTCAGTCGATTCAATTTTCAATAAAACTGCGAAGTTAATTATATACTTCTAGTAGGTGGCCTGAATGTCTTGACACAGTTCTACAGCAAGAAAGAATATAAATCATATTTATCGACCCGTTCAAGAGAATAATCCAAGTGAGCGTCATTTCGAGTTGGGACGCTGAAGTTCAACTCTAGATGGACAGAATGATTCGCGATGCTCTACTTGAATGTCATTTTCTATCCTATGTCAGCGTATGGAATTACGATTTCTTAGAATTATTAAAAATTCCGAATATCCAGCGGTTCCTCCCAGCCCCAGGACCTAACATCGGCGCCTCATGAATTGAGGTGGACATTGTAGCAATTACTGCAATAAGCTAATATTTTTTTTCAATCATTTCACTCCAAGCCAAGCGATAATGCCACGAAGACGGAAGTGAGTGAAAGAGAATGAAAAGGTTGAGTAGAAAGGACAGTAAAATTAACAGGTTCCTCGAAGCCAGAAGATTGTGATTGACGTTACATGTATTCTTTTTTAAGATTGTAAGTGGCAGAGAACCATAAACAGGAAAAAGTTTCCACAGACAGGAAGTAATATAAAAGAAAAATTTAGAATAGAACTTACGGTTACATCTATCTCGTTCGACAGTAAAATGTTGAAATCAAGTTATCAAACTAGTTGTATGCTTAAATCAATCTAGTTAAAGTATGCAGAAGGGAAGCACATCTAAACAATTGTCTGTAAAATAATTATTGAAAATAAAAAAAAAAAACAGAGTTAATCCATGTCGCGGCGGTTGGAAAATGACTGATGCCGAGATGTTAAGTTAGGCCCGATTATATGACAAAGCCTTATTTAGGTTTTGTCAAGAATCTTGCCATATATTGCAAGAGCACCTGACTAAATATGGTAGCAATATTCAATGCACGTACGAATGGTAGTTTTATAAATGTTCAAGGTGGATTATGACCAGATGAAATTGTCTGGAACCGCAGAGTGAACCAATTTTCCGAACATAAGCGTTTAATTCAAAATAAAAACTCCACTTCAGGGCGGTGAAAAATGTGAGCACAAGAAAACCCAGAGGGTTACTATCCTGATGGTTAGCATCAGTCAAATTGATGGAAGCCAGAAAAAAGATTCTCTATGGTGATTAAATAATAGCAGTTTCGTTTTGTTGGGGTTGTAATTTACAAGCCATTCCTTGCTCCTGTTAACGTCTGATTGTAAATGATTTTCGAGAGCAGTTGCCAGTTTTACTTTATCAAACCTGTTAGCCTTACTACTACAGCAAGAGGAATTCATCATCAGAAATAACTATTTGGAAACTGATGTCATCCGGAAAGTCTTTGGTCAAGAAAAGAATCAACATAGGTTCAAGGAAAGAGTCCTGCCTGCCCCTCGCATTAACCCTTACAGCCCTGCGTTTCTGAACAATTTTAATCCTTCTGCCTGAGCTCCTGGGTCAAAATTCGCAAATGATTGGTATGTAATGTTTCACGGTTGATATAATAATAGTTACAGATAATTACCCACCGTTTAACCGGTGGTTGGGCATTATGGCATTTTTTCGACCAACGGTAAAGCGGTGGTTAGAGCTGAAAGTGTTAAGAATATTGACCATTTGAGCTCTGCGTTCCTGAACAATTTTAACCCTTATGCCTGAGCTCCTGGGTCAATTTTCACAAATAATTGGTATATAACGTTTCACGGAAGATATAAAAATACTTACAGATAATTACCCACCGTTCAACCGGTGACTGGGCATTAAGTAATTTATTTTCTACCACTACCTGTGGCAAAGCATCACGCCATTTTTCTCTAGTCCAGGTAAAACGCTGGTCAGGGTTCAAAGTCTTAATGAGAAATGACTGAGAAGCGTATCCGTTCAATATTATCTTCATTACACAATTTTTAAAAAATGATTGGATTAAGCTAAATATTCGTCCAGAGAAACAGTACCTTTTGAGCATGTGGAGAATGTAATCATGTCTAATCCTATTTAGATAAATATATAAATATCGTTTTCTCGAGGAAAATTTTCGCTGTAAAACCCTGCATCTGACCTACTTTCCCGAATTTGTATTATTTTAAATCACCAAACAAAAGAATATTGTTTGCATTTGGACAATTTTTCTCATCTTTTGTCATAACGTTTCAGATTTTGTGCTCTCCGGCTTCCATCAGCTGTATATCGATCAGAGTCACCTTCAAGGACTTCCGAATTGAACGTTTTATTTAGTTTACGGTGTTAGACTGTTCTCATTCTACTGCCTATATCTATGTATATTTATTGTATCTCTCACTTTTGACATTACCTAATTATTACCCGCCCTGTTCGCACTGAGTGCAAGTCTTGCATAAGCCTCCTCTTCTGTGGAGGTTTTTTTGTTGACGCTCTCAACCGGGCGATCAGTAGTTGGTTTGTTCGGAGGTAAAATGAGAATATAAACAAAAAGGGTTTTAAAATTATCAATTTTATTAACCACGTCGAAGTGTACATTTTTAAACTAGCCAGTGGGGTTCCTCTGTTGCCCACCACTGGAGAGCAAGTTCCTCGGGACATGAAATAACCACGTCTATTGTGTATGACGTGTAAAAACTTACTCACTCAAAAGCTTTCTAACTCAAATAGTTCCACGTTCAGCTCAGCCAATGAAAATCCACATCTCTATTTTGTTTACCAGCTGACCCCTACGTCAGCCTCAGAAGGTCTGAGCCAAATACATTGCCACTAAAAAATAATACTTTGAAACTATTATTTGACACAAGTACAAACCAACTGACAATTGCAATATCTATATATATATATATATATATATATATATATATATATATATATATATATATATATATATATATATATATATATATATATCTCCTTTATTTTTCCCGTTTAACACTTCCTAGATATTGCTCACCCTGTTTCCACTGAGCCCAATTACACACTGCTCTGCCCAGGGTTTGTACTCACAATCACTAGGTCACCAAATTAACTAAGGAACAGTTTAATCCACTAGACTAATGGTTCTTGAATTGATAATGTTTAGGTGCGCCTGGCATTCCAGAGAAATATGTGTTCAGTTATAATAAATAAATATATTTACTTTATTATACTGCGGTAACAGTCTCGTTCAAATTTATGTGAATTAGGCTTTTCTGCTCTCACCAGTATTAAGTGCAAAAAGTGAGGAACTCTTCAATGTATTGAGAGTATTGAGAGAGTTTGCCTATGAAATATACGGCCAAACATTGAAGAAATCGCTAAAACTTATCTGAATTAAGTGTAAAATGAGAAGAACTGTTCAATGTACTGACGAGGAAATGAGAGTTTGCCTATGAAATATACTGCCAAACATTGAAGAAATCGCTAAAACTCATCTGAATTAAGTGTAAAATGAGAAGAACTCTTCAATGTACTGACGAGGAAATGAGAGTTTACCTATCAAATAATCGACCAAACATTGAAGAAATCGCTGAGACTCATCAAGCTATTGTTTCTGATAAACCCAAGGATGAATAAACTTTAGGTATGTTTAATTTTATAATTTGTATTGCATTATGTTTTCTGCAATATTTTACTTCATTTTAACATATTTTTCTAAAATTTATTATATAGTTGGCCTACAATTATTGGTAGGATTTCAAGTTGGCCCCGACTTCAAAAACTTTGAGAGCCACTAGACTATTATCCCGTAGGACAATCCTCGACGGAGAACACGGAGTTTAAACCTGCTGCTGCATGTCATGCTTGACGGGGCTCACTGAAGCTATTCTCCGTCGCTAAAACTGCTGCTGTTAAAGTTTTTGCTGCCATATCTCTTAGCGGCTCCCATATCGTATTTATCTTTATACTAGATCTACAATGGAGGACCTCATGGCCTACTATATAAGCTTATTATTTCAGCGTATATGCAGGCGCTCGTGATAGCAACAAAAAAGGTCAGAACAATAGTCTGAATGTAAATAGTGTGAATAATGATAAATTCTTTTTTTAAAGTTTTTCAGCCCAACCAGGGCGAGAGTGCCACTACCACGCAAGTAGTTACAGAGAGTGAGAGCAAGAGTAAAGAGGCAGAAAAAGAGGAAAGGATGAAGAGAAGTACGGGGAATAGATCAAGACATCTGGATATGTCAATAGACATTGCATTTCAATCAGGGAAGCAAGTAAGAGGAAAGGAGTTCAACCAACGGGTAGTGCGAGATATGAAGCTATTGGAATAGAAGGGTTCAAACGGAAAATAAAGATACTGGTTTTTTGGAAGCGGTTTGTGCTCATAAATTTTCATCTGTCATTCAAACACAATAATTGTAAAGGTAAATCACTGTTGGTACCTGTTTGCTTATTATTATTTCCATAACGCAATAAGTAAAGTGTTGAAGATTTAGTTATATCACTGCCTCTCCATGAGAAAGATTTTGTACTGATTTATAACGCAAATTATATATCAGTAAATTTAGTTCAACAACTATTTGAAAAGATCTTTATTTAGATCCTTTTTCTTAACAACATAATCTTCTGACTAGTATTCATCTAACATTTATCATTACTAACAGGACCAGGATTTGTCGGTAGTTCGACAGATATCGGTATATAAAGTGGAATTCGCCGAGCCGAGTTCAAATTCTCAGTTAGTCTAATGCGTTCATTTTCACACAAGTAATTGTGGGGAAAGGTTGAATCTGTTAAAATACTTCTACTCCTTTTTTTTTCTCTTGAATGTCAAGATTCGGAGTGTCGGGACATCGTTACAATAAAATAAAATATGGTTGCGCGGTTGCTCGCAGCTCGGCTGCTTAGAATAATCCAACGATTTTCACTGAAAAAATAAAATCCGGCAGAAAAAGACAACGTAGTTTCAATAAAAAGACATTAGTTTCTAGTCTATAACCAACTGCTTGTGTTCTTGTCTATATATTAAAGACGATGTACCAAAGTGGAAAGTCCATGAGAACAATTACCATAAAAATCTGTCTATATTTCTGAGATGAGGTATTATGTACACTATTTACCTTATTCGGACTATTATCCTCATCTTTGTCGCCATATTTATTACAACGTGTCGGCCGTTCAGTATCTGTCTATATTTCTGAGATGAGGTATTATGTACACTATTTACCTTATTCGGACTATTATCCTCATCTTTGTCGCCATATTTATTACAACGTTTCGGCCTTTCAGTATCTGTCTATATTTCTGAGATGAGGTATTATGTACATTATTTACATTATTATGACTATTATGCTCATCTTTGTCGCCATATTTATTACAACGTTTCGACCCTTCAGTATCTGTCTATATTTCTGCGATGAGGTATTATGTATATTATTTACATTATTCTGACTATTGTCCTCATCTTTGTCGCCATATTTATTACAACATTTCGGCCCTTCAGTATATGTCTATATTTCTGAGATGAGTTATTGTGTACTCTATTTACATTATTTGGACTATTGTCCTCATCTTTGTCGCCATATTTATTACAACATTTCGTCCGTTGTAAGCTGCGACCTTCTTCAGGTTGTTGGAATGAAGAACTGGAGCTTTTATTTCGCTCTCTGAGCTTGACTGTTCGAGTTTCACGTACTATGTGTAATGGATGTCACTTTTCCCCTGTTAATTCCCCTCCAAGTTTTCCACCGTCTTAACCAGGTATTGAACTCACACTGTTTTATCCACTGTGCCATGTGTCCTCAAGGTTTTAGTTCGATCCAGTGAGAGGACCGAAAGAGTTAAGGTGGTGGAGAACTTGGAGACGGGAATTAACAAGACACATCAGGAACATCCTTAATGAAGGTAAGGAACAAAGTAGGACCTAAGACAGATACCTGCGTTTGTCGGATAGTAGCTGGAGATAGGTAGGAGCTCCTTACATTTTTCTTTGTTGTATACATATATACTATATATTGCTTTATATATATATATATATATATATATATATATATATATATATATATATATATATATATATAGTTTTGTGTATGTCTTAGTAGGATAAAAGTCTCTCTGAGAACAAAGTAAGTTTTTTCATTCTTTTTGGTTTCAGCAATTGTGTTCTGCCACTAAACTACCGTCTTATGACTAGGTTGGTGCAAAAAAATGACGTAATAATGTCGTTTTTTGGCGTATTATTTAACGTCAAAAAACGACATTATTACGTCATTATTTTTGCACCAACCTAATATATTACGGATATAATAATGCTCATAATAGGGGAAATAAATGGCAGAATAAATATTTTTCACCTCATTCTCTCAGTTTGCATCATAATTGGGTATGACCACAAGGCAGCGGGGGTATAAAATCCGACTTTTCTTTCTCTTTATTGGACAGTAAGAGTAACTATTTCCAACTAGAAATTATCGGGTATCAGGCAGATTCTACACACTGATCATAAACGTAATGCTCATGCTTACAACAAATTTCAAGCATTTTTTCCATTTTCTCATTCGTTTCCTGTCCTCATTTCGGATTGATTATATTTTGTTTCTGTCGTCTTTCCCATCAACATCACTATTTCATATCTTACATTGCATTTTACACTCATCGTCTTTTTCACCTAGCTAACTCTAAGTCTGCGGTTAATCGATTTTGGTATCTGCCAAAATAATAGTATAAACTACAACAATCAACCCCCAAACCGAACAAATAGTTTTAATTAAATTCTCAAACTGTGAAATAAGTGATATAAACAAATTTTTACTACGTTAATAAAAACAACGATTAAAAAAATAAGTAAATAAATAAATAAAATAAGAAACAAAATAAAAACAAGCCAAATAATTTAACCCAAATAAATAAATAAACAACTTCCGGTAAAATAACCGCCATAATAGACTACCCACAATGCACCACTGACGCGTATATATATAAATAGCCGAGAAAAAATTACAGCACACATGGCCTGACGATTGCATATAGCATAAAAGAGACTGTCGCCTCTAAGTGCTGACTTGTATGTTCATATATATATATATATATATATATATATATATATATATGGATGCATGTATAAATGTGTAGGTGAATGTATATATATATATATATATATAGCTATATATCTATATCTATATATATATATATATATATATATATATATATATATATATATATACATATGTGTGTGTGTGTGTGTGGATATGTAATTTTATGTATATACATGTATATTTATCAATACATGTGTATGCGGTTGTATATGTATTTGTATATGTATACAGGTTTATGTGTGTGTATATATATATATATATATATATATATATAT
The DNA here is from genome assembly GCA_963932145.1 of Acanthosepion lycidas. Taxonomy (NCBI): domain Eukaryota; kingdom Metazoa; phylum Mollusca; class Cephalopoda; order Sepiida; family Sepiidae; genus Acanthosepion; species Acanthosepion lycidas. The sequence continues at coordinate 2,678,280 of OZ010605.1, forward strand.
ATATATATATACGCAAATATATACGTGTTGTGTTTGAATATATGTATGAGTTATGTATGTATGCATATGTATGTCTCTGTGTGTGTATATAGATATATATTTATATCTGTGTATATATCTACATGCATGGTTATATATATAAATATGTATATAGTCTAATTTTAAAGACATGAAATTTTTTATTGTTCCCTTCAAATCTTATTTCATTTTGAAATAGTTTCAAATTAGATTTGAAAAGTTAGACTATAATTAAGAAATAATACTCATCTCGAAATAGTTTCAAATTAAATTGATGACATAAATTTTGACTAAGAAATATTGCTCCTTAACCATTACTCACAATATTAAAAATATCAATATTAGGAATTTTTTACATTTTGTATATTAATATAATATTCAAGTTATATTAAATTCCTAGTTTATTTGTGGAGGATTTAAACATTTAAGTTAGTATCAAACGTTTAAAAAAATATACAAATCTGTGTTTTTACAATTTGGCAATGATATGCACACATACGTTAAATTTCTTAATTTACGTCTCCAAATTTTTTATCTTTTACTTCTGACATCTTTAGTTCTCCCCTTTTTTTCTCTCTTTATATCGTTTCCGGTGAATTGACCTATTAAATAGGCCAATGTCTGACCCTTACCCCATTCCTTTTGATTAAGTATTATAATAAAAAGAAGAAAACTTACGATCTCTCCCTTCCCTCTCTAATTTAGACCATGTCTGTCACATTTTCTCTCACCATTCTCTATATCACCTTGCATCGGCTAATAATACCCTCTAAAAGTGTAAGTTTAAATTCAATTTTTTCATCTTTGCAAGTGAGGTCTGATGATGTAGGAAACAAGAAAATCCCTAGAGTAACAGATTATAATCTTATGGAACCTTAAATTTATCTAGTTTTCTTTAAATTAAATTAATATATATATATAAAAGTGAACATAGATGGCAATACTTAGAGGCGACAGTCTGTTTCATGCTATATGCATCTATCTCTAATATTGAGCACTTTATCCCATGAAATATAGCACACCTTAAGACTATATTTCTTCATATACTCACGGCAGGGGAGTGAGTGGATTTTTAGCGTATTTATTTTTAGAAACATGCCCATTGACTCAATTCGCTATGCGAAGAGTCTCGCTATATTAGCTATAATAGTCACTGTTTGCAAACCCATACCTACTCCCTAGAGAGCTCAACTGAAATTAATATTTATTTCAGAAGCCAATATAACGTCATCCACAGACTGACTGTTTCGCTGTTTCACTGCTCATCAGTGTGTCTAGACATTCGGTTGCCTCTAGCTCGGATCGAAACACGACTGAATATATATATATATATATATATATATATATATATATATATATAGAGAGAGAGAGAGAGAGAGAGAGGGGGAGAGAGAGAGAATGAGCAGAAAAGGTCGAGAGACCACTCGAGAGTTAAAAGGAAAGCACGCCGGTTAAACGGTTCACTCCCACAACTACATCCACCTATATCTCTCTCGTCTGCAGCAGAAGATTGCACCCAAATAAAATCTGCCTACTGCTATAAGCATATCATGTTTTTATTCTTTAGGTGAAGATTTGGACAAATAATTATTTCTTAAGCCACAATTGTTTCACTGGAAAAATCGGCCCCCTGAGAACGAACATGTCTTTTCTGAACTGCAACGCTACAGCTTTATAGAGTTCATGGACGCTAAAAAACGTTTACCTTGGTATCCTGGAGAAGTATTTAAAATTAAGATTGTCTTGCGTTCCTGGCATCGCCTTTTATCTCAGTTGGTATCTTGCGAATGCATGCTGTTGAGTCCCTTGCAAATTTAGTCCTTAGATTACCAATTAGATCTTGATAGCGATTCTTTATTTTTATCTCATCATTGTTTGTCTTTGTCTTGGTATCGTTACTCGTGTCTCTGAACATCTTAAGATTGCAGATTGTGTAAAAACATAGAAAGGACCCACGTAAAACCATACATTCAGGGTTGATCAGTGCATAAAGAAAATCTGAGCTTATGCGGATTGTTCTGTTTACATATTTTCTATGCTGAACTAAACGTAATACAAATCCTGAGAGTCATTTAAACTAGACGGCTACCGTTATAATGCTTCTGACGAGGAAGAATTGGTAGGAATTTAAGATTATGATGATAACAACTGACCCTTGAAGAGACTGAATTATGTACTATTCAGTGAAGCATGCACGTGGAGATCTTTTTCTACAAAGTAGCAGATCTTAGGTCAAAGCTGTGTGATGTCCCCCGGTGTCGCTGCGCCAAATGTGACGTCTGCATGGCCGCGCCCGCCGTGCTCTCCTGGTCGCGGCGCCAATTGTGACGTCACATCGTCTGTCTCCGCGCCGTCACCGTCCTATCCTGTCCTGTGACGACCAATGTGACTTGGTATTGGTCGCGGCACCAAATGTAACGTTCTAACCTTTTGCTGATTCGGATGGGAATCTGGTTAGATTCGGCATCAGCCTTGTCGTTCCCAGCTCGCCTCCAACGTCTGGTTACCGAAGTAACTGTTTTGATTTCTAGTCTAACCTACCCACGTTGTGATTTGATCTTAGGTAGACAAAATCAATCAGTCGCCGGGCCGTAATGCAAGTCGAGTCCGAACAAGGGTAATACCGCACAAGTATATGTAAAAGAAAATAAAGTAATAATTCGAAAAGTTCAAATGTGTTAAAAAAAGGATAACAATATTTTATATCTGGTTGCTCAATACAAGACTGCGTCTTTCTCCCAAACCGCTATTATGGATTCGTGACACTTTGCGTTTGTTAGGCGAGTCTTAATATCTTAAGTTGTTTTGTTTGTCGGGGTTTGAGGTTCCTTGATAATTCTAAATCCGCATTAAGGGCTTTTCTTTTTTCTCAGTCAGGAAGAATTATTAATTTCCATTTGTGGAAATCTTTCGTCCTCCTAAATTTTTCCTTTCTCATATTGGTATCTTACCCATACCCTCAGAGGGTGTCAACGGGTTTCCTCTATCTCTCACCGATCCCTTCAGGGGGAGTCAACAGGCCTCTCCTCCTTCACATGATTACCGTCGCCTACCGCTCACGCCACCATTCAGCCAATGGGCGCCCAGCAGTGTGGGTGTGACTAGACTACCCTCGATTTAAAAAATCTTGCTAAAAAAAAAAAAATAATTATCTTCCTTTTTTTTTTCTTTTTCTTTTCTTTCTTTTCTTCTGTCCGACAACAAATCCTTAGACTCTTATCTTAACCGAATCCCATCTGGAGTTCATCAATCGATACTTTTCGCCAGCATCAAGTGGGTGGTCATCTGGCGACTTCGCATTCTGTCGCTAATTAAATGTTCCGATAAAAAACTTTTATCATGTCCAGGTTTGACATAGAACAGGTGTTTTTCCCAAATGATATGGGGGTGGTCTAACCGACATTTTGGTTTCGGTCAGAGTATGACCTAATTAATTTTTATCTCTTAGCATTCTCTACCGTAGGCAACTCGGACAGTTTGAAACTTTCCTTATTGCCATTTTTCGTGATAGATTCTTATCACCTAATTCTCGCCTTTTCTTCTTTTTTTTCACGCAACCATAAATAGTGTCACATCTGACTGGCTAGAACTTTATTCTTAAATTTTGAATATAGGGAAAATGAGGCTGATTCTACTCTTGGAAAATAGCATGGCTTCTTCAGACAAAGGAAAATATACACGATACACGCATATATATCGGCGTGGTGTAATGGTTAGCAAGCTGGTCTTGATAAAACTGTTACAATTGAATAGTGAGTTCGATCATCGCTGGGTGCCCCATAGTTTCGTCCTTGTGCCACATCTAAGCCTCGCTTAGAAAATCATTATATATATAGTTTATGAAAAACTAGGTAATCTGTATGGGTAAACCCAAGGAGGATAAAATCCAGAGAGCTCAATGTAAATACAGAGCAAATAATTTTTTTGTCTCAACCTTTGGAAGTAAAGTCTGATGATCTGCAGCCTTTTAAAAGGGTTGTGGTGAAATAATTTATTACATGGAACCTTAAAGTGTTCTGTTTTTATTTAAATTATATATATATATTTTTATTTAAATTATATATATATATATTTGTATGTAGGGTGCCTCCTTATTAATAGTTTATACAAGTACATCGATGCTAGTAACCATGGTCTGTACAGAGACGATGGGTTAATCATAGTAGACAAATGTACCCCTAGAAAATGCGACGTAATTCGTAAGAAATTACACTGGTTATTTAAAAAAAATTGGATTCAAACTGGACATACAAATAAACACACTAGTTAGACGTTACACTAGACGTACGTAATAGTACAGTTTCACCATATAGAAAAAATAACCAGGAACCACAATATGTCGACGTAAGTTCTAACCCCGATAAACATATTTTGAAACAGAAAGGAATTAGCCACAGATTGTCCATTAATCATCAGATAATAACATCTTTAATAAAAAACAAAACAAAAAAAAAACTAGTTTATGAACAAGCTTTAAAAATAGTCGGCATAGAAGTAAATTAACAAATATTGACACGAATAATTCCCCCAAAATGGAAAGTGAACATAAAAACAAAACTAGAAAAGTAGTATGGTTTAACGCCCCATAGAATTTAGCGTTTAAAACCAATATAGGTAAAATATTTTTCAAATTACTAAAAAGAACTTCCCCCAGACAAATATGTTACATAAAATTTTCAACAAAAACAACGTCAAACTAAGTCATAGCTGTATGCCTAACTTGACTAATCTAATTAATAAGTATAGTAGGAAAAAAATAAAAGACAAACCACGAGCCGTCCCCCAAAGTGTAATTATAGGAATAAGGAAGGCTTCCCTCTACAGGGCAAGTGCCATCAAGCGTGCGTGGTCTATCAAATAAAATACATTGTCTACGTTAAATTTAACAATATTGACAAGAACCCTAAAGTTTATTTAGGATCCACCCAGAATAGTTTCAAAAAACGATATTATAACCACCTCAGTAGTTTCAATGGCGAAACCTATAAACATAGTATTACCCAGTTCACATATATATGGAATATTAAACAAGAAGATAATAATGACCCCATTTTGAAATGGAAATATTAAAAATCTTTATAAATATAAGGCAGGTGATAAGTACTATTCTCTATGTATGGAAGAAAAACTAGCTATCGCTAACTACAAGGAACCTAAAAATTTATTGAACCTATAATCGGAAATTCTTAGTAGGTGTAAGCATAGGAAAAGCTGGTTATTAGAATAGGTTTTGCTTGTTTTGTTTTGTTGGTTGCTCAATAAAGTACATATCCCCGTTGTTTGTTTTTTCTATTTATTTTTTATCAAGTGGTCGTAGTTAATTTATATTTAATATTTAGGCATTTCAATAACTTAGTTCCTTCATTTATATATATATATATATATATATATATATATATATATATATATATATATATATATATTTAGGCAGCATATATTCGTTCAAACATGAGTAAATAATTTTGATGTCGATTAGTTTTAATTGGAATCCTTTCAAGTTAGCTGATTAATTTTTTGTAAATTTTGTCAGAAAAATACCAAAATTCTTTCGAATAGTTTTTATTTTCCCAAGTACTTTCATCCTCATCTGAGACCATCTTCCGGGAGTTGTCTGTGTGTATGCATATGGGTTTCTGCGAATTTAAAACATTTCAGATGTCCGTTTTTTATTTTTTTATTTTTTTTATTTACAGCATACGCACCGTCCTACTCAATTTTCTAAGTCTACCAAAAAAATTAATAACAACGAAATCTAATTGACATATGTTTAAATTATTTGATATATATATATATATATATATATATATATATATATATATATATATATATATATATATATATATATAGTGGACTCTCCCGCTGTATTTGACGTATCAAGCAGCTCAGTTCCTAGGAACCGACAGCCCAGTTAGCAGCATATATGATTTGATTATAGGAGTGAAGGCTTTTTGCAAAACCAACCACACTTTTTATATTACCCTTCTCTTACTTATATGCATACCTATATTCAGAGAAATAGTAACAAAATCTAATACACATGTCCATTCAAAGGAATATAGAAGAATATATATTATTTACGAACTGGCGACTACTGTGATTTATACGTCTATTACGTTGGTGCAAAAATAATGTCGTTTTCTCATATAGTAACATATGTGAGAAAACGATATTATTTTTGCACCAACCTAATACTATGCTAAACGAACCTCTCTTTCTGAGGATGCCACACGTTGGGCGGGCGCCTGTCAAATCGATCTCGTGAAATTCGAACGCGTTTCTCGTGGCCGGGAATCGAGCGTTTTTACCACCCTGTCATGCGTCCATAACATATATAAGTAGATACATATAATCGAGGAGTAAATTTGAGGTAGATATGAACAGACGCAGAGAAGATTAAATCTATTGGCGCGTTGACAAAACAAACAAATGATTGAAATATTCAAACTGAAAGGTAGGTTATACAAATGAAGAAAATGCAAGAGGGCGACAGAAGATGATTGGGAGAAGAATCGATTTTAAAACTGTGTACGTGTTTGCGAGATATACACGTAAGTACGTCCATTCTAAAAGATGGAGTCCACTGGAAATCAATTGATTGGTTGCTTTACGATATGAATTGGAGTGTCAAATTTTACATATTTCCTTCGGTAACTCATTAACTTACTATCCATGAACTATACCTGAAAATGCCCACTTATCTCCTTTCATTACCGTTTGATTTGTCTCTATATATACTAGTCGAATTATTTGCGCCTTGCTGAGTGCCACACATCTTTTTGTAAGAAAATGGTTTTTGATTTTAAGTCATTGCTATAATTTGTGGAGAAAAATGATTTATTTCTTTATTGCTCAATAATCCTGCCGATGTAACCTCCATCTTCTGGCTTTCTCCTTCGATATTTTGGATAAGAGCCATACTTTTATTGAAATTTGAATTTAATTTAAATAAAAGTGATAAAATAAAGTGGGGGCGAAAAAAGGGCCTCATCTGACCCCTTTGATTGAATGATTTGATGAGAAGAGTCCAACAACAACATGAGAGGTGAATTGTAACAACAAATGAATATTGTAAGGCACTATCCACTGTTTAGTAATTTCTTGCTCAACTTGACGTTCATATTGTCTCATTTTGATCTTCCCGATTTGACTGCTTGTTCGAATTTAAATTTAATTTAAATTAAAGGGGAATAATTTTCTGATGCGCCGATGCACCTCGGGGACCCCTTCGATAAACATGTAATGTACGTATCCAAGTAAACTAAGAGTGATTCCCTTTATTAAATTTAAGTTTAACTTATATCAAAGGGAAAACAAAATTCAGTGGAGAGTTGTCACCCCTCCCGGGATCCCATTTGATAAAAATGAAGTATACCTACCTAAGTACGGTGGGTAATTTAGTTCAGAATAGATATATTAGGTTGGTGCAAAAATAATGTCGTTTTCTCACATAGTAACATATGTGAGAGACATTATTTTTGCACCAACCTAATAGTTATGAGTATCTATCTCCAAAACACTAAGAGGAGTTCCATAACAAATAAACAGATAGTAAAAGGCTACGACTTTATATATATATATATATATGGATTGGAATTTATCGACGTTTCGTTTCCTGTTTAAACAGTCAGGGTTATCTACTATTAGCACAAATTGCAATAAATTTTGACAAGTGACAAATCAACCTACGAGAGAGTGTGGTATATGCGTGGCCAAGATAAGAAAATCATTTTTTTTTATTATTAGTAATTATCATAAAAAAAAAACAATCTAATTTCTTTCTGAATTTCTGGGACGATGAGATATCATTATTTATAATATTTATATTCGGACTATTCTCCTCAACTTTGCTGTTGTTATCTTAAAGTTTTGCGCCCCCCCGCCAAACCTCAGAATTCCTCATGTGTGTATAGATCTTAATCTACTAGGATTTTTTAACCGAGTCCTTTTAATATCGGAGGCTAGACTGTTTTAGTTTCCCTACACATGTCTAGAAATGCCGTTTACTTCTCGCATGTCTTCGGGACACAGGTGTAGTAGTTTAAAGTGTGGATTTTCAATTAGATGATATACTGGTTGACATTTCAATCCTTGGATTTGGCAGTGTGTACGTCTACCCAGTGGAAACTAGTGAGCAATAACTGAACAGTAATGAATAAAAATAAGACAGAGACGATATCACAAGGCATAAGCAATATGACGAGTACAGTCTCCGCCATATTTCAGCATGGTATAAATATAAATATGTGGTGCAGTAATGGATAGTGGCTCGGAATGAGGAATCCGAGAGCCGAGTTCGAATTCCAGTCGAATCCATTACGTTTACTTCCGTGCTAATACACTTGGGAAAGGAATGAATCCTCTTCTTCTCCCACCAGCTATGGATAAATAGCAGGACAGGCCGGGTTCTATTGCCTTGGATGGCAACTGGTCTACCACAGAATGAAATAGTAACCAATTGCATGAAAAAAAAATCTGCCTTATCTGTCATCTATAGAAAGTTACATGATCACCTAAGCGTTTATCACGCATGGCACATAACTGATGAATATAAATAATTGCATGTTACAGCAATCAGGTTTCAATCAGCACCTGACGATAGCATCGCGCATTAAACTTCTGTTATGTGTGGAAAAATGTATAAAATACTACTACTAATAAATAATTATATATATATATATATATATATATATATATATATATATATATATATATATATATATATATATATATAAAGGCAGTGTGTGTGTATGTGTGTGTAACGAATGCACGGCCGCAATTTTCGACGGATTTGGACCAAAATTTACATGCTCCAAGTTAGCGGGAAGGCCAAGACTGACTTTGCATTTTTCAACTCCCATCGATAGTGGAAATAATCGATTTTTTCATGCTTTTACGGCAGTTTTCATGTAGTTAGCGGCCATTTTCTACTGGCCAGAGTGAGAGCCTATAGCTTGCTGCCACGAATAGGCAGGAAGATTCTATTGACCAGCGTGACACTAATGTTAACTAGCATGCTAGCATGCAAAAAAAATCGATAGCTGCATTCGTTACAAGTGGAAAAAGTTTAAATCTGCATGGCACTTTACTCCAATTGGCTCATTCGCTTGCTTAAACTCAACGTTGATCCTGATTCTGCAGAACTGGGTTGGGTGTGAAAAAGTATTTTTTGTTAACATTCTTTATTTATTCGGTTCTTCCAGTTACGAGTCTTTTTTTTAACGCTGATCGTTTTGTGTTCATTTTTTTTACTTCTTTTTTCTTAATAGATTTAATGTTTAGTATAGAGCTTAGAAAAAAATTCGCAGTGTGATATATTCAAGAAGTAAGGCATGTAGCAAAATAAGCACGGCAAAGGGCACTCCTTTAAAGGCAAGGAATCAAGTGATAGCGATTGCTGTATGAGTCGTCCGATTTTATAATCAAGCACGGGCAACGCCGGGCAATGCTTTAAGTATATATATATATATATATATATATATATATATATATATATATATATATATATATATATATATATGCTACTACTACTATTAATAATAATAATGCTAATATAAATATACATATCTAGGCGTCTCTGGTTTCGTGCGCATGTGTAAAGGCGGCAACGTCATGAAAGGTCAGTGTGACTGATGAAACGCGTCAAAAAATCCTTCCATTTTGTCATATTTTTCTCAATACTGTTTGTTAATATATAAATTTATACAAAATTATATATCGTTATATCATATGCAAATATTTAAATTACATCACTACCGTTGCGACATGGTACGTTCCAAAATTATGTAACCGTTAACAAATAAGACACTTAAAAAACATCTTTCGGCCTACAATACATTTTTGGCTTGTCATTAGCTTAAATGAAAAAAAAAAAAAACATATTTAAGACTGATGACGAAAATATGATTTTCGAAAGTACGTGCAGCACCGGAATATCAAATCTATCTTACAATTTTATACGAAAGGATCACGCCATTAAATAAATGGTTAGTGAGTTAATGGTCTATAAAATTTGTTAACTAAGCGATTTCGCCATTGATTACATTAACTTTACGGATTAATTCATTTTATAATATTATATATCGTGCACCATTTAATATATGTATATATATATATATATATATATATATATAAATATATATATATATATATATATATATATATATATATAAAGAAATATAGTCTTAAGGTGTGCTATATTTATGGAATAAAGTGCTCAATATCAGAGATAGAGCGTGTGTAAATATAAAAGTGAACACAGAAGTCAACACTTAGAGGGGACAGTCTGTTTCATGGTATATGCAATCGTGGCCTGACGATTGCATCTAGCATGAAACAGACCGTCGTCTCTAAGTGTTGACTTCTATGTTCACTTTTATATATATATATATATATATATATATATATATATATATATATATATATATATAGTAAATAATGACTGTCTACGGTTGTTCCTTATAATGTGTGTATATAATGGGGCAGTGAAAGAAATTTGAGAGATAAAAGACAGCAAAAATGATCAAACTAATTATATTTATTATATACCAGCTTAAAGGCCTCGCTATCCAGCGGCCTTAATCTAGTTCCTGCAGAGGGCTCTTGATTGAGAATTCATCACAATAGATAGGGAGTATTAGATACGTTAAGCAACAATAAACTACAGAAAGACTCAAAACTGATCACTGCATTTAAGTATTGCACTAATATTTAAACTTTGGCGATAATTCATCTGTCAACACTTATTTGAAAGAAAATTTGATATACGTAGGTCCCTACTTTCTGTACAAACAATGTTTTTATATCATGGGTGGCTTTCGCTTCATTTCGCAATTAAATTCGATTACTCCCAAATTTAGCAAGAGAAGGTGCAACGAGTTACTTTCTTGGAGGTTTCCAAGGATATTAAATGCTTAGGGAACATGAAGATCCTCATGAGAAATTAAGACTTAGGAACTCAAGGTAAATAACAGGAGTACTGGACCATATGTGGCACTAATATTCTGAGCATGGACAAATGGTAGACTTATAGATATGCAAGATAGATTCCAGAGAGAAACATTATCTCGCATGACAGTGAAGCAACATTCTTAGCAGCTGGCCTAGCAATGGGTTCAATATAGTCTTTCCATTTCATGTCAGCTGAGTATGTTAGCCAGTGAAGGTGCAATGATTCATTCTCCTGGAGGTTTCCAAGGATATTAAATGCTAAGTGAACATTAACAACCTCAAGAGAAATTAAGACTTACGAGCTCAAGGTAAATAACAGGAGCACCGGACCATATGTGGCAGCAATATTCTAAACAAGGATGAATGTTAGACTTATAGATACGATATATAAATTCTGGAGAGAAAAATTGTCTTGCACAGAATACTGAACCAACTTTCTTAGAAGCTGACCTAGAAATGGATTCAATATAATTAATTTCACTTCATGTCAGCTGGGAAAAGGCGCAACGAATGGAGGTTAGCAACAGCCATGATAATTGAAAGCAGTGTGGGTCTCTCAGATGATTAATGGAGAACACAGGCATAGACGCAGACACAGACACAGACACACATGCGCGAACACATACACACACGCCTATATATATATATATATATATATATATATATATATATATATATATATATATATATATGCGTGTGATTATATAGAAACTTGCTTGAAGAAATACTTATATTTAAATGTATATGTTCATCTCTTTACTTTGTGTTTATCTTATATTGTATTCATATGCACGGACATATCTTTACCTGGAAGGATCTAAAATCCTTTAGAACAAGAAAGTTTTCAAGGAAGTATACCGCAAATACACGAAAAATAAAAGAAAAAATACGTTTTGATTAGGTTTTGCGCATCGGAGCCGAAGCTTACCACGGGCATTTGTGATTGATTATTTCAGTTCATAATACAAATAATTTATGTTGTAGCTGCTGACAGATTAAAAAAAAATCGAAAGCATTTTTAGTAAATGGTGTCAGACAGCGACAATGTAATGCGATTATTAAGCAAAAGGTCTAAAATTTTTAGGTTTTAAAAACAGAAGATAATAAGTAACGCTCAAAAAATCAGATGATACGAATTTATTGTAGGCATATGTTTATCTCGAGAAATAATGGTGGCATGCAGTTGGTCAAAATTCACTACTTTGGATGTAAGTCTGTCATATATATATATATATATATATATATATATATATATATATATATGAAAAGTGTCTTGAAGCAGTCAACACCCAGATGCGACAGTTTGTTTTATGCTTGAACGCAATCGTCAAACCAGGGTATTGACTTCAATGTCCACTTTTATATTTATATAAGCGCTATTCTTGATATTGAGCACCCATAAATATAACATACCTTAAAACTCTACTTTATCATATATATATATATATATATATATATATATATATATATATATATATATATATATATATATATATGAAACCACATTATCACAGATATTTACCACAAACATACAGACACACAAAAATATCATCATTTCAATAACTATTACACAAAACGATGTCTAAAACCCACCTCCTATTCCCTATTACGTACAAAAAAAACCCCGCCTAGATGATCTACATAAAACTCTCAAAAACTCAGGCTACTCCATAGCATAATAAACAAAAGAAAAAAGTGACAAACTCAAAGAAATGCAACGATGAATGAATTCTAGCATACATCCCAATATACAACAAGAACAATCTAAAATTATATACAGAAATTACAAGAAATCTAGACCTACTTAACAAGAATGATAAAATGGAAGATATACTAAAAACAATCAAAATATTTAAAAGCAAACGTCAATCAAAAAACCTAAAACACATACTAACCTCCTCGAAATGTAGCTAAGATGCAACGCAGACGGTCACAAATACAACACGATGCATGGTTTGTGATATCATTACAGAAGGAAACTCATACACTTTTGAAAATACCAAACCAACATTCACAATAAAGAAAAATTTCATAATCACTGCAATGCCAAAAATGTGATTTATGCAATCAACTAAACAAAATACAACAAGTCCTATATAAGTAACATCCAAGCAATAAACAACGGTTTCCCTCCGCAAAAACATTAAATTACCAGACATCAGGAAACGCATTGTGTCACAACACATCCACAGACACAACTAAGGTGAATTTCAAATTATGCCAATATATCAAACAGACAATTATTCTTAACTACAAATAGAAGAAAAAAATCATAGACAAAATTAAACCAAAACTAAATAACCCCACACATAAACACATACCATACACACTAGTCGGACCACACACACACACACACACCATACATATATGGAGATCGAATATATAAACATATACTGACAAAAACAAACACACTAAACGGGCCACACGCTCAAGCACAGATACACGGACCCTACATACCATACAAATTGTGTGGATATATAATATATCCTTGTAATAAAACAATATATATATGGAGAAGGAAAATATTTACACCTACTAGTAAATACACGCAATATACAAAAATGGAGATTTTTTGTTTAAACAATTCACTTGAAACGAGGCGGGAGTGCCACTAGTACGAAATGGACTACAGAGAGTGTAAATAAAGGAAAAAAAAACTGAGCATGGGTGGGGGTGAGGAAAGGATAAAAAGAAGAACTAGGATCAAAGCAACAGAAGATATCGATTGATATTACATTTAAATTTTTGAAGATTATAATTATCAGAAAGGCAAGTAAGAGGAAGGGAGATCTACAGATAGGTTTAAAAATGTACAGAGGTCATAAAAAGTTCAGAACAAAGACCTCCTTCCTTAACTCTTTCTCTGATCAGTCCTTATTAAGCAGAGGTATATTTTCCCCACTAATCTAAAAAGAACTTGGTTTACTAGCATACACAAAGACAGTGGCTAAATATAAGAAAACAAGAAAAATATGGAAAATAAAGGATAATATAATATATGTTTATAAAATATCCACATAATAAGAAAAACAAGTTTGCGGCCTCTCTTTAGAATATATATATATATATATATATATATATATATATATATATATATATATATATATATATTAAAAACACACACACACATCGGACTATTGGCCACATCTTTGTTGCCATATTTATCACAACGTTTCGGCCATTGTACACTCCGGCCTTCTTCAGGTGGTTGTAATGTCGAACAGGACCCTTTATTTCGCTCTCTGGGTTAAACTGTTCTAGTTCGACGTGCCATGCCTAATGGATGTAAGTTATCTCCTGTTAATTCCCCTCTCCAAGTCCTCTACCGCCTTGACAAGGTATTGAACTCACACTCTTTGGGTCCTGTCACTGGATCTAACTAACGCCTTTATGGAATGTGCCATGCATGCGACCTTGAGGAAAATTTGTGATGAATATGGCAACAAAGATGAGGGTAATAGTCCAAATAATCTAAATAGTGTACATAATGCATCATCTCAGAAATATTATATATATATATATATATATATATATATATATATATATATATATATATATATATATATATATATATATATATTTGTTTTTTTTAAATAAATGAATATTTATATATATTTGGCAGATGACCATGAAATGTGATTTCGAATGTCACAATTGTTGATTTGATAGGCAGGTGACTTCTTTGAACTTTATCTACCTGAGTAGGCGATCCTAGAGTGAGACAGCTTCGGAAAGTGCTTCAACACCATACCACCATCTGACCCAAGCCTTGTGTGGGAAATTTGGAAGACGGAGCTAATTGGGGCTTTCGTTGGTTGGCCGAGCATAGAGTCACAAGGGTTTGAGAGCATTGACCTTGTTTCGACAGTTGATCACGACAGCAGAAGATTATCTCCCAGGAACCGTAATGTCCACTCAGCATTTTTGTAATATTAAATATATAAAAAAAAAGCGAATATACCTGAGCACACTCTGCAACAGTGAATAGCATACAGCCCTAGCTGGTAGAGTGGCATACATCTTAAACGAACGGCTAACACACACACACACACACACACACACACACACACACACACACACACACACACACACATATATATATATATATATATATATATATATATATATATATATATATATATATAGGGCCAATCCGTATTGCAGACGCCTACTCTAACAATGCGGAGTAGACTTCAGTTACAGTTTCTGGTAATGATCGTGCTAGGGAGCGGGATTAACAAAGCCAGCACGTTCAAGCACTCGGCCACAATGACTTGTGACTTCGTGTTAGCAAAGCAATCGACGACCTTTGTGACATTCGAACCTGGGTCTCATGGTCAGAATGCGAACTTTCTAACCACTCAGACACGATATATATATATATATATATATATATATGTGTGTGTGTGTGTGTGTGTGTGTGTGTGTGTGTGTGTGTGCGTGCGTGCGCGTGTGTATCGTGTCCGAGTGGTTAGAAAGTTCGGATTTTTTAAACATATTTATTACTGTGTAGCGAAAAAAAAATATTTTAAATCAGCTAATTTATAATATTAATGATCTGTAAATTTACATTGAGTACCATTTTGTAAAAATAAAAACATCAATAAGAACATCGGATTACATATCTTACTGTTCTTTATATATATATATATATATATATATATATATATATATATATATATATATATATATATATATATATGTATATAAAATGCAAGGAAAGTTCCGTGTAGTCTACTCATTGTTATTATTTGCTGAATTAGTAGTGGCTTAAACCTTTCTTCAATGGGCTCCTTTCAACAAAAAACGATGAGAAAGTAAATAATGGATGTGTGGTCTATTGATTCGAAGTATCGGAGCAAAAACATCACTTAATGCTAATTTTCTAAGCGTAGCCTAGATGGGAAACGCAACCGAATGTACGGGCACCTAGTAAGGATCAGTCTCATTATTCACATGAAATTGTTCTAGCGAGACAGGCTTGCACACCATTACACTACATCGAAGCACATTACTTAATTGATCCACTGACAGATTCAATCGAAACCTCGGTAACCACATTGTTCAAGGAACCTGGTCTTTAACCAAGTGTGGTCGTCAGGAGATGGCTTGTCTCGATTGCGTGCCAATGTCTGCGTTTTTGAATGATCTCATATTCGACGTTGTGACGTTAGCTGCCCAAGATTTTATCTTTATTTTATGATTTTAGCTTACTTTAATTCAATTTAATTCAAATAATTATATTGAAGTTTTCGGCTGTTCTTTTGAAACATGAGAACTCTTATGTAGCGTGTTGGCATCATATTTTTAAATAAAGAATTATATTTGTGCTCTACTTTTGTATCGAGTACTATTTTAGAAAAATAATAACTAAAATACTAAAGAACTTCAGATTATTTACCTAACGAGTTCTTTCCTATTTTCTATATATTTTCACACACACACACACACACACACACACATATATATATATATATATATATATATATATATATATATATATATATATATATATATATGCATGTGTCTGTGTGTTTGTGTGTGTAACATTTTGTAAGTCATACTTGGAGCAGAATATATGTATTCAGACGCAACATACTTTTTAATTAGTTTCAGTTATCCTATTTGTTCTTTCTGCAGTGTTATGTCATTGCTATTACGGATATACTAATGCGTGATGTGGGCCTTGGAGAGTGGCAAAACATATATATATATATATATATATATGCTTCCTGAATTTTACCCAAAACAAAATAGTTTCCATGCCTGATGATGACCGGAGGAACCGTCGAAACTACCTGCATTTTTAAGGAAGATTTAATATAGTTTATAATCTTAAAAAACAAGGATCAGAACATTCATCGAGTGATTAGTGTGTCAATGCATGGGTGAAATTTAGTTAGCGATGAGATTTCGCCATTTTATAACATTAACTTTACTAATTTGCTCTTTGAATGAATGATTCATTGTAACACACACACATACGCGTATATATATATATATATATATATATATATATATATATATATATATATATATATATATATTGTTAGTGCTACCGTCTTCTATCGTGATGGTAACTTATAATATAAAAATACAAGTTCCTTTTACTAATGGTCATTTCCCGAGTGATCAAACACAAATGAACTGAATGGAATTAATTAATGAGCAAATACACTAAGTGCCAAACAACAGCAGCCACAGATATAGCGATAACAAGTAAATATTTTATTATTAAAATATACAAATGCGGGTAAGATAAAAAAAAAATGGAGTAAACAAAACGATAAATGGAGGAAAGATAAGAGACGAGAACAAAACAAAACAATAAGTAACAGAATAGTGGGGAGGGGAAAGTTATTCTCTCAGAAATGTAAATAATACGTGAGCAAACAATCTTGTGCCAAACATGGATGAAATTACAAATGATGAGAAAGTAAAATGAGCAAAGAGAAAGCAGACAATACAAAAAATAGTCTTATCTGGTATTTGTAAAAGAAAAATCCTTTTCTGTTTTAATCTTCTTTTCTCTTAATGCCTCTAGTACGTTTTTCTTTTGTCATATATTTCTTTTTCTCATTCTATCTATTCTCGTCTCCTTGCTGGGTAGAAAGTTTCTCTGGGAAATTAATTTCTTTTGGTTTCCTTTCACTTTTTCTCTTTTCATCTTGTCTAGGTGTTGAGTGATGAATAAACTGAATCTCTCTTTTCATTGGCTCTCAGTCTTATATGTATCTTTTTGTTTCGATGCATTTGCTTTTTCCATCACGCCGGAGTTTGATTCCTTGAATCAAACTTTGCTGCAACTTTTCGGCTTAGAAATCTTACTAGATTTCTATATTTTCCGCATCTCCTAATTTATAGCAATTATAGCGAACCGTCCGTTAAGTTTGGATTCTGGAGAAGAACAAACTTTTGTGACGGTCCTTATTTTTGAGGCTTGATTTTGGCAAGTGACCATGACTTCCAAATATGGATTTTTCTATGTGTGGGCGAAAAGAGGTCAATGCAAGTTTGATCAAGAAATGTTAATCGTAAATTTCACTTAATTTCCCTTTTTAATTTTTCCTTTGTTATTTACAGATTTTTTGAGAGTGATAGAGATATTTTCATTGAGATTACTTCTAAAATATAAGCCTTAAGATCGATTTTATAATAAATTTAGATGAAGGTTCGTAACAATATATATATATATATATATATATATATATATATATATATATATATATATATTATGACCTTGAATAAGTTGTCCTGATTTTTCATGAAAAGTAATTTTTTATTTACAAAAATTAATATGAAACATGTCACTGAAAGTATTGTTCATCGATAGCCAGTACTTTTCCCCATTTATCTGGCAGCATTTGAATTACAGGTCGGAAAAACGACACGTCTTTTGAGGCTAACGACGAGTTGAAACATTTTTGGCATCTTCATCAATATGAAAGTGCTGCTTAATCAGTCCATGTCCCATCGATCGGAACAAATGAAAATGAGAATGGACAATGTATGGTAAATACAGAAGGTTTGGTAGGACTTACAGTTTAAGCATTTTCAAGTAGGCTTTCACCAGTTTTTGCAGCATGTGGCCTAGCGTTGTCATGCTGTAAAACAATTTAATCCCGTCTATGCTCGTATAGCGGCACTTTTTTCTTCAAAAATCGACTCAAACGAATCAATTATAGTAGATGGAGATCACCCGCAATGATTTCGGTTGGTTTGAGCATAAAGTACATCGAGGTGTTCCACCCAAATGAAGAGGAGAGTCTTCGAAACAAGGATATTCTGCTTTGCCGCCGATGTTGATGCATGGCCGGGCTTACCACACGATATTCTGCGGTTAGGGTTATCGCAGTGTATCCACTTTTCATCGCTGGTCGCTCTCCGATGCAAAAAGCCTTTCTTTTTCTACCGTTGAAGCAGCTGATCACATGTGACATAACGCCGTTCAAAATCTCGGCTTCAACTCGTAGGGCACCCAATGTTCATGCCTTTGCATCATTCCTAATGTTTTGAAACCGTTGTGTGATCAACTCCTAATGATTCTGCAAGTTCCGCTTGCAGACAGGAGTCTTCAGGAAGTAATTTCTCCAATTCTTCGACTTCAAACTTTTTCGGTGCGCCAGAGCGTTCTTTATCTTCAACATCAAAATCATTATTTTTGAAGAGTCTAAACCAATCTCTGCATGTTGCTTCCGAAAAAACATGGTCGCCGTAATTTTCAAGAAGAATTATGTGTCCTTCAGATACAGATTTCTTTTGAATAAAATAGTGCAGTAAAGTTCCCCGCAAATACAATTTCTTTGGCACGAAATCCGATATCTTTAACGCTATGAAAAAACAAAGTTGTTTACACTTTGGCGAAATGATATACACTAAATTTTAAGCTTGCTTATATTAGTTCCTTATAGATGTGTTACCATCTGAAACTACGCAGTTC
>OZ010605.1:2702684-2742684 GCA_963932145.1 Acanthosepion lycidas
AATTATCAAGCGGAAATAGAATTTATAGAACAAAAAAATCTATAGCAAGGCCAATCGCACATATGAACTGAGGTATCTAAATGTGGAGATAAAGTTAGCTGTTCACGCATATGTGTTGTGGATTCCGAGATGAATTCGGTCTCCAAGGAATGACAAACGCAATAATTAAATATAAGAAATAAAATGTATTTACACAATGATACAAAGAGTAATACTGTTAGTAAGTCCAGGAACGTGGTTAGTAGCAAATACAGATAGATATATATAGTCTCGAAATAGGACTTTCTTAGAGTCTACGTGCTTGTAACTGACTTCTACAAGGGGTTATTTCACACTATCTCCGTTCGTATATTCTCTCACCCTCCGACTGCCGACCACCGACGGCTTCTACTACTGACTGTAACTCTGGGTATTTAACGACAGCAGTCCAGGTACACTTGGTAGAGTCCACTTATATGAAAAAGGGGTGGTCCCCATAATAACATGGATAACATTATAGCCATGAAATGGCTATCAGATGGGTCTAATCTAAAGCACAGAAGTTCTGGCTATAGATCTAGCAGTAAAAATGATTTCAAGATCCTAAATAAACGGGTTTATTATCTTTTCGGATTCTAAATCCGCAGTTGTATCAATTTAAAATAGAAATAGCAAGAATTCCCGCCCCCATAATTGAACTCTTGAATAATTTAGATCTTCTCTGCAAAAACGAAGAAATAACGAGTCATAACGAACAGGTCGACACAGAAATTAAGAAATCGCTAAATATAGATCTATCAAATACAAAAAAAAAAATATAATGACATCCGACCAACCATAATTAAGTTTATTAAAGAAAAATAGCGACAGTTATGGAATAAATGTCATAGTAATAAACTACACAATATTCAGCCAATCATTGGTGCATCCTGGATATAACGATAAACAACATCCGCGTCCAGGGTAAGACGATAAATTATGTCCAACAACAAGACCTCTCATCAGGAGGATTTGAGGAGCATGGAACCTCCTCTTAATTGCTGATGTTCCTAGGTCCACGTTGACCCCGGGTGGTAGCACCTCTTTGGGTTCAAGCTTTTGGCAAATAGTTAACCCAGAAGCTGGGGTAAAAGGCATCATAAAACTGTAAAAATAGATTTTAATGCCAGAAATACTTTGTAAAAAATTATTACCTGAAATAAATTTTTGAAGAAAAAAAATAATACCTGCAATGTTTTTGAAAAAAACAAAACAAAAAAAACTAAACAAAAACAAACTATTACCAGTAATACGTTTTTGAAAAAAATATTACCAGCAATAGGTTTATGAAAAATAATATTACCAGCAATATCTTTTTTGAAAAATAATATTACCAGGTATACGTTTTTGAAAAAATAATATTACTAGCTTTATATTTTTGAGGAAGGAAAAAAATATTAACAGAAATAGATTTTTGCAAAACAAAAATATTACCTGAATAAAAAAAAAAAAAGGTGTCAGCATTAAATGACCCATTGTTCTTGATACGCCGTAAAACAAACCAAACCAAACCAATCATTGTTGAATGGTTTTCTGAATACCAGAAAATAACAGGGAAGGGTGTGGTTCTCGCTAGACTCCGTATTGGATATTCGCATGTTACTCACAAAGATTTATTGAGAAATGAAATTCCACTAATATGTTTACCATGTCAGGTGTCGTATACGGTCAGGTATATACTGTGGTAATGTTGCACTTCCATAAAATCGGAAACAAGTATTACAAAATACAAAATCTTTGTAAGTATTTATAAAAGCATTCACGAAAATACTATCTATATGGACATTCACGAAATCGCTAAAAAGTCAGCCGGCCGTGGTGAAAACCTGCCCCAAACGTAATGAAAACATAGTTTTATCGTCATAATCATTATTTATTAAGAGTGAGGATCAAAGTACTTTTAATTATTTAATTAAATATTTTATTGTTTTTTTGTTTTTTCGCTATTTTGATTAAAACACTTATTACTCTTGAAAATTTTCGCTTCCATTTTACGGTGACAGGCACATTAATTTGGAAATTTTTGAAAAAATCAAAAAATTGTCGGATTTTAATGAAATTGTCAGGACCTATTCACAACCGAATTAAATTATTTTGGAATTTTATTAGAAAAATATTGGTAAAAAATATTTTTTATTTTACATGTGTCTCACCATTGCTAATTGCATGAGAAATTTATCGAAATAATTTTTAGTGACTATATTAGTTAAAAGCAGAATTCTTTGAAGAATTTAAATCATCGATATCTTTTTGCAAAATCGGACCCGGTCTTACCGAATCGAAAAATTAAAAACGCAATAAAATAAATAAGACATTATTTTATTATGGCGAGATTTTATTGCTTATATGAACAATACATATCAAAAACAAAATTGTCTGAAGAAAAAAGAATCGATGAAAAATGAATTTTTATGAGATTTGCTTTCATTTTTTACGATTTAAAATTGAATAACATATAAAGTTTTTGAATATTTTAAAGTTCAATTTTGGTGTAATAATTCTTAAGGAATACGGTTATTAAATAAATCTAGATTTACTAATCAAATATTTTAAATCTTATTACAATTTGAAAACCCCGACTATTTTTAAAAGAATTTCGATTTGTTTTTATATATTTATATAGATGCAGAATTTCTGAAGTATGGATGTACAAACCGATAAATTTATTCTTAAAATGTCACGTGTTTTAAAGGTTGCCTCACCCCACCCCCACCCCCGCCCCGAAAAAAACAAAAAGCAATAGAATTTATCAGCTACTACACCATAATTAACTATAAACACTTTGGGTGCTCAATTCATCGCCAATAAATCGATAAACATATCAGAAAAACATAGCACGTGCTTAGCAAAGGTTTGTACACAACATTTTACGATATTTGCTGCAAATCAGATTAAGTTAACATCAAATTTGCCAATTATTCTCAAATAATGTTTCAGAAATATATATTTTATTTTTGCAAGATTTTTAAAAGAAAAAATTAAGTTTTGTTTACAAATCTTTAGAAAATAGTTGATCTAATCGATTTTACTGAAAAAATCATCACGTGATGTGTCAATAACGAAAAAAATTACAAATCTCTAGCATGAACGCATGTGCTGTATATACATTCAAGTTTCATTTCATGTTTTATAAGTGGCCACTAGCGGCAGCGCAGACAACATCAAGCCGATATGAGAATTCCTTCCAAACACGCCTCAGCATGTCACGGTCCACCGTGTTTATTGCAGCTGTTATTTGATCTTTCAAGTCATCGATACTTGCTGGAAGTGCTGGAATATAAACTTTGTCTTTAACATACCCCCACAAGAAAAAGTCACAGACAGTGAGGTCCGGGGATCTGGCAGGCCAAGCACAGAGAGCAAGGTCTTTAGCACCTCTCCTCCCAATCCATCGCTGAGGCATGTTTTCATTCAGATGAGCTCTAACGCCGAGATGCCAATGGGGTGGTGCTCCCTCTTGCTGAAAAATGAAGTCATTCGAATCTGCCTGCATTGTGACAATGGCATTTGTTTTCACGAACTCAAGCACTGTTTTTGCGTGCTTGAGTTCGCGAAAACAAATGCCATTGTCGCAAAAACAAATGCCATTGTCACAAAAACAAATGCCTTCTGCTGAGGAGTTGCGATTTTGATTGATCTTCCCACAATTCAGCTGCACCGGAAGTTATACTAACGACAGCGGTGAAACTGATACCCAATCAAACTTTGATAAATACTCTATCAAATAACCACTGATTGAGTCCACTACAATGCTATAGACCTGAAAAAATAGCGCAATGATTTTGGCGTATTCTTTTTGAAACACCCTATATAATTCCTGTCTGAAATACAGCAAATTATTTTGTTTATGAATTTAATAGCTTTCATTTAAACTTAAATTGAAAGCTTCAGGAAAGCTTTTTCATTTTTAAAAATTCATTTTAAACTTTACCTATAGCTAATTACTGGAGGTACGTACTTTTTAGAAAAGTACCAAATCATTTCTTTCGGCAATTTTATGGGTAAAATAGCAAGTTAGACCAGGATTTCTAACTTTGGTTGGCAATTAGTGTGGGAGAATTAAAACTCTGAACCGTAAATTGTTTAGGCATGGAATTAGTTACTCTACTCCGTTGCTACTAAGCCCCAAGCAGCCAAGCTTTGCATGGGCATGCGGTAACTCCATACTTCATTGGGAGTCTGTAAGATGAACATGCATTTCCAGAAAAAAAAGCCCAGATATTTCCAGTTGATATTAATTTAGTATCTTTATCATATAAATATAGGTATATCCGGATAATTTTAGCTTTATTCGTTAATACTGGGTGTCGAATTACCCTAGTAACTCTTTCTTATAGACAAAATGGCGTAATCCAAGTGAAGCCCGGACGAGAGCATTAATCATTTTAAAAGTCTTTGACATGGTTTGGCATATTGATCTACATGCTAAAAGGTACGTTGTACTTATATATATATATATATATATATATATATATATATATATATATATATATATATATATATATATATTGAACTGTTCCAGCTTTTCTTATCAAATCGAGAATGAAGGTTATCCTAAGCGGCCACTCGTCTAGATCCTTTTGCATTAACTTTGGTATCCCCCAGGATTACATCCATGGTCCTACCCTGTTTTTAATTTTTCATTACTGATCTTCCCTATGATTTCAGCTCTCAACTCACTAATGAGACAACCATTTACTCCTGTCTCGATTGTAAGGCTGATCAGTCAGACAAGGTCAAAATCGAAAACGATCTCAAATCCGTCAGTATGATGGCTTGTTAATTTTAACGCCCCCAAAACTAAACATCTCTCTATTAATCATACGAAAGACCCCTTTCACCCTTCCATCAGCATGGTTAATGCTAACCTCTAGGAAAATGACGCGTTGCTAACTTTCTCTGCTAACATTAAGTGTAAAGACTATATTGAAGCCATTGCTACGTCAGCTGCGAAGAAATTCGGTTCCGTGTGTCGTGCGAGGCAATCTAAAAGTCTACCATTTGCCCATGCTTGGAATATTACTGTCCCATATGAACCGGTACCCTTGCTATTTGACTTGAACGCCTTGTTAGGATCCAAAGAAGAATCAGCAATATTATTGGTCCTGATCTGGCGGCTCGACTTCAGTCACTTTCCCACCGCCCTAAGTTTACCTCTGTGTGTCTGTTCTATAAAATGGTAATTGTTCAGATGCGCTCATCGCTATGCTACCGAAACGTTTGGGATTTTAAGCACAGTACTAGATTGGCACCAAGATCTCCTCAATTTATAGCTGAGCTGGCTAGATGTAACCGTAAATTCTATGATAACACTGTCTTTTCTCGAACTTCTCGCTTGTGGAACTTCCTTCCTGCTCCAAGCTTTCTAGACAGCGTTAGTCTGCAAAAATTAAATACAATGTAAATCGCTATCTACTCCCAGCCTGATAAATATTTTCTTTTTACACTCATTAGTAATATTTGTTAATAGTTCTTTCATACCCTGTAACCTGTTGTGTCTTAGTGGCTTTAATACCTTACATGTACTGATACCGATTTTAAAAAAGCAAAAAAAAAAGCTTCTCGATATTTCTATGAAAAGTTCTCAGACGAACTACATTCCTTAGTTCCACCATTTCGAAACTTCACGTTTAAGACCCTCAATATTTAGTGCATCGTAGCGAAACACCGCCGTTCCATTTGTATTCCATTAGTGAAATGGAAGTTTCACTCGAACAGCTTTTTCTCACGCTGATTTGTGAAACGAAATCCCCAAGAGGATGCTTACTCCATCGTTAAATCTTGACCTCTTCAAGCCTAATGTTAACCATATCTTCTCCACATATCCACATAAACCTTATCTATTACCCTGTAACGCTCTACCTCGAGTAGCACTTGGGCCTTGTACAAGGTGGACACCATTTAAAAAAAAAACAACTGATTCTATTATGAAAACATGGACTAGCATAATAAAATCTGACATATTGAATATACTTCTAAAATATACGCAGCATATATTGTGAACAAGTTAAAAAGAGAAAAATGAGAAATGATGAAAAAAAATCCACTTCAAAAAGATGCACACCTTAATGACGAACTCGCAAGTCTAGAATGTATTTTTAATTTTTTGTCTTTCTTTTTTTTATTTCTATTTTTTAAGAGAAGACAGTTTTTTTTTTTATATATATATGATTCCAAAACTAGTGTAATTAGCAAAACGCACGTGAGCTTAACTGGAATCAATTCTGGTCAAAGAAGCAGAAGAGGAGAAAATTCTCGACGTCTTTCTTCAACTTACCATTTAACGCCTCCATAAGAACTGTCGAACAAAACCTGCAATGCGTTACTTATTGGTAATAATTGCATTATCAAGAGCAACGTGAGTTCAGTATTAAAAAAAAATCTGTCATCAGTTTAGTGATAAAGTAATATCTTTGTTATATATCCTTTCCATTCTTGGTTAAAGCCTCAGGTGTCTGTAGTTGCACTCAGTAACCTTCTCATAATTTTAAGCCAAAATCTTTATTTAAATCATTGGGTGCTTGATTGTTTTTATTCTGCTTTTCATTTCTTGGAGATATTTTATATCAGTTAATATTTGCCTTTTTTGCCGCTTGGTCGTTTCTGTCATTAAACTCGAATATATGACTTAAACTTTGCCTGAAGAAACAATTAACCTCGCAAACTGTCAGAGAGTCATGTTATGTCTTCAGAAACATTAAATGATCCACTAAGTAACATGAAATAGTTCGGTAAAAGAAAAATGACTAAGACATGGATTAGAAAGTCTTAATCATTAGATGAATCCTAGAAAACGGAATGAGCACAGGCGACAACCTTAGTCTGAATAAAGTTTTCAGTTCAAAATTCCAGAAAGTGATTGCATACGACGAACCTGTGAAGAAAGACGAATAG
Source organism: Acanthosepion lycidas (assembly GCA_963932145.1). NCBI lineage: Eukaryota > Metazoa > Mollusca > Cephalopoda > Sepiida > Sepiidae > Acanthosepion > Acanthosepion lycidas. The sequence continues at coordinate 2,709,597 of OZ010605.1, forward strand.
TAAAACGGCTGAGGTTTTGATAGCGTTGCGAATGTGTGATGTGTGTTGGAGAAGAAATAGAAGGTTTGAATTATCAGAAGGCTTAAAATTGTGTGTTTTCAATAATCTTCCATGCACATCAATTAATACAAGATACATAATAAAGATTCAAAAACATCTTGTTTCAAAACGTAACAATTGAACTTATTAGTGTTTGATATACATGCATGAATACTGAGTGAAAAGGTTAGACAGTTAGACTAGGTAATATTTGGACCTAAGCTCATGAAGTAGAAGTTGATTATTAAACTGTAGTCTAGGAAGAATAAAGTTTCTTTAGAATGTTTGGAATTGTGAGTTGTAATGTTGGTAAAAGTTCAGAGGATATTTCAGAGTTCGTACTTGTGTGAATGTTGGTTATATTCTTTAACGTCTGACTAAATTAGTTAAGACGGGAGTTCTTGAAGATTACATCTTGGCAGCAAGGAATGAGACGCGCGCGCGCGAGAGAGAGAGAGAGAGATGAATAAAAAGAAAACAACAAGGATTTTACACGTGTTCTGTTTTCATAAGGTCGTGTATCACGTGGGAGTCTCCGAGCATATTGTGCGGGAAAACAGATTTGTCGCGTGCAGGCGGTTTGATTGGTCGGAACTGACCAATCAGCAAGCTAGATTGAAGGTGAATAACCAATGAATGCTTGTTATATATTTGTAAGATTGTGATGGGGAAAATTACAACAGGAATAGTGCATTTCCTATCAGGGGTTAACTGGCTTGTTGTGGAAGATTCCACAGTAGTATAACAACCAAAATAAGTCAACTAGTCTGAATGGAAAGAAGACTGTCGAATGGAAACAAAAAATTGAAACATTTTATAAATGAATTTCATTGACAATATTTGTATATTTGCGCACCTATTTGTACTACGTCATATCTTTCGTCATATTTTCATATTTGTCATATCTTTCGTCATATTAGGACTACGTCATATCCTTCGTCATATTTGTTCACCTATTTTTGCAACCACTTAACCTCTGCCATATTTGTGCATTTCTGCAACCACACAATTTTCGCCATATATCTGCACCTTTTTGTACAACCACGTACCTTTCGTCTTATTTATTTAGACAACCAAATATCTTTCACCATATTTGGGCACCTCTTTGTGCAACCAACCTTTCACTATCTTTGAAGCAATTTTATCTTTCAAATAACCCAAAAACTATCTTTTTCTTAGATAAACCGGACTGAATTCTGCAGGCTTACAGAGAATGAAAATTCTTTTCATTAAGAAAGTTTTGTAGGAATAGAATTAAGTTGTGATCAGAAGATGCATATCAGGTGAGTGCGTGGGTATTATAAAACATTCCATCTAAGCTGTATTAATTTTTGGCTGAGTTCTCAATAACACGTGAGTTGTGGGGAATGTCACTAGAAATTAACAAATTCCAGACGCTTTCCATGTAATGCTGACCTACCTTTAATCGATTGAGTTGGAAGAATTGCTCTTTGGAATTCGACGCCTGACATTACGAAAGGTGCTCCTATTATACAACGGCCTTCCCATCGCATCAAATATACAGCTTCGGATGGTAAGAATATTTTGGAGGGACTAACAGTGGTTCATTTGGTTTTCCACAGTAACAGTTTTCGCCCTACAAAGTTGTAAACAATACATGTCTTTGATTTAAAATAAAATGAGTTGTTGTTATTGCCTATGCAGTTAGAAAGGCAAATGGGTTTTCGCTCCATTGATTTTTTTTCTTTGAATTCATGACACACCCAAAAATTGTAGTAATCCACGTATATAGTTGTTTTAAAATGCCGTTCAAAGTTCATATGATATATGTGTTACGCATTTGCACTGTTGTGTGGCCTGGGTTATTGTTAAACTTTACCTCCCTGAACATTATCAAGATTACAGAAACAAATTTTCTACATAACGATCTACTTACGGACCGTAAGCTCAACTATGCAACAATATACAGAAACAGCACATATCTTTTAATCCTATCGTTTTTACCGCGGTTTTTCCTTCACGGAAATAGACGAACAACAAATGACAAAAAACGCATCCAATGTTTTCATCCATTTTCACGTTTTACATAAAACATTTTAAATTCAAAACCCACATTGGAAATATACAGAAAGATGCATTGAAATATCTCTTTTTGAATAAGAATATATCTATCATAAATTTCAATCAACTGTGTAACGAAGTATCGTGTTCAAGCGCCACCTATTGAAAAACTCTGCGAACTTTTGATCCAACCAAGTAAATATAATGATTTTTGTCAACAGTTATTACTTCCATGCCCTTCTGCTCGTTAAACTAGTTGTGAAATATTTCTGCTTTATTTTAACGTCCCCAATACGTAAGCTATACCTTCGGTTGTGTCGTTTGCTAGCAATATATATATATATACTGTTATCTTCTATTTAATAGTTCAGGTGAGCGCATGCAAATATATAGTTGAGTATCCCAAAGTTTTGCAGATACCTAACTTTACGGACTCGGTAGTGTCGAAATGAATCTTCACATCTATGTGTTTAACGAATTATTTTCCACAATGTAACACCTCTCTGATAAAAGGGACGTCCTAAGCTTCTCACTGCTCTATCATTATTTCAATGGAAAGTGCTCAGACGAAAAACATTCTTTAATTTAACAGGTTCTAACTTTTCACAGGAGTCGCTGCTCGTATGCCCCTTGTAGCTAACAACCCTCATTCTATTCACATTCCATTGGAGAGAAGTAAGTTACACTCGAACAGCTTCTTCTCGCGAATAATGGTGATATGGAACCAACTCCCAAGATGGTTCTTTTTTTGATCACTACAACTTTAACGTGCTCAAGTCTTGGCTTAAAGTTTATCTTCCTCACCTATCCCCATAAATTATAACTCTTCCTCGCCCTAGATTTGCTTCCGGTTTTTGTTGATCTTCCTTTACGACATATCAACACCTCAATGGGCTATTTAATGCCTACAAGATTTTCAGGGTAGGTTTTTGAGAATAGAATATGTATTCTTTGTAATAAATCAGTTTGTAAATCATTTTTCATTGACGTGTTTTTGTAAAGAATGTGTTTTATCGAGAATCAAATGTATTCCTGGTAATATTTTCCCAAAAATATATTCCTGGTACTTTTACTATAAAAATCTATCTTTATACATTCTGTCATATAGAAATAAAGTGTCGCTGCCGAAACTTGGGTTTGAACACGGATCGCCAGAGTTTAAGCACAGTCGACCTCATCTTGAAATATATATATATATATATATATATATATATATATATATATATATATATATATATATATATATATATATATATATATATATATATATATATATATATATATATATATATATATATATATATATATATATATATATATATATATATATATATATAAGAGGAATTAGCGGCCCCTGAGTGCGTATTGTTTCGAAGGCGTTACTATTCATGTATATGCGATTTACAAAGTCACTCCTATGAATGGACATTACAAAACTTTCATAGTGTCTTGAAGCCCGTCTGGGGTTAACGATTTGCCCATACTTGGGACCCAGACAAGCGCTACGACCTCGGCTCAGGGTGGAACTAGGACCAACAGTAATAAAGAGATAGTTCCATGGTCCTCAAAACCTCCAGATCATAGGCCATCCTGCCGGATGTAGTTTATCGTCCTTCCGTGCATTTTATTGCGTGAACCTCACCCTAAAAAAAAAAAAAAAAGAAAAAAAGTAAACCTTGTATCTCTCTCTCAAAAAAATTATGCTTTTCAAATATATGTTATGCTTCAAAATGTGTGTAGATAATATTTCATAACAGAAATATTAATAAATGTTCTTTAATATTTAATTAACTATATGGTGAAGAGAAAGTACTTTTAAATAAACGATGTGATCAGCAACTTTTCCTTAAAAAATGATATGTTGCTGTTAATAACACTTTCTTCTACGATGCAAAAGAGATTATAAATAAAACGTAACGCTATTGCCCAGACATTAAATTGGAGAAGAGACATAAAACTTCTTATTCATTGTTTAAAGATTTGTAACTATACTGGAAATTATATTTTTCTATTGGAAATTAAATTTTTCTAGAGGAAAATATAATTTGTCATAGGAAATTATATTTTTCCAATGGAAATTAAAAAAAAAATGTATGCCCAATAATTTTCCGTGTGACAATATATACATACAGAAACTGATACTATAAACATCAAATCTCTTGAAAATGACTAAAGTGTCGGAAAATGCTTGAGACAATAGACACAACAGAAATACTAGTATAAAATCAGTAAAAATTCAGCAATTTTCCTTGTTTGTCATATTCGACGTGTTTGAAAGAAAACATGCTTCCCAAATATATATATATATATATATATATATATATATATATATATATATATATATATATATATTTGTCAAGACAGAAATCGACAGTCAGTTTTATACAAAGGGCAATCGACGATAGCCTTGATCTTTATGACAAATAACACTTTATCCCAAGAATATGGCATAAATTAAAAATATTTTAACACACGCACACACCAATATATATATATATATATATATATATATATATATATAGACACACACACAAATATATATATATATATATATATATATATATATACTTTTTGCGATGACGAAATTGTCGTCTAAATTACGCAAAAATGAAAATAACATTGACATTTCATTTTAACAGGTATATTTATGAAAATTACAATCATAAAAAATTGTAACATTTATGAGCTATTTCATTCAATAAAAGCGCCATTAGCTTCAACCTCGGGCTCTAGACGACATCAAAATCTTCTTCAACTCTTCTGGACTGTCTTCTCGTTGGAGAATGCTGCCATAAGCCACTTTTTGTTGTTACACGAAGTTTTGTTGGTCTCTCGATCATATATATATATATATATATATATATATATATATATATATATATATATATATATATATATAAGTTATAAGGAACTTGGTAAACCGAAATGGTAAATCCAAAGAGGATGAAATCCTGAGAGCTCAATGTTAGGACAGAGCTAATATGTAATGAAAAACAAACCACTTTAAGGTACCATTACGATAATTTATTTCACCTAAATCCTTTTTTAAGGATTCAGGATCATCAGGTAAAACTTCCAACAACGAATTGAGAGGAAAAATGGGATTAGAAATTAGTGGATCGTGTATTTTTTGTAATTTAATAGAGGGGGTTGAGAGTGGTAGTTAAACAGACAATATAAAGTATAAAGTATATATATATATATATATATATATATATATATATATATATATATATATATATATATCCTTGTGCAGGTATGCAGAAAATAGAAAAGAACACGTTGGGTGCATAATCCGGGGTTCCTTAGTATTTTTGTTTTTATTTTTAAAAAACAGTGCTCCATACAGAAGTAGAGCTTATATTATAATAACATTTTTTGTTTAAAAATATGATTCCTTCGCTACATAAGAGTTCTCATGTTTCAAAAACGGGATGCCTCTTATGCTTACAGGAAAAACTACACATCATTAAATTCCTAAATAATGAAAAATTATTAAACCATAGGCAGGAGTTAACGGTTTTTTGCCGACATCAACAGACTTTCGCATTAGATAATTAGCATAAAAAAAAACAAAAAGAACATACCTAAGTAAAATTCTAAAAAGCTCAGCCAAACCCTTAAATAGGAAAAACCCTTTTTGTCGTCGTCAAAAAAACTAAAAAAACAAACTGAAATTCAATGCAAAGCGATCTGTATATTAAACACCCACTTAAATAAACAAATAAATAAATAGATAATCAGATAGACAATAATAAAAGACAATTCTCCAGACACATAACGACTTTAGGCGCGCCATAAACATATCCTTCACTGGGAACCAACTAAAGGATGACCGTAAACGTTAGCCTTGAAATAGATACCCTACCCAACCTTAGCAAAACCTCTCAGAGGATGATGAATCTACTGATAAGAATTAACTCCCTGACCACTTAAAGAAGGAAAATAGTATAGCCACTCCCACAATAACAAATTCTGTAAAAATACACGTAAACCGAGAGATAGCTTATTCCTAAAATTTCGCTTGAAGATGAAACGTAACTAAACACGTCAATCCAACTTAATTTTATTAATTATTTGGATGATTTCGACTCCCGTTTTTGAAACATGAGAACTCTTATGTAGCGAAGGAATCATATTTTTAAACAAAAAATATTATTATAATATTATATATATATATATATATATATATATATATATATATATATATATACATATATATATATATATATATATATATATATATATATATATATATATATACTCCTGCTTCAAAAACAAATCAAGTGTTGACGACAAAACTCACCCGGCGATGTTTGTCATGAAAAGGACCTCCAATCGGTTGTGGAATGCGGCGGGAACTGACTGGTTAATGTTAATGCTTCAAAAACAAAACTGCTATATATTACTCACCACAGAGAATCATCACTGATCACCCTCCCCCCCATTAGAATTTGCGACGCTCAACTCCAAGAGAACACCTCTTTGTGACTCCATGTTCTCACATTGACTGCTAACCTGAGATGGAACGAATACATTGAGTCAACAGCTTAATCCATCGCAAGGATAGCTGACTCCCTGTCCTGCGCCTGGAAATTTTTCGCTTCGGAGTCGATCCTTCACATCTACAAATCAACCATTCGGTCTTGCATGGAGTATATGATCTGGCATCTCGTTTACAGTCGCTTTCTCACAGATGTGCTGTCGGCTCCCTCTGTCTTTTTTTTACAAATACTTTCACGGTAACTGCTCCGATGAGCTACTGCTCTTGCTGGTTCCCGGACTTCATGAATTTAAGCGTTCTACTAGGCTGGAATCTCGCTCTCACTATTTCACTGTCGAAACTGTTAAATGTAGCCGTCTCTTCTACATCTATAGCTTCATCAACTATTCAAATTTAATGTCAATCGACGTCTCCAGATGCCATGATCTATCCCCTATCCTTCTTTTCATCGTTTCCTCTATCCCTCGTTTGCTCTCGCTCCAAATCTCTGTAACCCCTTGCGTGCTAGTGGCTTTCCGCCTTGCTTTGGGTGAAACGCTTAAAATTATACAGAGAGCGACAGAGAGAGAAAGAGAGAGAGAGAGAGAGAGAGAGAGAGAGAGGGGGGTGTTTGAAGGTTACCGTAGAGTATTCAAACAAAAGAGGAGATAATTGCTGAAAATGGGAAACCTTTACACACTGCGCTTTTCGTGTCTTGGTGCTAGTGGTCTTCAGGTTGGAAAGAAAGACAAACCCCCTGTGTAAGGAAAGAGATTCCTTTAGGGTCGCGTAAAAATAACTTCATCAGATACTACGTCTAGAAAATGCTTTTATTAAAAAGTGTGTACCTGTCCTTGTAAGTGATTATTTATGTTCTACAATACAAATATCTTGCTACTCTATTTACATGACGTGTTCAGACGAACTAAATTCTTTGGTTCCATCAGCCCTAACCTTTGCAAGTAGAATCTATCATATCCTCTCCACAATGGTGAATCATTTTCATTGCCTTCGGATGTTCGTCTTGAACAGCTTTTATTCCGAAGAACTGTTTTGTGGAACAGACGTCTGACAGGATGTTTTCCCAACCGCTATATTCTTGACCTCATCAGGTCTTTTATTAACTTTTATCGTTCATAAATAATCTGAAAATGCTGTCCTTTCTTACGCTGAGGCAGACACTACAGAGTAACAATCTATCTTGATTTACACTTGGCCCTTGCATTGTTTAAACATTAATATAGAAGAGTTAAATTATTTGTGTTAGTGTAGTCTAGTGGTTTTCTAAATTATCTTTTGTGCCTTTATCTATCGAAATCGAGGAAAATTACCGAAGGAGTTTCTCCTAAGTTTTCTAAATTTATTTCCTGATTAAATTTAGGGAAGGAGAAAAAATATTCTTGAATTGTTTTATAATGTAAATCAAAGCAACATATTTTTGATAGAAGGAATCTTATGAATAATCTCTAAAGTAATTAAAAGGTTATAGACATATTCTACAAGTTCTAAAGTTTAAAAAAACGAAGCATTTTTAAAAATAATAATTCGATTTTCCAATATGAAAAATGTGTCACGAAAAATGACAGACGCATTGGCGTAGAGAAAGGTCTCTTCCAAAAGCTAAGCAAAGTATGAACAAAGAGGAAAATCCCGTTTGAAACGAAGGAAAGTGTACTTAACTCTTATGTAATATAAATTCTGCTATATGCCACTGAATGTTGATGAAGAGACTTGAGGCAATAGAAATGTAGTTCTACAGAAGGATGATGAGAATTCGATGGACTGAAAATGTGAGCAACGATGAAGTTTTAGAGACAATGTAAACAAAAAGAAACATTATGCTTAACATCAGGAAGAAACAGTTGAAATTCCGAGGGCACATTGAAGAAAACATACTTGGAAAATTTGATACAATATGAGCACTGGTAAAAAAATTGATTCTGAAGATATTAGATTTATAATACCAAGAAATCCATACACAGATGTCCTCAATAACACATGACAGGACCCAGAGGGTGTGAGTCCAATACCCGGTTATGGCAGTGGAGATCTTGGGGAGAGGAATTAACAGGAGATAATTGATAACTGACATCCAGCAAACATGGCACGTGGAACTATTAGGTTGGTGCAAAAATAATGTCGTTTTCTCACATAGTAACATATGTGAGAAAACGACATTATTTTTGCACCAACCTAATAGAACAGTCTAACCCAGTGAGCGAAATAAAGGGTTCAGTTCGACATTCCAACCACCGGAAGAAGTCCGGAGCGTAGAACGGCCGAAACGTTGTAATAAATATGGCCACAAAGATGAGGGATAATGTAAATAATGAAAATATTTCTGGAAGCCAAGTTATGGCAGTAGGAATGTTACTGAAGGTGATATGCCAGGTCAAGATCAATAAAATTACCAATTCTTCTTTGGGTTTTGTTGAAAATCTGGACATATGTAAACTGAGCTCCAGCACAGATATCGTAGCAATATTCAGTGCATGGGCTGATTTTAATTTAAACGAACGTAAACAAGAAAAAAAAGAGCGCAAATGAAACAATTGGTGTACATAAAATGGGAAAATGATCCTAAGAAATATACAGAGCTTAGATGAAAGAAATATACAGTGTCAATGAAATAAATATACAGTGTGTAGATGAAAGAAATATACAGTGTTTAGATGAAAGAAATATACAGTGTGTAGATGAAAGAAATATACAGTGTGTAGATGAAAGAAATATACAGTGTTTGGATGAAAGAAATATACAGTGCATAGATGAAAGAAATATGTAGTGTGTGGATGAAAGAGATACAAAGTACATGGATGAAAGAAATATACAGTGTGTAGGTGAAAGAAATATGAAGTGTGTACATGATAGAAATATACAGTGTGTAGATGAAAGAAAGCAAAACACCTGCAATAAACAGATTTTTAGAAAAATAACAAAATAAAAAATAAAAAAAAGCTAAAGAGAGCAAAATGGCCGCAGTGTTCAGATTAAATTTGCCAATTTCATTGACATGAATACGACGACAAAACAACCGAGCAAATGATAATCACACTCTCTTCGTGAAGTCAACATATCGCCATTTTCTTTTACAGCTTAGTAATATTATTAGAGAATACTTGGTCATTAGTAAATAGACGATCCCGAAATGCGAGTGTTTTGACAGAGGACGGTAAGTGCGACACTGACATCTGTAGACGTATTGGGATGGACAAGGACGCATTCCAAAAACTGGGCAAAGTATTGCGTAAGAGGAAGATTTCTTTGGTAAGGAAGAAAAGAGTATTGAGCTGTTACATGACATCTGTCCCTCTTTACGGCAGCGAATGTTGGATGAATCTACTCAAAGATAAAGAAGAGACTCGAGGCGAAAGAATATATGTTCTACAGAAGGGTGCTGAGGATATCATGGAATGGTCGTGTGAGGACTTCGAGGGGATGCAAACAAGGAGGAATTTCTGGGACACATAATGAAAAAGGAGGACCAGGAGAATCGGATACTCACAGGTCTAATAGAAGGAAAGAGAAACAAGGGAAAACAACACATAATATACCAGGAGAGCTTAAGCAAGTGGATAATAGAACGTTGACCGGGGGGAGGTGGCAAAACACGAAACTTATTGAGAGCCACAAGGGATGGGGTAAGTGGAAAGCTGTGATCGTCCACGTCCTGAAAGGACACAGCACATAAAAAGAAATATATTATTAAAATAAGTAGACGTTATTTATACCAAAAGAACTGACGTCAATTTTTAACAACACGAGTGTGGGCTGAATAGTTCATAGGCTGACTATGAAAGTAGTGATGCTAGAACTGTGAAAGGTTTCATGCATTCATTTCAACTATCCTTATTAATAAGTGCATTGTTTCTTTCAAGGAAAATTGACATATGATTGATCAAAGGAGAATTGAAATGTAACTAGCATTGGACAACATTTGTCATCATCGTGTTGTCAACTACCTGCAAAAAAAATATTTGCCACTGAGGGCATTCATGTTGACATGGGTGCTACGTTAGGGATGTCGATCCAGCTTTATCAACCGTGCAAAAGAGGGAGTTTAATTTTAAGAGGAGAATGAGAGTCTTGAAGATGGTCCAATGTTTGGACGTTTTGAGACTTCCACCACCGACGAAAAGACTGATCCTTTTCAGCACATGGTGATGGATGACAGGCAATTGACTATAAATCAAATAGCCAATCATATTAGAAATATCCCTTGAGAGATCTGAGAATATTCTGCGCTATTAACTTGGCATGGCGAATCATTCTGCACGGTGGATGCCACGTCTTCTAACACGGGAAAAAAGTGCACCAGGCTGATTATATCATGGGAAAATCTGACATTGTTTGATGAAGATCCAGCAGGTTTCCTTAATCGTATCCTTATCCAAGAATGAGTTTTGGGTCCGTCACTTTCATCCAGAGATGAAGAAACTCCAAATAAAACCATGGTTGTTTCATATATCTTGATGGAGATGGTCTCAGGTTTGGGGGAATGAAAAAGTATTTTTTTTTATTGACTATCTTTAAAGTAGCCTCACAATCAATGGACACTACAAAAGCCAATATGTTGAGATACTTTTAAAAATCTGACAAGACCAAAGGATGTAAAAGTCACGTAACCGGCCTTATTTCATCAGAATAATGTTCCAGATCAAAACTCCTTCGTTTCAATGGCTGTTGTGCATGAGTAATGATTTCTACTGATTAATCAATCGTTGGAAATCATTAATCAGGCTGTTGATTACTCCTGCTTATTCTCCAGATTTTGCTATCATCTTTTTCCGAAAAAAAACAACAAAAAAAACAAAACAACAATTGGCTAGGAACTAGAGTTTAAGTGGTGATCAAGTAATATCTGGTGTTGATGACCAACACGTTGAGAAGTATTATTAGAACATCCAGTTGTTAGCTTAAGTGAAAAAATAATGCAGTTATTATGGATGGCATTTATGCATATGACACGACCATTTACTCCTGTCTCAGTAGTAAATCAGTCAGTGCTGACCAGGTTAATCTGGCCGCTGCTCTTGAAAAGTACTTCCGATGCATGATTAACTGGGGCAAAGAATGACTTGTAAATTTGAATGTCTCCAAAACTAAACTGTTCTCTTTTAACCCCCATAATGAAACTTACCTGCCGCTATCAGCTTGGCAGATGACTCCAGGAGAGCGTCTCATTGCAATTTCTGGACCAGCCACTTTCAAATGAATTGAAGTGGACCAGCTACATTGAAGCTGCGTTTACTGCAAGCAAATTTTGTTTATTGTATTGTGCAAGAACGTTTATTTTTCTAAACAGTCCATCTTGCACATATACAAATCTAACATTCGGCCGTGTATTGAATACTGTTGTTGTCTGTTGCTCCTCCTATTCCTCTCGAGATTCCTGACAAAATCGAAAGAAGAATCTGCAATATAATCAATCCTGACTTGGCATCACGACTTCAGTCACTTTCTCACAGATGTGATCTGGATTCCCTCTGTCTTTTCTACAAAGTTTCATGCCAACTGCTCTGACGAGCGTTTTTACCGTGGTGACTTGTCTACAAGAATGAAACTCGGTAGAATTAGATCTCATTTTCGTTCATTTGCTTCCCTGATAAATACAATAATCAAAAATTTAAATGCAACGTCAATCACCATCTTCTGTTGTCTTGAACACCGTTCAACTTTTATCCTTTCCTCAATCCTCCTCCTTATACCCAGGCTTTTCTCTCAGTTTCACTCTCTGCAATGCAATGCGTACTATTGGCATTCCCGCCTTGCTTGTGGTGAAACTATTAAAAATGTTATTAATAAGAAGAGTTGAAATTAACACATACAACATTTCACGGCTCTACTATCACTCCTTCATAGTCAGCCTATGAACTTTTCAGCCAAACCTATTAACTGTTTGATATTATTAAATTGGAACGATTTACCTGGCTAGAGATTAAATATCAGGCCATGTTGGGCTATCTAGCCGAGGTTGACACGCAGTCTATGAGATGATCTACTGTGATGTTAAAACCGGTTCGCATGATAATTAAACCAGGTATAAACCTTAAATCTCAGTCTATGAGGCAGGTGACTTTTGTTCTCATTTTCCTTAACTATCTAGCACAGGATTACATTTAAATTGCGGTGCTGCATCATTTTGAGGATTGCCCCGCCTTGGCACACTGCGTATGTTGCGTATGCAGAGACGCAAACCAATAAAAAGTTTAAGTAATTGAAGCGTCCTGGTCATGCCGATAAACTGAGATCAGAGGTTATAGGAATTGTGGAAGCACGTTTCAAATGCTGTTGTTCGCAGATCAAACCTGACCAAGGGGTGGTAGCTCTTGTTTGAGCTTCCAACTATAGGCAAATACTGGTCCGACAAAAAAACTAATCAACGGTACATTTTTTACTAATCAGTAATACATTTTGTAGTTAAATTACCAGCAATGACTTTAGAATAATTACCAACAAAATATTTTTTCTAAAAACAATCTATCTAAAAAATATATGTTTGCTCTTAAAGTATATAATTATGTAAAAACATCTGTAGATGAAGAGATAATTTGCATTCAAAATACTTAGATTTTGGCATTAAATAACCCATATAGGTGTTGATATGCCGTTAAAAAAATCAAACGAGCAACCATCCAACCAAAAGAAATATGCAAAATATCTGTATTTGAAGGGATAATTCTGTCTACAAAGTATTAGGTTTGTTGCAAAAATGATGTCGGTTTTTGACGTTAAAAATACGTCAAAAACCGACATTATTTTTGCACCAACCTAATATTTAGATTTTGGCATTAAATAACCCATGAAGATGTTGATATGCTGATAAACAAATATCAGCCACCCAAACAAAAGTAATTGACAGTTGTTTGCGGTTAAGATTTGTAGACGAAACTCGAATAAAAAAAAAAATCCCTTTTTGTTTGTTAAATCTTCCACTTTGTCGACACTTAAGATTTTACAAGAATGCTAACTTGCTTCATTGACTTCATTTCATCAATATTTATAAATGTTCATATTTGTTGTTTTCATTTGTATTCTTTTTTCAAAAAGCCAAATGATTCTAAAACAGAAATTCGTTTGTGTCACTGATTTTAGCGATAGATTTTCAGCAGAACATCAAATCTTTATTTTAATTCATAAAAAAATAGCTTTGAATTACAAATATCGATTTTACATAATTTAGCCCCATCCAGCTTTACGAGCACAACAATACACACAAATGTTATCTTCATGTCTACTGATATCGCCTCTCATCTTTTTAATCCGAATTTATTGCAAAAAACAAAAACATTTATTTCCCAGGCATAAAGTGCACGATATATGAAGAAATAAGGCAATAAAAATGAGAAAAGAAATCGAATTATAAAACCCAGTTTTGCCTTCATTTATGTACGCAATTGTGCATGCGAATTGCCCCTTTTCAAAAGCATACATGTTGTTTTCCCTCTATTTATATATATATATATATATGTATATATATATATATATATATATATATATATATATATATATATATATATATATATATATATATATATATATATATATATATATATATATATATATATATATATATATATATATATATATATATATTAGGAAAACTATGGCAAAGTGGAAAAAGTTTTTGTGTTTCCTGGTTAGGGACATCATCGGACGACAATTATGATTACGTTGATGAGATTACATGAATAAAGATTATATTTATAATTTATTTTTTTAAAATATGATTCCATAGAGACACAGAAATTCCTGTGTTTCAAAACTGAAACTAAAGTTGTAAATTTAATTATAAAAATTAAACGTAAAATCCAGAGTCTCTTCCTATTGTCAAGCGATGTTATAAATAACTTTCTAAGATTTTACTTAATTTAGAAGCACAGAAAATCTTAATAGTTTGAGTTGTTAAGGTTAAGGAAAATTCAATCTATTTTGATTGTTGGGTTTTAATTTCCCTAGACAACTTATATATATCAAATATATGTTACTTAGAAAGTCAGGTTTTGTTGCATTGAGCACTGTGTTTTTCTTTAAATAAAAATAATTGCAAAGAACAGAGGATTATAAATCTTACTGTTTTTATTATTTTAATATATATATAAAATATTATATGAACACAAAAGGTTTTGAGGAATTTGGAACCACCTTTTAATTGCTGTTGTTTCCAGATCCACGCTGATATAGAGTAATAGCACCAGTTAGGGTCCGAGCCATGGGCAAATAGTTAAGACCAAAATTATGTCAAAACATCGAAATATAAAAAATTAAAAAAAAAATTATCAGCAATACATTATTGGCAAAACCTAAATTACCAGTAGTTTGTCACGAAAGGAACCTTCAATCGGAATTGAATGCCTTAAAAACAAAACCGCTCACTATTACTCACCACAGAGAACCATCCCTGCCTCCCATTATAATGTCTGACGATGAACTCCACGAGAGCACCTCTTTGCGACTCCTCGGTCTCACATTGGCTGTTGACCTGTGATGGAACAAATACATTGAGTCAATAGCTTCGTCGACCACAAGAAAAGTTGACTTCTTCTGCCACTCTAGGATATTTTTCTTGCGGGAGTCGAGCTTTCAGATCTACAAATCAACAAATCACCCTTGCATGGAGTATTGCTGGAACCCCTTGTTTTTGTCTCAAGATCCTTGATAAAATCTAAAGACAGATATGCGATTAAATTGGCCCTGATCTGGCATCTCGTCTGCAGCTGCTCTCTCACAGAGGTTCCGTCACATTCTTCTGTCTTTTTTACAAATACTTTCACGGTAACTGCTCCAATGATCTGCTATCGCTGGTTCCTAGACTTCATGAATTTAAGTTTTCAATAAGGCTGTCATCTCTCTTACACCCGTTCACTGTCGAAACTGTTAAATGTAGCCGTCTCTTCTACTTCAACAGCTTCATGTCTCGCACTTCTCGCCCCTGGTAATCCCTCCCCATTTCTTGTTTTCTTGATAGCTATAATCTCCAACTATTCAAATGTAATGTCAATCGACGTCTCCAGATGCCCTGATCTATACACTATGCTTCTCTTCATCCTTTCCTGTATCACTCCTATTTCCTCTCGCTCCAACCCTCTGTGACACCTTGCGTACTAGTGGTTTCCCTTTTTGCTTGGGAGTCAAACGCTTAATAAAAAAAAGAAAAAAAAGTACACTTTTAGAAAGAAAAACATCGCAAAACTCAGAAGAGAAAAAATTTCGGCATTGAATGACCGATGAGGTGTTGATATGCCGTTAAGCAAACAAATCTGATCAAATCATCAACACTTTAAGGAAAAGATTTCACGTTTCAGCATTAAAAATAGAGTACAATCGAATTGCTTTCTTACAGAATATAGGTGTATTTGCCTATAATAATGCCCAGTTCCTTGTAATAAGGCGTATTTCCTTATAATAATGCACGTTTTCTCATAATAAGGCGTATTTTTTTTCATAATAATGCACATTTTCTTATAATAAGGCGTATTTTTTTCATAATAATGCATATTTTTCTTATAATAAGGCGTATTTTCCATTTCATTTTTTTTCTTGTAAGTGATTGTTATTTTCGCCTTTCTCTCAGCAATTCTCTGAACAATGACTGGAAGCTGAAATCGACTGAAAAATTGTTTTGCTAAAAGCCAATATTTAAGATTTCGACGAATTTTGTTCGGTTACACCCAGAGGCCATTGTATTTTTTTCGTTGCCCTCCCCCACAACTGACAGCTATTCCCATATGGAGTTTTCATAATGTCATCTTAACCTAATATGATGTTTTTGCCTTTCTTTCAGTCAAAGTAAAACAAAGCATAATACTTATTTCATCAATAATAATTTGGTCACCGTGCTCTTCCAGAGTTGGTGATACTACATAAAAACTTGTCCCACGGTGTAAATAATAACAGGACATATTTCCATTTTCTTCCCTATTTCTTAGTTTTACATTAAAGTTCAACGTGTACGAGGCAAAAGAGCCACTCGAGATAGATGATTATAGAGTATGATTTAGATGCCGAACATTTTGAGGATATGTGGGGAAAATGATAGCCCATGATTTGAAAAAGTTACGATTATAGTGACCGGAGAAGCATCACGAATGTGCAATTCTTTTTAAGTAGTGTTTTAAAATGTAGTTAAAATGTAGTTAAAAATGTTTCAACAAGGGTGTTGATGCAGGCATTTATTACCATCATCATTTGCATTATCATTTCAAAGAAGATAAAGAAAAGAGAATTTATTATTGATGTTTGAATGATGATGATGATGGTGTTAGTGGTGATGATGATTAGGGTGATGATCATCATGACAATGACCACATTGATTATTGCGATATGAAGAAAAAGAGAAGAAAGAGAGGCTCATAATGTAGTTTTGGTAATAATCGTATTAGACGTACCATCTATAATTATTATTATTATTATTATTATTAATATTATTATTATTATTATTATTATTATTATTATTATTACATTTTTATACATAGATTTTCCCGTCAATGTCTCAGTTGGACTTTTCGAAGAATAATCTTGGTATCTGCCGCTCTCACTCGCAAAGTTATTAACGTCTAGTGCCAGATTTATTACCATTTAACACAATAGTGCAGAGATCTCAATCGGACTCTTTTGTGTTGGATAAAACGTAATACTTTGAAAAGCGGCAGTGCTATGCCTAGATTGCTGTCCATAATGTCAAAATGGCGGTAAATGAGAGTAGAACTCTCGTAGGAAAAAAGACGGAAAAGGTTGAAAAAATATCATTAACTGATAATGGTTATGGAATAGGAAAAATGACTTATGAAGAATAGAACAGAAAATTAAAATATGATAATACGAAAAAGGAAATTATGCAGTATGAGAGAGAGAGAGACAGGGAAAAGTGATAAAAGTCGAAGAAGACTGAACGGGAGAAAGTTTGCGAGTGAAAGAGTTGAACAAGAAAAAAAAAAAAAAAAAAAAAAAAAAACGAGAGACAGATAAAGTGATAGAACAAGTGTGGGAGAGAGTGATAACAGTGGTAAAGAAATTGTCAAAGTTTAAATGTAATCAGCGAGGTTATAAAATGAGACCCATTTCTTTTTTCGGTTTCTGCTTCCGTATATCTATATACATATATATATATATATATATATATACACTTACATACATATATATATATATATATATATATATACACACACACTTACATACATACATTTATATATGATTTCTGAATTAACTCATTGATATATACAGCCATGTTATATATCATTTTGAAGCGCGTTTTTCGCTCTATCGAATCGTGTTATTCGTTATCGTTCTCAATCTCTTCATTCATTTTTGCAGGCTTTTCGACAACATGGACAAAATTCAAATCCGCAAGATTTTCTTGTTCCAGTTCAAACTAGCCCGAAAATCTGCCGAGACAGCTCGTGATATCAATGATGCGTTTGGCCCAGGAACCACTAACGAACGTGTGGCACAACGGTGGTTCAAGAAATTTCGCAATGCTGACGGGAGCCTCGAAGATGAAGACGGTCGCGGCCGGCCGACTGCGGTTGATAACGAACATTTGAAAGCCTTAATTGAAGCCGATCCTCGCAAAACTACACGGGAAGTTGCTGTTGAACTCGAGGTGGATCACTCAACAGTCGTTCGCCATTTAAAGCAAATAGGGAAGTCAAAAAAGTTGGATAAATGGGTGAACGATAATAAAAAAATCGTCAAAAATGACATTATTTTTGCACCAACATAATATATATATATATATATATATATATATATATATATATATATATATATATATATAAGGAAATATGGAAAACTGACGTGGGACAAATAATGAAAAGAGATTGAAAAAGAAAGAAAAGTGAAACATCAGTAAAAAGTCGAAGGTGAAATGCTTAGAGAGAAAAAGTTGTAATATTGTCTTTGTTAAAAAAAAAACGAGAATTAGGAAGGCCTTATTTAGAGAAAGTATCGAAGGTACAGGGGACTAGGTAGGGAAATGATGAAGAAGATGTTTGTTAAATACTCATATACAAGAGTTCAAAATAGCCGAGAATTAGGAAGGCCTTATTTAGAGAGAGTATCGAAGGAACAGAAAACTAAATAGGGAAAACAAAGAAGAAGAGATTTAGTAAATACTCATATTTAGGAGTTCAAAATATAGGAGAGGCAAAGAAGAAATTTATTATATATTCATACATAAAACGCAATCATTTGAGTAAATTCACTACTAATCAAACCCTAGCTACTTGCCATTTATAAAAAAAATCTGTCCATTTTCAGCTTTAGGGAAAAACAGTATTTACACCGTGTCTCTTTTGTTTTCATTTTCTCTTAAACTTTATCGTTACTCACGTTCTGACAATGTCATCCCCAGCCTGCTCCTGTAGAACCACATTTCTGTTACTCTTTTTTATCAGTGGGGGCGAAAATTAAATTCAGTGTTTTCAATTTGATTTCAGGGAAAAACACTTTCTATCATGACGTACAGACATTAGAAATGCATAAAACTTTAGTTAAGTATCTTGGTTGCAAATGCAGTTGATGTTAAAATACTTTCGTTTTTTCCTCATAACAGTAAAAGTTTTCTATGTAATTATGTAGATGAAAAAGCGGCAAGAACGCCATGACAATTTAGTAAAATAAAGTGGAAGCATCAATTGTCAGAAAACAGAACGTAAGGCTGTGAGTAAGAGGGACAGAACGCAGTGTTAGCTACAAATTGGATATGTCAAAATCGAGCAAGTATAGAAATTTAATTATCTGAAAAATGTGACGCCAGGATCCGTATGCATATGGGAAAAGCAATTTTTTTTCACAAAACTACGAGGTGATATCAAAAAGTTTCTGAACTGCTTCTGTAGCAAAGCAACATATAGCAACACACGATTGCGCGCGCTGGAAAAGCTAGCTGGGACGTTCACGCGATAGTATGCCGAGTGACATAGCTGTGTTCACTTCGCAAGTTGTGAAATTTGGGGTTTTGTGATCAGGTGTATGCTCTGTGCGTGAGATTAGATCATGCAAATGGATCTGTTGAGCGCGAAGTATTGGATTCTTTACGGCGATAATGCAACGTGTCTCGGAACCTTCCTTTTTAGCTTCTAACCAAAAACAACATTGTATCGCTTCAGCACCCGCCCTATTCGCCTGATTCAGCCCCTGTGGATTTTCACCCCTTCTGAAAATGCAGCTCAAAGATCATCGTTTTTACACCATTGCCGTCATCCAGAGCGAATCGCAGAAGCTCCTCGACTCACTTACGGAAAAAGGCTTTGCAAGCCGGATTTCAAAAGAATGCTCGGACTGGAATATTTTTATGGTGATGATGTTAAAATTTCGTTAAATATGTATTTTTAGTTTTTTTTTTTTAAAACATAACTAACCCGAGAACTTTTTGATAAAACATTGTTTATCTTATTTCTTCCTCTCTACTTTCTGTCATCCATCTACACAAGGTAGTTGATTATTAGATGTTTCACTCTGCCTCGCTTGACTTCAATATCGCTTATGAGTATCAAATTCTCCAAGCACTCTTGCTTCAGTTTAATTACTATATTTCCTTTCGGTTTCTTTTATGTCCAGCTGATTAATGGCAAGCGTGTTTTGATGTATTCTGTAGGGATGATAGACCAGCTGTTAACGACGAACGTCACCGGTAATTTCTTGTGATCTTTATGTGTACTGAAGAGCAATACTAATAACTAGCAGCATGGCCCGGCGTTGCCCGTGCTTGATTCAAAAATCGTACGACGCAATCGCTATCACTTGACTTAAAATATTTTTGCCCTTCCTTGCCTTTAAAGGAATGCCCTTTGCCGTGTTGATGTTGCTACATACCTTACTTCTTGCCTATCTCACACTGCGAATTTTTTCTAAGCTCTATACGAAACATTAAATGTGTTACGAAAAAAGAACAAAACAAAATGAACACAAAACGATTAGCTTTATAAAAAAGGTCTCGTAACTGGAATAACCGAATGAAAAAAGAATGTTAATAACAAATACTTTTTCACATCCAAATCAGTTCTGCGGAATCATAATCAACGTTGAATTTAAGCAAGCTAAAGATCCAATTGGAGTAAAGTGCCATGCAGATTTAAATTTTTCCCACTTGTGACGAATGCAGCTATCGATTTGTTTTTTGTTTTTTTTCATGCAAGCATGCTAGATAACATTCGTGTCAGTCAGTTGTTGGCTCAATCTGGCCAGTGGAAAATGGCCGCAAACTACATGAAAACTGTCGCAGAAGCATGAAAAAAAATCGATTATTTTCACTATCGATGGGAGTTGAGAAATGCAAAGTCGGTCTTGGTCTACCCGCTAACTTGGAGCATGTGCATGTTACTTTTGGTTTAAATCCGTCGAAAATTGCGGCCGTGCATTCGTTACACACACACACGCATCCTGCCTTTTATAGATAGAAATAACCATATAATAATTGTGCTTTTCTGTCCCTTCGTTAGTTTGCACGGCCGTTACGTCTAGCCAGCACTTCATAAATAATGTAATCCGTTTTGATCGCTTGGAAAGAGGTGGAAAGTCACTAATTGGTTTCAATGCGAAAATGAAAGAACCAAAAAAGAAAAGATAGAAGTGGAGAGAGATGAAGCGACAGATACTCGACTTGGATCATAGCCAAAACGTCGAGAATTTAATGTAGACCGCAATACAAGTTAGTTTTGTCTTACACAGAGTATGGAACGACGGAAAACGACTAAGGCAATCGACAAAAATCCATTTATAAAATATCATTCTGTGCAAAATTATTCTAAAATTCTTACTTTTAAGAGAGATGTTTCTAAAACGGTGATTTGGCTAATAATAATAATAATAATAATAATAATAATAATAATAATAATAATAATAATGGACGGGTTATTTTTTAAGTTCCTTATAGAACGAAACCAAAGGAACGTAGCAGACACATCTATTAGGTTGGTGCAAAATAATGTCGGTTTTTGAAGTATTATTTAAAGTCAAAAAACGACGTTATTTGTGCACCAACCTAATAGATACTTAGGAATATCGTCAACCAGAGACTATCTGGAACAGATCTTAGTATCCAACCTGGAGTTATTCCAAACTCGGCACATCGCGCAAGTTTATCAGAAAGGTTCATAATATTTATTTGCATACACACTATTGTTTTTTATGTAGAAAGCTTTGTATTACTATGCTTGCCTTACTTAGTTCTACTTGCTCCACAGTGTCCGCAAGGGACCGGGTAATTATATTAATCTATGTCTCATAATCATTCGCATAGCCTGTAATCTTGTTGGCCCTGTGAACTATCGGGACTGATCCTATTTTTTCTGTTCTATTTTTACTCCACTACCACGTAATTTCATTCATGCATCGACATTAACTTCAGAAATTCGTCCTCATAAAGTTGAACAGTAAAACGTCTCTATCGGGCAGAAATACAGCACACAAATTAATAACTTCGGAGCAATTTTTTAAACATGTATTTTATATCAAATATAAAGCATAAAAATAAGTCTGATCGGTTCGATGACTTCAAATTAGAAGCTGAAGTCAAAAATGATCTAGTCTGCTGTCGGGCGAGGAATGGCTTCATAATTGTAACACCTATAAAACCGAATCTCCTCTTTTAATCGTCTGAGAGAATGTTTTCTGCTTTCCATCAGTATGTCTGATACTAACCTCCAGGAAACTGACTCAGACTAACGTTTTCCATTGACATAATGTGGAAAGATTAGATTGTATCAATTGCTAGGTCTCCTGAAAGAAAATTGACTCATTTTGCTGAACAATTTTTCTCATCGGAAGACATCTTGATTATTTATAAGATCATTCGGCTATATTTAGAATATTGCTGCAGCATATGGTTTAGTGCTCACGCTATATTTTTTACAGTTCCTTTACTCAATCTACAGACGAATCTGAAATATTGTGATCCTGACCTGGCATCTCGATGTCAGTCAATTTCGCATCATCGTAATATACATTCCCTGTGCTATATATATATATATATATATATATATATATATATATATATATATATATATATAGTGATTTTCCAAGCGTAGCTTAAGTGTGGTACAAGGCCGGTAGTAAGAGGCACTCAGTGAGGAGCGAACTCACGTATCAGTTGTAATTGTTCTAGCGAGACAAGTTTGCTACCCATTACACCGCCTCGAGGTACCACAAAGATTTTCCAAGGGAAGCTTAGAAGTGGCAGAGGGCCGAAAGCATGGGGCATCCAGTGAGGATAGAACTCACTTTTCAGTAGTAACAGATCTAGGAAGACAAGCTTGCAAAACTTTACACCACATCTCTCTCTCTCTCTCTCTCTCTCTATATATATATATATATATATATATATATATATATATATATATATATAAATCATGGTAATTGTTCCTAGAAACTTTCTTCTGTGACACACTCTCTCTTTCTTCTTTTCTCTCTTTCTTCTGACTTTTCCGTTCCCCCTCGTCCCATTTCTTTTCCCTCTCCCTTTCTTCTTCTTCTTCTCTCTCTCTCTCTTTTCTGATTTTTCTTTTCGACCTCGTCCCTTTTCTTTTTCCTCTAATTTTCCTTCTCTCTCTTTCTTCTGACTTTTCCTTTCACTCTCGTCCCTTTTCTATTTCCTCTCTCTTTTCCTTCTCTCGCACTCTTCTGATTTTTCCTCCCAACCTCGTCCCTTTTCTTTTTCCCTCTCTCTTTTTTTCTCTCTCTTTCTTCTCCTCTCTCTTTCTTCTTCTCTCTCTTTCTTCTGACTTTTCGTTTCACTATCGTCCTTTTTCTTTTTCCTCTCTTTTTCTTCTCTCTCTTTCTTCTGACTTTTCCTTTCACTCTCGCCCTTTTTCTTTTTCCTCTCTCTTTCGACTTCTCTTTCTTTTGACTTTTCCTTTCACTCTCGTCCCTTTTCTTTTTCTTCTCTCTTTCTTCTTCTCTCTCTTTCTTCTGACTTTTCCTTTCATTCTCGTCCTTTTTCTTTTTCCCCCTCTCTTCTTCTCTCTCTTTCTTCTGACTTTTTCTTTCGCTCTCGTCCTTTTTCTTTTTCTTCTCTCATTCTTCTTCTCTCTCTTTCTTCTGACTTTTCCTTTCACTCTCATCCTTTTTCCTTTTCCTCTCTCTTTCTTCTCTCTCTCTATTCTGATTTTTCCTTTCACTCTCGTCCCTTTTCTTTTTCTTCTCTCTTTCTTCTTCTCTCTCTTTCTTCTGACTTTTCCTTTCACTCTCGTTCCTTTTTCTTTTTCCTCTCTCTTTCTTCTCTCTCTCTTCTGATTTTTCCTTTCACTCTCGTCCCTTTTCTTTTTCTTCTCTCTTTCTTCTTCTCTCTCTTTCTTCTTACTTTTCCTTTCACTCTCTTCCTTTTCCTTTTTCGTATATCTTTCTTCTTTCCTCTCTTTCTTCTGACTTTTAGTTTCGCTCACATCTTTTTTGTTTTCCTTTCTCGAACGTTCTTTAAATTAAAATCCTTGAAATCCAGGCAAGCTATCCTATATCAATTTCAATATAAAATAAATTATTTTTCTTTCAAGACATTGGAAGTCATGACTCTCCACAAATTCCTCTCTTTTGTAACGCTTAGTCATGTTTCTTTTTTACCTCTCTCCCAGTCTCCCGTTCTGCCATCAATTTTCAGAAGCTCATTATGTAGGTTTCTTTCTGCTTTTCTGACCATTATGTCCTGTGAATATTAAATTCTTCGAGCTTTGTTTCCTCATTATGTGTCCTAGAAATTTCAAGGGTCTTTTTCTGTATCTAAGCTTTAGAATCCTCTTTTGTTCAGCTTTAAAAGTTTTCTCTGTTCCTAAATTTTAGGTCAAGGCTATTCCTAACATCCTTCTGTAGAATCATTTTTATGTTGGCTTAACTCTCTTCTTCGTTCGTGAGGAGATTGTTCAACGTTTACTGTCAAAATGTCAAACATATATATATATATATATATATATATATATATATATATATATATATATATATATATATATCTGATATTGAGCACTTTATTCTATAAATATAGCCCATCTTTTAGACTATATATATATATATATATATATATATATATATATATATATATGTAATCATTTCACACCCTATATATTTATATATAGCTTTACTTTTACTTATACTATATGTATATATATATATATATATATATATATATATATATATATTTCAGAATTTCACGTCATATATTTATAAACACTTTTAGTTTTATATAAGATTATTAGATTATTAGATTATATATATATATATATATATATATATATATATATATATATAATCACATCACCCCATATATATTAATATATAGTTTTAGTTTTACTTATACAATATTTAGATTATATATACACACACACACACACAAGTGTATAATATATATATATATATATATATATATATATATATATATATATATATATATATATGATATTATATATATATATATATATATATATATATATATATATATATATATATATATATATATATATATATATATTATCATTTCATTCCAATGAAGGAGATAAGTTTATATATATAAGTATATATATATATATATATATATATATATATATATACATAAAATCACTTTCTCCCCATATATATTAATATATTGTTTTAGTTTTACTTATACAATATTTAGATTATACACACACACACACACAAGTATATATATATATATATATATATATATATATATATATAATCATTTCATCCCAACGAAAGTGATAATGTCACATTGTCGCAAGCAGGTGAATGGGAGTGAAAAAGAATACAATCTCATTCATTAGTAGAAAAGGTAATAAAAGACCAGCTTCCCAGAAGACATAAGATGACTACTAGGATTGCATTTACATTCGTCAATAACGTCGGTGGCTGAGAAAGAAGAAACTTGAAAAGAATTATACAGACGTGAAATATGAGAAAAGAAAGATTCCCTTTGATGACATAAACCTCGAGGTTGTTTTCTCTCGGCTGGGACCAGAGAGTGAACTCAAAACCCTTTGTGTCAAGTTACTTCTTGTGTTTTTGGGTAAATAGTTAAAATAACCCATCTCTGAAATATAGGCAGATGTTGATAAAAAAAAAGAGTTTTAAACAGTAAAAAACATCGATCATAGTTTTTCTGAATCATCGCGCTTTGAAAAAAAATTCTTAGTATTTGTAAATAATGCATTAATGCTAATAAATGAAGGTGACACATAAAAAAAAATGTTTGCTAGTTATTTTAGGGGCATATCAAGTATATATGGGTCATTTAATGCTAAAATTTAATATTCTTAATGTATTGCTGATAATATTTTTTTCTAAAATATATTGCTGTAATTTTACTATAAAAATGCATTTATATACTTTTATCGTGTTTTAGCAGCAGTTTTGCGGTTAAATATTTGGTCATTGTTTGGACCCTAAAAGGTACTACCACCCTGTGTCAGAGCCAACATGGAAATAAAAGCAAGTAAATGATTGTTCCACGCTCTAGAAAATCTCCCGATCAGAAACCTTACTGTCGGATGTAGTTTATCGTCATACCTAGGACATAAGATGAGAAAAAATTTATATATTTATGTATGTGGAATTTAGAGAATAATAACGTCTTACTTTGGTCAACAGCCGTAAAATAGCGACACATCGTAAACCTGAAGCGTGAAGCTAATCTGGCTTCTCAGCATCATTCCTTTTTCACACCGCCATAATGTATATTGCTTGACAATTTTCTATGAATGTTTTTATTGTTCTTTGATATCTCCACATCACGAATGTAGGCACAAGAACTAGACTGGCAGCTAGCTTATTATTTCACATTTGAAATGGAAACACGTTTAATCGTTATCATTTTTTCTTGCTCATTTAATATTCTCATGCCTTAGTTTTCATTTTCTCATTTTTTTCACACTCTGTAAAGTTTGCGTCTTAGTCGCTTTATTGAATTCTTTTATCGAAGTGATTTAATATATATATATATATATATATATATATATATATAATAAGAAACAACAATGAGATTTATAATTCAGGGTTCTTAGGGATTTATTTTTACTTTTAAAAAACAGTGCTCGACATAAAAGTAGAGCCAAATTTTTTTAATTGGTATATTCTAAAATATATTACCATTGCAGCACCGAAATTCCAATGTTTCAAGACTGAAACTTCAATTCAAATTAAATCATAAAAATGAAACTATTATATATATATATATATATATATATATATATATATATATATATATATATATATATTATTATTATTATTATTATTATTAAATGGACAAAGTCCGACAACTATTTTAAGATATTTTTATGTTTATACATTCTATTATAGATACACATATTTAAGTAAATGCTTTGTTTATAATAAACAGTATTAAACAACATTTACTGGCCTGAATGTCCGATGAATTTTCATATAAAGTATTCGTCCTCCGAGAGGAACTGAATCGGTATCCTATATGGAAGCCGTCATATAGCCTGACGTGCCTTTAAGCAATTTGGCCACAGAGTAGCATTCGATGAGCAAGGTCAATTTTACTGTCTTTAAACTACAGTCTTCGATGATTCTCTCTATGCCTAAATCGGTTAAAGGCACCTCAAGCGATATGATGGTTCCGTATAGGATACAGATTCGATTCCTGTCGGTAGACGATTATTTTATATGAATATTTCTCGAAAATTCCGGCCGGTAAATGTTGTTTAATACTGTTTATTATAAGCATTAAATTAAGCATTGTATTACTTAAATATTTGTATCTATAAAATGAATGTATCTTCATAAAAAATGTCTTTATATATATTAAATCATTTCAGTCCAAGGAAGACAATAAAGCAACAATATATATTTCGAGCTTGTCCCACTCGATGGATTACGACTGAATAGTGACATTCTCACTGGGTGCCTCATACTTTCGGCCTTGTTTCATATATAAGCTACGAATAGAAAATAACTATATGTACACACGCAAACACACAGACACACACACACACACACATATATATATATATATATATATATATATATATATTAGGTTGGTGCAAAAATAATGACGCAATAATGTCGTTTTTAGACGTATTTTTTTAACGTCAAAAACGACATTATTACGTCATTATTTTTGCACCAAACTAATATTAAATAATAGATTTTGCATGGGTATTCTGAGTAATAGACACATAACGTAACGATTTGAATATTTTCTTTGTTAATCTTATTATTCTAATATTGTTAATCTTTTTTTATTAATATTCTTCTTCGTATTATTATTATCATTATTATTATTATTATTATTATTATTATTATTATTATTATCATCTTCAACAAATATCCTAATACTGTTTTCTTGTCTATTATTCTAAGGCGATAAGTGATATCGCTAAGACTCAAACCGGAAATGAAATCTTCTCGTAATGGACGACAGCGTCGCTTCTATTCTCTTGTCCTCCAAATTTATATCCACTTAAGTCTATCCACTAAAGCCTTTGGCAATGTGTCAAGTTGCTTATTATTGCAATCAACCCCTTTATTCATACATTATATTTCACAGGGTTCGGCCAGATTTTGACGCTTTTCATTAGGCTTCTTTTATTTAAATTTACCTAAAGGTCAATAAGTACAGCAAGGTAAGTTGTTGAGCTTCACCTTTGTTGGGAATCTTTTGCCAGTAATTATTTTATTCAGCATGCGCGACTCAAACCGAACAGTTGTTTTTAGTTTTTAAAAGTATAGTTTAAGTTTTATCCTGCTCGACGTTGAACAGTGACATTTTATATTAATTTCTGATAGGAGGAATTATCAGTATTGTAATTATTGTATTTTGAAATTAGCTTTATCACTAAATTATATGAATTGTATTAAAATTCTGCTTGTCCTTCGTTAGTCTGCGCATATATTACCCACTGCCATTACCTAAGATAGATAATGAACCTGTACGTTTGATTCCGCGGACAAAAAAAGGTTTCATTTAGAAAAAGAAAGCGCTGATAATGAAAAAAAAAAAGAAAAAAATGTTAGAAAGAGAGAAGAAAGAAAGAAATGTGGAGAAAGAAAGAATGGAAAGTGGAGAAAGAAAGAAAGAAAGAAAGAAAGAAAGAAAGAAGGGAAAGTGAATAAAGAAAGAAAGGAAGAAGGGAAAGTGAAGAAAGAAAGGAAGAAAGAAAAAGGAAAGTGAAAAAAGAAAAAAAGAAAGAAAGAAAGAAAGAAAGAAAGAAAGAAAGAAAGAAGGGAAAGTGAAGAAAGAAACAAAGAAAGAAGGGAAAGTGAAGAAAGAAAGAAAGAAAGAAGGGAAAGTGAAGAAAGAAATAAAGAAAAAAGGGAAAGTGAAAAAAGAAAGAATGAAAGACAGAAGGGAAAGTGAAGAAATAATGAAAGAACGTTAAGTGAAGAAAGAAACAAGGAAGAAGGAAAATGAAGAAAGAAATTACGGAATGTGTAGAAATAAAGAAGGGAAAGCAAAGAAAGAAAGAACAGAAAATAAAGAAAGAAAGAAAGAAAGAAAGAAAGAAAAAAGGGAAAGTGAAGAAAGAAAGAAAGAAAGAAGGGAAAGTGAAGAAAGAAAGAACAGAAAATAAAGAAAGAAAGAAAGAAAGAAAGAAAAAAGGGTAAGTGAAGAAAGAAAGAAAGAAAGAAGGGAAAGTGAAGAAAGAAAGAACAGAAAATAAAGAAAGAAAGAAAGAAAGAAAGAAAAAAGGGAAAGTGAAGAAAGATAGAAAGAAAGAAGGGAAAGTAAAGAAAGAAAGAACAGAAAATAAATAAAGAAAGAAAGAAAGAAAGAAAGAAAGAAAAAAGGGAAAGTGAAGAAAGAAAGAAAGAAAGAAGGGAAAGTGAAGAAAGAAAGAACAGAAAATAAAGAAAGAAAGAAAGAAAGAAAAAAAGGGAAAGTGAAGAAAGAAAGAAAGCAAGAAGGGAAAGTGAAGATAGAAAGAACGAAGAAGTCAATCACTCACTCAATCAATCACAACCAGTGTGTCGTATATAAGGAGATATTTTGATAAAAGCAACTCATAACTTCGAAGGTAGACATCCGTTAGAAATTACTCCGCTCGGACAGTCTCTGATGTTTTTTCAAAGCCACAGATGTGACTCCCAAGTTTCCTTGGCTACCTCACCGTTTAATTGGAAAAGTCATTCCTGTTGCCAACCAGCAATGATACTCCCCAGCTACTGAACAGTTATGAGAAGCCCTGTTGATCCATCACATCCTATCTGATAAAGGTATACTAACTACAGACATGACAAAAATAAATTAAAACGTTCAGGTGAGCGTAACAGGTTTATATAAAAGCAGGTAGGACCCAGTTAGAAATGCCTTCGGATCGGGTAACCCAGTCCGCTGAGACGGCTTCTGATTGAGGGAGTTCTCATGTATCTAGATGTGACTCGCATGAATACTTAGTCTCATCGTCTTTCATGCTTAAAAAAAAAGACAATGATCTCGACATCTGGTTATGAGACCGCCTCACACTTCCCCGTCGGGAACAGAGGTGCACCCTGCGTCAATATTCAGTGAAGATATCTAACAGGTTAATATCAACAACTGAAAACAAATATTTATAGTGTTGAGCCTATAGCCTATTTTCATTTACAAATACAAAATATGTGAATACTAAGACCTTCAATCAAGATTAGAAGCCACTAGAGGAGTAGTTCCCAACCTTTTTTACCTGGCGGCACACTATTGAGTTCTTTAAATTTTCGTGGCACACCTATCACAAAAAATAAATATTTTCTACTCATAAAGCCTTTTTGCAACAAAATATTCAAAAAACAAAGAATTTTTTTTATTTTTTTATTCCCATAAATCAGCTCGGGTACAAAATAATAATGGTGAATGTCAGTGGGACAGTTGTGCCTGATGCTTCGTGACTACTGCTGCACTATTTGGGCGAATGTGAGAGAGAGACACACTCTTAACTCTTCTTCAATATTTTTAAGTCTTTCACGTTTTTTTATTTTTAATGTTGTTTTTCCCTCTGTATTGTAAATTCGCATACGCTCCTATATATGTAATTGGGTCTTGGCGGTGTTTCATATCAGTTTCTTACAGTTTTCCCAGTGTAGATATTGACCCATCCTGTCATGACGAGTTCTATATTCGGCCAATGTGGCTATTATTATTATTATTATTATTATTAATAATAATAATAATAATAATTCCTTTGATTTCTGATGTGTACTCATTTCTTTCCGGGTACCGCCGAGATACCTAAGATTAGAAATGGTATCATTACATTTTCCACTGAAAAACAAAAGAACATATTACACATACAAAGCCCTTCGTAGGTTTGGGCTGTACTCGTGAGAACAATTGTTTGTATATCTTTAAGGTATGGGCTTCCAGGAATCCTTGGTCCTTGTATTTTGTTAGCTTTTTGAAGATCTTGAAAGATACATTTCAGTCTATAGGGACTGCCATATCAATAAGGAGGCAGTTATTATTATTATTATTATTATTGTTGTTGTTGTTGTTGTTACATACTAACGGATTTGAGCTAATATTCTCGTTTCTGTCATAATGACAGCATTTCGAACGGTGAACTTTCTCGCAATCTTAAGGTGTCTTTTGTAAACTCATGGTAATTTCGAATTAAACCCTTCGTTTGAGTCACGGGGATAAATTGCTGAAAATGCGCTGTCCATGAGATGCATGGGCTGGACACATGCACTTTACACGTGATAGAGGCTAACACGAGGGCGAATTAATTAGGAAGAATTCACTGATATAAGATATCCTTTAGCTTGATCAGCAGGATGTAAAGAATATAAAACAAGCTGTAAATTTGTCCACAATTTTCCAGCAGGTTAAGTAGGGTAGAAGATACAACGATTGAAATAGATGTTCTAATAATAAAATCAGTCAGCATACACATATCTATCTATCTATCTATCTATCTATATATATATATATATATATATATATATATATATATATATATATATATATATATATTTGTATGTGTGTGTGTGTGTGTGTCCAAGAAGTATTTGGATTACTACCACACACAAAAATAATGGTGAAACACAAGAAAACATAAGATGAAAATTAATTCCTTTAAATAATATGTGGGAATAATATGAAGAAATAATCATTATTTGCCTGATGAAGGTCACAAGACCTGAAAACCGTGTCGCAAAAAATATTGAAAATAAAGTATAATATATTTAAAAATCCACCTAATAGCCCAAAACGTCTGTGGCTCCCTTTTTCTTTTTAAAATATACACTTTTTTTCTTTTGGAACAATTATAATCTCACTCTTATATATATATATATATATATATATATATATATATATATATATATATATATAGTTAGAGAGAGAGAGAGGGGGATCGGCGAGGGAATGAGAGAGAGAGAAATTGTTAGCGTTCCAACTTAACCCCGCAATAATCTCACTCTTATATATATATATATATATATATATATATATATATATATATATATACACACACACAGAGAGAGAGAGATAGATAGATAGATAGAGAGAGAGAGAGTGGTTGTTAGCGTTCCAACTTAACCCCGCAAAAGAGAGGAGACCATGTTATGGATTAGGAGAAAAAGATCGAACTAAAAATTAAAAACATAAAGAAACCAGCCCCATGCCTTGGAAATGTATTATTTTTCTGCAATATGTCATAAGCTCCAGACAAAAGGACAAAGAAAGAAGAATTTTCATTGGATCATGAATAGACGAATCAGTAGCACACAAGATAAGATTACCTGTTAAAATAAAATTTCCATCGGTGAGGTTTTGATTGGCTTGGTCGTGAGCAGATAAGTGTAGGATTGCTCTTGGATCGATGTAAGGCTGATGAAGATATGCTCTCTTACTCATTGTATCCTCTACATTGCTGTCAAACAGGTGGCAATATTTCCATGCCAGTAACCATAAAATGTGTCTGTACAGTACTCACAGCCTTGTGTTATATAATATTACAAAAATATAGTTTCGTCTCGTGATATGAAGACTTTTAAGATTCAGTAAGTTCGATTTTATATTATTTTAATTTCTTTGAAAACTTTGGATACACATATTCTATAGTTAGCCCGTGCTTTAACTGTTAGAGATAAATATAACCCCTCCATATACATCAGAAGAAAAAAGGCTATAAATTTTGGTAGGTAACTCTAATTTTTCCAATGGAAATTTTAAGAGGTCCAGAAATTTGTATAATTTTAAGAAATTCTTTGAATTCTCTATTGATTTTTCATTTTTCTGCTTCTCTTTACAAAAGAAAAAAATAGTAGCTGGGGTTTCCATTTCCTCGTTTAAATAGGGTTCAACGAAACAATAATGAAATTAAAACATTAAGTGTTCGTTATAAACTTTCTATGTTCAACAAATCATGGTTATGTTTCGTCCCAATGCTATCTCTCCTATCTATCTATCTATCTATCTATCTATCTATCTATCTATATATATATATATATATATATATATATATGTATGTATATATAGCATTTTTTCGGATGTCTTCTTATTACTGAGAAGTAAAAACAAGAACAAAATCTACTTCCATACTTGATGATGTCTCTAGGAACAGACGAAATCTTGTAAAAAATTAAAAAGACCTTATGCAACTGGAATTTATAAACGGGGAT
>OZ010605.1:2745184-2832684 GCA_963932145.1 Acanthosepion lycidas
ATATATATATATATATATATATATATATATATAGAGAGAGAGAGAGAGAGAGATGAACTTTATTACCAAGTGTAGATTTTAGTTTTAATATATATATATATATATATATATATATATATATATATATATATATATATATATATATATAAAGATAAAATCTACACTTGGTAATAAAGTCCATATCTCTGTTTCTCCCTTGCTCTCCGTATATATATATATATATATATATATAGCGAGTGAGTGTACAAATACAAATAAATTTAAGTATACAAAGCACTCCTTAAACAATTGGGAATAATTGGAAATCTGAAAAGGAAGGAGGAAGATAGATAGATAGATAGATAGATAGATAGATAGATAGAGAGAGAGAGACAGAGAAGAGGAGGAGGAGGAGGAGGAGAGAGAGAGAGAATGAGTGATAATAGTTTGACCTAAATAGAAGAAATAAGAATAAATACTAAATAAGAAATATAGTCAGTACCAAGAAAAAAGAAAATCGGTGAGATAAAGCATAGAAAAAGTTGTGAAAGGCGCATTAGGTGGGAAGTATTGATGTTCGGGCTTTTGTCCTCCCTAAGATGGGAAATATAGAAAGGTTGACCGGCCATAAAAAAAGGAGATTATTTGGTGCCTTTGATGGTAAAACCCCTATAATAGAGAAGGACAAAAGGTTTGTATGAGGCACAGCCTACGATTGACATATAAAAAAAAAATATATATATATATATATATGCAAATGATCGACAGTTCCCACAACCTTTCAAGAAATCATGATAATATGGCGTCAAATTATATTCTGTTATGCTAGGCGTTGGCAAGCTTTATGGAGAAGAAATTTTACAGAGATCTTATCAGTAGAAATGCAGCGAAAATATTGACGAGAATGAAAAAGTAAAGACGCAAGTAAATGAGGAAGAAAATGAATGAGTTTTCAAGGAAAATACGAAAAATAAACGAAAACAGAGGAATGGAAATGGAAATAATGAACAAAGAAAGAAGGCGTCGGGGGTGAGACGGGGGTAGAGAAATTAATAAAAATCAGCGGCTATAGGGAAAATATAATAAACGTTATTATTTCGGACACGGCGAAAAAGAAATCGAAACCAGTGAACATAAATGTAGATAGACGAAGGATACTAAGAAATACCAACAAAACTAGCAGAAATACTACTACTTCTACTACCAATAATAATAATAATAATAATAATAATAATAATAATAATAATAATAATAATAATAGTAATAACAATAATAATAACAATAATATTAATAATAACAATAATAATAATAATAAAAATAATATTAACAATAAGAACAATAATAATAATATTAATAACAATAATCATAATAACAACAATAAAACGATAATAATAATAATAATAATAATAATAATAATAATAATAATAATAATAACATCAATAATAATAATAATAATAATAATAATAATAATAATAATAATATTTTTTTTACAAAAATGATTAGTGGAAAATGTCATGAAGCCATTTCTGACCTTAGGTCCCTGGTTGTGACCCGAAAGGAAATGTGTATACAAGAGAAATCAACGTAAATAATAATAATAATAATAATAATAATAATAATAATAATAATAATAATAATAATAATAATAATGAGAAGAAGAAGAAGAAGAAGAAGAAGAAGAAGAAGAAGAAGAAGAAGAAGAAGATTATTATTATAAATAATAATAATATAAAAAAACGGTACTCACAACTACAGCTCATATATTACGAAAAGCATTATCTATGTAAAATGTGCGTAAATCTTACTTTTATTTCGTTTTTTTTACAAAAATCATCAGTGGAATTTTTTATGAAGCTATTTTTGACCTTAGTTCTTTGGCTGCAACCTCGAAGGAAATGTGTATACAGCAGTCATCAAAGGAATTATTATTATTATTATTATTGTTAAATATTATTATTATTATTATTATTATTGTTCATTATTATTCTTATATTTCTTTCCTTTGATTTATTGCGTGTACACATTTCTTTCCGGTTCTCACCCAGAGACCTAAGGATAGAAATGGCATCATGACATTTTCCACTGACAAAAAGAAAAAAAAATACATAGATAAAGGCATTCGTAAAGTGGGGGCTATACTTGTAAGAATAATTTTTTGTATTACTTTGAGGGATGGGCTTCCAGGAATCCCTTCAATTAGTCTACTGGATACATTTCCAAACAATCCTAGGGATCCAACAGCAACAGGGATTGTTGATGTTCCCATGTGCTACATTTTTGAGATCTCGATATTATTATTATTATTATTATTATTATTATTATTATTATTAATAATTTCTCTTTCTGCTGGGCAGGATGACATAAGAGATATCTAGCATCATTGGGAGTGCGCAGGCAGCAACACTTCTTGGAATAGCTCACATGTTGAGGCAGGAGCTCAGATATGTTCTTCATCATCCAGCCGAAACATCTTAGAGATGAAGAGGCTATCACATCAAATAATGGTAATATACTGTACGCCTAGGAGATTAGGAGTGCGCAGTTGGCATCACTGCTTGGAACAGAGCCTGTGCAGAGAAAAAAGTTGTGTCTTTAAACTGCGGGTAGGAGCTTGGATATGATCATTATCAAGAGGCCGGAACATCTAGGTGTCGCAGATGATATCAAATCAAAGCAAATAATAATAATAATAATAATAATAATAATAATAATAATAATAATAATAATAATACCAGGTTTGGCTTTCATGGCATCTGAACGTAATCGACAGGAGGTGTTAACATATTTGGACTCGGTGTATTCTATGCATTTCTATTCACTAGTGGAAACAGTGGAAGACCATAATAGCCGGAGGGGGGGCTGTTTCTTACGTCTGGGTGATAATCAGCGAAGGCGACTTCACAGTGACATCTGAATAATTTGAAGCACCAGAAGCTAAATCATCTATGAAGATGTATCTGGCTGGGTGCTATGATAAAGGTATTTTTTACCTTAGAATCACTTTGTTGATATCAATCCCTCTCATCCAATAACAATATAAATGATATGGTGTTGTACAGTTTCCTAAGAAAGAATTTTAGCCAGGAGAAATGAACTAGATCCAATTTCAAAATTTAATTACGTAATCCCAAATCAGCATAAATAAACAGTATTTGGAACTAGTATAGTCCTCCATTTTCTAGTTTCAGTGCTTGTATTCGATTTTTTATGGATTTTATCAAGTTATGAACAATCGTCTGATCCATATTTTGCCACTCCTTTATTAATTTTTCTTTGAGGGTTGCCACTGGCGTGATTTTGGTTGCACGCTCTCGAAGTTTTCGGTCAAGGTGCTCCCAAACGTGTTCTATTGGTTTCATATCAGGACTTTGGGATACGCATGTTAGTGACTTGATTCCTTGCGATTCCTTTCAGGCTCTTCGACTTTGTTCGTATGACATGGTGCTTCATTTTCTTGAAAAACGAAGACATTCTTATCAATCTCATTGGTTTCAAATACTGGGAGTAATACTTTTTCTAATATTTGACAGTATTTTGGACCATTCAACCGCTCGTCAACAAGAATCAGCTCAGACTTCCCGCCAAACCAGACAGCGCCCCACAATATTACTCCAATCCTCCCTCCATGTTTCACGGTCACCTAGACATTCGGTATTCTAAGTCTCATTCTGATTTCTCAGAACATAAAACTGTCTTGAATTTGAATATTGGCAGAATTTACTTTCATCTGACAAATTCTCGGTCTTCTTGAACGTTGTTCCACACGACAATGGCCTTCTTCGTTAAATTTTTTTAACCGTTTAGTGATTAGCCTGGAAAAAAAAAACTGTCAATTTCTCTTTTTGACTGATGCCATCCTATTATTTGCCCTTTTTGAAATTCACCAATTTCCTTACTTTAATTGCAAAATATGTCAACTATTGTTCATAGATTAGAGTAGCATAACACTTATACGGTATTGTCTGAAAAAAAGAAGATACGCTATTACACAAGGCAAAATTGTTGTAATCAAGGGTGGCTAAAAACTTATGATAGCCCAGTTTAAATCGGATAATCTAGTTCTAGTCATAATCCATTATTTATGCATTTTACAAAAGAAAAAAAAAATAACTTACGGGATCATGGTTATCTACAACTTTCTCTCTCTTGTCCGGAATAATTTTGTGTTTTTGCCCTGTCCCCAAATCTGTGCTCTGCAAACCATTTACAGAAGTTCTTTATATATGTAATTCGCTACATTTATCTGTTCCTCTTGTCTTCAATCTGTCCTGTGAGTGTTAAATGTTCCAAGTCCCCTTTCCTTAATATGATCCTTAGAAATCTCTTTCTGGTGTTAAGGACAAGTGTCCTATTTGTTTTTATTTTTCAATTAACTTCGTCCATGCTCACATATTCGGTGGCAGCGAACTCTCGTTGCAACATCGTCTTATGTCAACTGTTGAGGGGTCCACCCCTTTTTACCCAAATGGACTCACCCAGTATATTCATATACTACTGCTAC
Organism: Acanthosepion lycidas; assembly: GCA_963932145.1. Classification (NCBI taxonomy): domain Eukaryota; kingdom Metazoa; phylum Mollusca; class Cephalopoda; order Sepiida; family Sepiidae; genus Acanthosepion; species Acanthosepion lycidas. The sequence goes on from OZ010605.1 coordinate 2,749,665, forward strand.
GGGAAGACGAGAGCAAGACCGAGGAGTCGAGTCGAGTCGAGTCGAGTCGAGTCGAGTCGAGTCGAGTCGAGTCGAGATTAACAGAGTAAAAGGTTGTATGTAACAGGAAGAGTGAGGGTGAGGTAACAGTGTTGTAGGAGTCACAGTGAGCGAGCACGTAGACTCAGTAAGAAGTCATACAGCGATACTTCAATACCAAATACTATATATATATATATATATATATATATATATATATATTGCTACTAACCTGTATTCCTGGAACTACTAACCTGCTTTACCAGTTTGTATTATTACGTTAATACATTATTTTCATATATTCATTCCTGGCGTTTGTTATTTATTGGTACCGGATTTCAACCCGGAATCCACAACATTAACGAATACTCATTGTCATTTTCGTAATGCTCGTTGTAGTAGAGACTTTGTAATCGCAGACGCAACTATAGTAACGCCGTTGAACAATGCTGGTGTCAGACGCCTTCGAATAACACTCGCACTAATAGTACTTGCTCGATAATACTCGCTCGAATAGTAAGGACCTGTATAGTGATGTGAATAGGGAAATAGTATAGTGAATAGAGAATAGAGCTCCGTATAGTAATCGGCGATAGAATAGAATAGAATATTTTAAAATGGGGAGTTACTTTTCAATCACGTTGTATATTCAAAAACATATATTCAGGGTGACTGAAAAGTAACTCTCTATTTTATGTGTGAGTGGCCAGCCAGGAGCTGTGAGGATTTCATCCTGTGATTTTTTCTTTGGGGTCGGTTAAAGGACTAAGTCTAATATACCAAACCAAGACTTTGAAAGAACTTAAAGGGCGAATACAAGAAGTTATGTCTACCATACCACAAGGCACAGCGGGACTATGCTACGGCGTTGGGAAAAGGATTGAAGCCGAAATGCGAGGTTAGGGCCGATAATATTGCAGAACTTCTTGGATTTTGTCAAGAAGTTCTATGTACATATCAGAAGTACTACGACAGATGTGACAATAATATTCAATACATTGACAAATAGTAGCCTTACAAAATATACGAGACAATCTTGAGTGAGAACAAATACTCTAGCGCGACACAGGAGACCAAATTTCTTAGCAGTCGACTCAGTAAATGGCAGTATATGTGTTCCAATTTATATCAGTGGAAAATGTTAGACGGGTACGATGCAATGGATGACATTCCTGGGTGTTACATGATTTTTATAATCACTCGAACGTCTGGATGATCATGCGAAAATTAAGAGAATAGGAATATGGATAATTCTCGGCTTCTAATTTCTCGGTTTTTTTATTTTTTTTTTCAAATAAGGGTAGCAGGAAATCTTGCGGCTAAATATGATCTGAAAGAATATTGAAGAGGCCGCTGTAGCCTTGAGAAAAAATACTCTACTTGATTCGCAGTTGTAACTAAGGTTCCATAATTACTCGTTTCTTTCATATCAAGCATCTCTCAAACTGAAGAAGTGCTTTTGATGATGATAATGATACTACTACTAATAATAATAGTAATAATAATGATTATGATGATAATAATAGTGATGATGATGATGATGATGATGATGATGATGATGATGATGATGCTGGTGATGAGGATAATAATAATGATGATGATGATGATGATGATGATAATAATAATAATAATAATAATAATAAAATAATGATGACGATGATAATAATAATAATAATAATAATAATAATAATAATAATAATAATAATAATAATATGCATATATATGCGAAGGAATAGGAATTTAGATTATGTACTTGAACGATGAATATTTGTTATTTCTACCGTATAGAAATTGTGAAGCACGAGAATCTGGATATTAGTTCGATGAATAGATAAAAAAAATATTTTCAGGAAGGTAGAAACCGATTTCTAATGTAGAAAGGAATCCCCTAATCCATGACGTAAAAGTCCCTAAATGCAGGAAATCATCCTCGTAATCTCCAGGGCGAACATTAATAAGTGTGAAAAACAGAAATTTACAGAGAAATCAATGATAAGCAGGGAATATACTAATCTCTTCGAAATCGAATAACAACGCCTGTACATAAATATTTCTCCACGGAATCAAAATGATATCAATTCATTATTTTCTTTAAACGATCCAACGATATCGAAAACAAAATGAAACACCTACTAAGAATTTCGTAACTTAATAATATGGATATATTAATGACATATAAATCTTGCGATCTGTCTGTTTTAACCCTGTTGTAATGGCGTGTTTGTTGAAAGAATTAGGAAGGCGTTATTAGGAGAGAGCATCGAAGGAACAGGAGACTAGGTAAGGAAAACAAAGAAGAAGAGATTTATTAAATACTCATATATAGGAGTTCAAAATAGCCGTGAATTTAGAAAGCCTTATTTAGAGATCGAGATTTAGGAGAGAGTATCGAAGGAACGGAAGACTAAGTAGGGAAAACGAAGAAGAAATGGTTTATTAAATACTTATACAAAACACGGAAAAAATGGAGCAAATCAAATACTACTGAAATACTAATCTACTGTGATTACTTGCCATATTTATGAGTAGGGGTAGTCGTGGGGAAGAGCAGGAAGAACTGGAAAAAAAAACTCCCCTTTTAGTTCCTATTCCTGAATCTTACTGAATATCGTTAATTTTTTATTTTATTTTGATTCATCTTTTTCTTAGGCGTTGTGCCGATATCACATCCTTTGGTGTTGTGGTAGCCCTGGGCAGCTGAAATGTGACACACAGCTTTAATGGGTTTATTGTAGAGTATGACTAAACCTACTACAATAAACAGAAGACATAATAAGAAAAAAGGACAGAGATCATTTGACAGGATATATAGTGGATAACCTACGTAATGTGTTTGTGAAAATGGATGGCAGAACATGAATTAGAAGAGATGGTAAAAATACAAACATTTCTAAGAATTTCAAAGTATATTACTTTTTTTTTCACCCCAAGCAAGATGGGAAAGCAACTAGTACTCAGAGGGTTACAGAGACTGAAATTGAGGGAAAGGACTTGTTATGGTGGGCGATTAAGGAAAGGATAAAATTAATGGGGTTCAAGACGATAGAAAATAAAGATTAATGTTGCATTTAAATTTTGAAGATTGTTGTTATCAAAGAAGCAAGTAAACGGAAGGAAGTTCCACTATTGGAGAGTGCGGGAAAATAAACTGCTGGAGTAGAATTGGCGGTTACATTTAACTATTACAGAAGAAAATGGTAGAACCTATCTGAAAATCTAGTAGCACACTTAAATTCATGTTAACGGGGCAACAGGGAGAAATGCTCGTTAGAGCAGTTGCCATAAAAAAATGGAAGAAAAGACAGAAAGAAGCGTCTATGAGAAAATGACTGAAGTCGTGATTCCAAGTCAGTATCGATTACATTGCAGATTCTTCTTTGGATCTTATCAAAAATCCCGGGAGGAATAGCAAAAACACCAGACCAGATATGGCAAGTATTCAACGTAAAGCGGAATGGTAGATTTGTAAATGTGTAAATTGGACTCTGACCAGAAAATACCTTCTGCCACCACACAATGAACAAAATGTCCTTGCATTAGATGCAGCTATTGATTCAATGTAGGTGTTCGACATCAAGTCATTTGTAAACATGTGGCCAAGAAAGCGCATTGAGACGCTCCCCAAGAGTCGAGCATCAGCCATGCTGATGGCGGACAGGAAAGCTTTTCTACAGTAGAGAAACGAGAGCAGTTTATTTTTGGAGGCATTAAAACTGTCCCAGTTAACCACTGATTCGGGGTCCTTTTCAAGAGCAAGGGCGAGTTTAACTTTGTCACCTCTGACAGATTTGCTATTGAGATAGGGATTAATAGTAGTGTCATCTCCATAATTGCTACTTGGGAACTGATGACGTCATGATGTGTAGAACCCCCGTAGGACACAGGGTGGAGCTTTGGAGGATATCCGCATTCATATGAAAAGATCTAGAAGCGAGCCCGTTCAGAAATACCTTTTCACGATTTGATAGAATTGATTGAAATAAATCAAATACCCGTTGTGTAATACAATTAAGATGTGGTTCTCCGCTCTTCAAACCCTGATGAGAGGCCTTTCTGCTGGATGTAGATTATAGTCTTATGCATGTTGGTAACAATCGTGGCTGTTGAACCGTTGGACATGATCAATAATACTAGTTAAGGGCCTGTAGTGATAAAATAAAACCACGATGCTTGTTAAGCGGAGGAAGACAATAATGGCTCATCGGAGACAAACTAAAATACTGCAGTGGGAAATAAGCAATAATGGTGGTTATTGGCATACAACTATACCGTTTATTGATTGTGTGAGAAAACAACTGTTGTGGCTATTAACCAATGGAAGAAAATGAAATAAACCGGCTCTTGACAAGTTGGAGATGAATAATTCTACTTGTTATTGACCAGTGTGAGATAAACAGTTGTCACCCACACCACATTGATCTGTAAGTTAATATTATTACGTTTAAAATAAAATGGTAATGTTATTAGATTGGTGCAAAAATAATGTCGTTTCATCACATAGTAAAATATGTGAAAAAACGACATTATTTTTGCACCAACCTAATAATTTCGTTCAAATGAAATGTCATTCTGATGATTTGTAATGACGTACAATAATTTCCCCTAAAGCATTAATGCAGAATATAGCAGTAACAAATTTGCAGGCCCAATGGCTTACAGCTGGTTAGTTTCCTCTTCAATGACTCATCCAAATTTCTATTCCCTTTAAGAATGTCGTTTTTTATGACTTTGTATGCTTTCGCAAGTTGTACATCGTTTCTAAAAGTCAAGCGATGCATGAACACACCAAAAGTCAAAGAGGGATAATTCTATTAGATTCATTCTCTTATTTTGTTCACTATAGCAAATGAAATCATCTCCATATGACATCTTATTTATCTTCATCGATGGCGCTAATGGTTCATAAGTAAAAGGCTCCTTTTTAAATGAAATATTACATCGGGATTAATTTGATTTCATTAGAAAATAGATTATAATCTATTTGAAGAATAAAATTATGATAAGTTGTTTGGGAAATTCCTCTACCTCGAACTAAAATAACCTTTCTGAAACAAAGCTATACATATAGGTTTCTTACCGCAATTTCTCGAAAATAATACGCATTCTTTTCTTTAAATTACAGGTGGTTGTAGGAGTGCGTATTATAAATAGGTTGAAACAAAAATATTTTTCGTTATTGATTTATAAAAATAAATTCGTAATTATTGTTCTAAAATAAGAAAGATATTATCCCAATTTTTATTTTAAATCCAGCAGTAATAGGTGTACCATGTTTGTCAATAAATTTATTTTTTTATCAGTAACCGCATTTTTTTATTTGGCCAATAAAAAGGCCAATTTTGAAGAAAAGAGGAAATCAAGTAAACAATTTATTGAAATTTTAATTTTCATCATCATCATGATTAAATGTGTTTCCTGGATACATTGTTTTCATAAGTTCTTTAAGATAAGTACTTATAAAACATCCCTTTGATTGACTTTCTTTCACAAATTCAACAAAACTTTGTTTCATATTGAGCTTTTCTTCCTCTACTAATAGCTTTGTTACTTGATTTACCCCTTTTTTTAGTTCATTTTATTCTTTCTCCATAAACATATTTTAGCCTCATTCAACTCATATTCTCTAGTTGCAACTCTGTTTCCTATTCTTTCTGCTAATTCTATTATTATTTTGTTTAAAACTTACACTATAACTCATACGTTTTGGCGGTAAAATAAAATGTTATATTTACCAGGAAAACCGTGATGGTAATTTTCAACATTATTTTAACCGCTTAGCTTCAATTTTGTTCTTAATGTCAAGGTCGACAAAATGTCTTCGTAATTAATTTTTTTTTTTTTTTTTTTTTTTTTGACAAAATTTATAGATGCGTATTTTGTTACCTCTGGTCTCTTTCAACTCTCTCACTATTATAGCCGTAGTTGTTGGTAGAGGAAACGATTAGGTGTTTCCCCAATGTCAACCGACTATTTGCTTACATTACAACAGATATGTAGAAAAGATAACGCTTGACACTTGAAAATTATGGTGCTGGACGAAGTATCGTCTCGGGGGCCTTTTCCTCAAAGTAGCAGTTGTTGAAAAGAAACTGTCCGAATGGGACTTCGAAGAGAATGAAGATAGTTTCTCCCAATGGACGTGGTATAGCAGGTCTTACCTGTGATCATCTTAACTGGTGGAATTAAGCAATGTAGCTCGTCAGAACATTTGCCATGGAAATAGCGATCGGTTACCTAGAAATATTTGACATTTCCTCAGTGAGAAAGGAATTGGAGAGTGGGAAATTATTCAACACCAACAAGGCCCCTTCGAAGGTTTTCAACACGATCAAAATTGGAAAATGGAAACTTTATAGCTCCAACACAGCTATGGCGACAGAAATCCGTACCTTCTGTCTCATCTCTAACAGCGTTCACATATACTCTACCACAAGAAAATATTTTAAGTTGCTATATAAACTTAGCGCAACTTGCTTTTTTTATATATTAACCGTTATATGTCCCACATAAGGGCATAAACTGAACCTGTTACTCTGTAACGCTCTACATTGAATTGCTCTCTGGCCTTGTATAGGGTCAACATCACTGCAATAAAATAGATAAATAAATAAAAAATAAAAATATCCAAAAATAACGTTCTGGATATGACGATAAACTACATCTAACAGCAAGACCTCTGATCAGGTGGTTTTGAGGAGCGTGGAACCAACTCTTAATTGCTTGTGTTCCCAGGCCCATCCTCAATCAAGGGTGGTAGCACTTGTTAGGCTCCCAGCTATGGGATAATAATTGACCCCCTCCAAATTAGGGTCAAAAGACTATGAAAGTGTAAAAATAGGTTTTAAACCAGCAATACTTTCTTACTAGCAGTGAATTTTTGAAGGCTAAAATTATTGCCAGGAATACATTGTACCACAATACATTTTTGAAAAACATATTACCAGCAATATATTTTTGAAAAAAAAAAAAAAATTACGTTCAATACATTTTTAAAAATTATCAGTAATACATTTTTGAAGGAAAAAAAAATATTACCAGCAATACATTTTTGAAAAAAAGTAAAAATTGCTGGTATATTTTTCTAATATTTTTGGTTTTTTTTCAAAAATGTATTGCTGGTAATATATTTTTTTTTTCAAAAATGTATTGCTGGTAATATTTTTTTGTTTTTTTTCATAAATGTATTGCTGGTAATATATTTTTTTTTTCAAAAATGTATGTTTTGAAAAAAAACAAAAAAATTACAAGCAATACTCTTGGGAAAGGTACGGATCCAGCTCTTCACCCCTCAGCTGTGGGTCAATTAGTAAAACTTGTGTCAGTGAATCGTCATAATCTCTAAATAATCGTAGAATCTAATAATATTTTCTGGCTTTAAATAAACTGCAGGGGGTTGATAATCTGTAAAAAACAGTTCCATCGAATATACGCCCTCAAAATATTTCTTTTCTTTGCAATTTATTAATTGCTATGACATCTTAGAAATTTTATTTGAGTTATATCGTGTTGTCTTTTCTGGATTTAGAATGTTCCTTTTTTTACTCTAGCTGACACCTGGCGCTTTAGACACTAGTCTACTCCGCTAATTGCCGTAATTTCTCTGAAATAATACACACCCTAAATAATATGCATCCCACCAAATTATCCAAAAATATATCTATCCCTATGTATAATACGCATCTAAAAATTTTTTTCAAAAAAAAAGCAAAAAAATAATCTCGAAGATATTACATCTAGAATAAAATTGAAACTAAGCGGCTAAAATAATTCTGAACATTAACATGTGGCATTCCCAATTAATATATTTTATTTTACTGCCAAAATATCGTCAAAACGTGCGAGATATAGTGCAAATTTTAAAGAAAATGTATTAAATAGAATTAGCAGAAAGACTAGAAAAAGGAGCTACAGCGAGAGAATATGAGTTGAATGAGGCTAACATACGTTTATGGAGAAACGTGTAAATCAAGTGCCAAAGCTATAGGCAGAGGAAGAAAAGCACAATATCCAGATATGGAACAAAGTTTAGTTTAATTTGTGAAAGAAAGACGATCAAGTGGATGTTCCTTAAGTACTGTGGAAATAAGGATGAAAGCAAAAGAACTGATGAAAATCATGTATCCTCGAAATGTATTTAATGATGATAGTGAAAATTAAAATTTCAATAAAATGTTAACTGGATATCTTCTTTATTTCGAAATTGGTGTTTTATAGTTCGTTTTTTGTTTTGTTTTGTTTTTTTTTAAATTTTTATCCAAATAAAAATCCGGTTACTGATAAACATAAATTTATAGACAAAAAATGTTACAATTATTATTGTTGGATGTAAAATGAAAATTGTGATCATATCTATCTTATTTTAGAACAAGTACATGTTATAAATCAATAATGGGAAAATATTTTGTTTAACCCTATTTATAATACGCACCCCTACTATAACCAGTAATTTATTGAAAAAATGCGTATTATTTTCGAGATATTAGGGTAATCTTTATATGGAGTGGAGATAAAGATATGGTTTAATGATGGCGTTACATGAACGTAGGAAATGTCGAGTCTCGTACTGGGTGAATTGTCACTATCAAACTATAATTAGCAATAATAAAAAAAAAGATAACAATGGCAAATATATTTCGAGACCATCTCTTTTAAAAATGTTTTTAATCCTTCCTTGACATGATGACTATTCTGGAGATGATGGAGAGAGGAAAGGTGATAATATGAGAGAAAACACAGCATCACAAAAATATAGTGAGGTCATGTACGGGCAAAGGTCAGAGAAATGATAATCAACCAAAAAGCATACTCTTAAATCGTGGATGCGCAAACGCGTAAACATTGCAATTTCGCCCGACGAATATTGAGCATGAAAGAAATGGCGGGATATAGAAAAACGAGTTTCTAATAGCAGAGATAAGACAGACGAAGAAAAGAACCTTGAATAAAAGAACCGGTGGCAATAGAATTAAGACCTATGATGTCCGAAAAAGTAATTATCTGACGTTGGAATTATCATTGGGAAAATTATGACCGTTATCGGAATGTTCGTGAAAAAATCGCTTCGAAAGGAATATAAACGTCCGTTTAGATGGGCTAAGTTTTGTTTGTGCTGATAAGGCCTATAGAGAAATATTGATTATTCATACATACATACATACATCGCATCACATCTTGGTTCTTGCTGAGACATGTTGCGCATCGACTAGTCTACCTACAACTACTTATGGCCGGGGTGGGTGTCACCGTTAAGGTCACACTATGCTTTATTCTACGCCACATTCAGATTGGCTATTTTTTGTAACCTAGGAAGGGTTACGGAATGAGGAATAACCAAAACGGAGGTTGGAAATAAAATAATAATCTTTATAACACCAAAAATGTATAATACTCGCCAGCGGCGTGAAGTAGATAAACCACCGATGGTGGGGATTTAATTAGACAGCTTATTACCTCCATTTTTAATTGTGTCCATCGTATTTATGAGGATTGGGACATTAGTGTTCATAGATACGGTATATAACACTTTTATTACTTTATTATGATAGACAGTGACTTCGTCTATTGTTGCAGTTTTTTTGTATATATATATATATATATATATATATATATATATATATATATATGCGTGATTATTTTTGCCTGCGTTTGTTTGTATGTGAAAGACAGAGATAAGGATAGCCATATATATTCAAAAATATGTATTTCATTACGTCTTTATTTCCATGCATATACGTGTAAATAATAGTGAAGAATATATGTATGGGTTTACATCACATATACTAAGTTGTTAAAATTCTAATATTTGATATATACTGGATTTGCATATTTTCACACGCAAACACGAGCACACACACACACACATACATACATATATATATATATATATATATATATATATATATATTCTAGTATGGATAAAAATCAATTGAGGATGCAGACATATTTTAGTATATAAATGAACATATTTATGTGTGGCATCCGTTAGTCTCGAGAGATCCTGGATCTGCGTCCAAAGTGTTATGCCTCAGAATCTGTTGCGGTATCTTTTCTGGCTGTACAGGTTCACACAGGTGTGACAGTCACAGGAGTAATGAATTCATGTGAAGTTGCTCCCCACCCACCTCATTATCACCTTGTTATTTTCTTTCCGTCGAGCACACTTCACTGCGGCGGCAAACCTTCGTTTTAACCCTACTCGCTCCATCCGTCGGTGTTAATCGCATCACCAGAGTGAGAAATCGATGAAGACATCTTCTCACCTCTCGATGTACATGTCCATCGCCATCATCTCCGTTTTGGAAATGTCCTTGATTCGAAAATGTTGCCCTCATGCCCTGTTGAAGCTTGCCACTTCTCAGTAAAAAATGATATTCGGAATCAATATATATATATATATATATATATATATATAGATATACACTAATTTAAAAATATGGTTCCATCGCTACACAGGAATTACCATGTTTCAAAAACAGAACCTAAAAAATTCAAATTCAATTATAGAATTAAAGTCCTTAGTCCTGTTTTATTTTCAAGCGAATTTTGGAACTTTGGTTCCATTTCGAATTTTGGTTCCATTTTTGAATTTTGTTTCTAAAATTCGCTTGCAAATGAAAAAGAGAATTTGAAGTTTTTAGTTCCTGTTTTTGAAACCTGATAATTGCTGTGTAGCGATGGAACCATATTTTTAAATTAGTAAATTTATAATATTTATGCTCTTTAGATTTGCATGAGCACTGTTTTGTCAAAATAAAAATATTAAGAGGAACATCGGATTATATATCTTACAGTTCTTTCTCCTATAATATATATATATATATATATATGTATATATATATATATATATATATATATATATATATATATATATATATGTGTGTGTGTGTGTGTGTGTGTGTGTGTGTGTCGGTGTGTGTGCGGCCGGGTTCCTCTCTGCTTAAAGTAGGGAGTTCAGCAGTTATGAACAATCTATTCACTATTCCCTGAATCCTTCTGTCCTACTAACCTCATAGCAGGCAGAAGTGTCTAACATAGATTCTTTCGATGAAGGACACCACAACATTTGGTCTGTAAGAGATTCAAAGAGATTTTATATGGTTTGGTTTCTTCAGATGCTGGTATGGTGGTTATAGTTTTGGTTTGCAATCTAATAAAAAATGTTCTTTTCGCAATCAAGTAAGAAAGTTAGACCTACGCTTGTTTTGCACGAGATTGAATATGTAGACTAGATATATAGTTTAAACGCGAGTCAAAAAAGTACAGTTAGCTTACACTTTAGTCGAAAGGTAAACATCGATTTTGGTTGCAATGGAATTTAAAAAGGTAGACATATCTTAAGGTACATGAAAGTAGAAGTGATAAACATAAACTTTGGTCCCCACAAAAAGAAAAATGCAGGAGGGTCAGTAAATTGGTAGATATTGGTTTGGTTTGTACGAGAGCTATAAAAGGTGACATATGTTTTGGTTTGGAAAAAAATAAACAAAAAACTAGGAAACTTAGTTTGGGCCAAGTCAGAAATATAGATAGAATTTTTGTTTGATGGGGAGTCAAAATCATAGATATAAGCCAAGCGATAACGGGGACGCTTTTTTATGGGGCTAGCCTCTATGCATAAGTATGCATTCGATGTTATCCCAGCCGACAGGTCGTTTTCCTTGTCTGTGTGAACGTCACACTTCACATCAGGTCATCCCATGTTCTGTCCGAATTTTAACTTTTTGTTAAAATCAACGAAATTTAAAGAGTATTTTATAATGTCTAATGGAGCTGAACATTATTTGTATGTTTAGATGCATTTAAGCTGATCAAATTTATTTCAGAGAACAATAAAATAAAATTTTGTTTGATTAAAACCCTGCTAACATGGAAGTAACCACGGATCATTTGAGGCATATAATGCTTTATGAGTTCAAGTAAGAAAACTCAGCAGCCGAAGCGGCTAGAAACATTCACTCAGTTTATGGAGAGGAATGTGTGAATGAAAGAACTTGCAGAAGATGGTTTGCAAAATTTAGAGGTGAAGATTTCACCCTTGAAGATGAAGATCGAACCGGACAACCAGTTGAGTTTGATGAAAAGCTTCTTGAAGCAGACCTTGAAGAAAATCCTGCTTTATCAGTTGAGAAATTGGCAGTGGTTCTCAGTTGAAACTGTTCATCGTCATCTTCAACAACTTGGAAAAGTTACTAAACTTGGAAAATGGGAGCCTCATGAATTGTCTGAAAACAACCTCAAATCCCGAGTTGATATCTGCTCTTCTCTCCATTCTCGCCAACTTGTTTCACCTTTTTTGTATAGACTTGGGACTGACGACGAAAACTGGATCTTTTATCGAAATGTTAAGCGTCGTAGACAGTGTCATGGTAAAGGGGAAGGACCGCAGCCACAGCCGAGAAGGGAACTTCATGGGCAAAAGATTCTTTCAATCTGGTGGGATCGCCAAGGAATAATCCACTTGAATTCCTACCATCTAATGCAACAATTAATGCTCAAATATACTGTCAGAAATTATAGCGTTTAAACCAAGCTTTGGGGAAAAAAGATCTGCTCTAGTGAATTTAAAAGGGGTGATGTTTCATCAGGACACAGCAAGAATCACGTCACAAAAGATCGAAGAACTTGGTTGGGAGAAAATTCCTCATCCACCTTATTCTCCAAATCTTGCTCCTTCAGACTACCATTTGTTTCGTAGCTTACAGGATAATTTGGAAGTAGCAGCTTTTTTAACACAGGAAGAGTTTCAAACTGACATTTGTGAGGTCTTTGAATCAAAGCCGAAAGTATTTTACAGTAATGGAATTAGTAAGCTTGTTAATAGCTGTAAGGAAGTCATAGATAATCAGGGAAAATACATTGTTGATTGAATCTGTAATTAAATGTAACATTTTGTCACTTGTTTTCTTTATTCAAAATTCGGACAGAACTTATGGGATGACCTGATATATCAGAATAGAATATCAGAATGGAAGTATGATCTTGGTATGTAATTACTTTTCCCTATCGTAACATTGTCTCCAGGAATGAAACAACCTCACAACACTTCAAGATGATTTAATAATTTGCTTCCTTAGTTTGAGAATAGACTTTCTGAACTGCGTTTAATTTGATATCTATGCACACGTGTGAAGGGGAATAGAATTAAGAAAGGTAACAGCATCAAAATTGTCGTCAACAACGATATGACCTGCGCTAATATATACTTCGTCTGTGTCTGTCACAAAAGACATTTTGACACGTGCATTTGACGCCTATCTATAGACATGCCACCTGAATGACGCCGTAATAACAAATAATAATTGATTTTTTTTTCTAACAGGTGTGTATATTAAGAAGCTTCAATTGACAAAGGAAGACATATTCTGAGAAGAGAAGACATGGCTAGGAAATGTAATGAGGAAAGTGTCCGTAGAGAATATGGCACTCACAGGACTTATTAGATGTAAGAAGAAAGGAATCAAGTAAAATACTTAATTTGTTTGCGTGAATTGGAGACAATTTAGGACAACTTGGGATGGCAGAGGGCCATGATTTGCACAGCGCAACCACAACGAGAATATTCTAGAAATGTATGACTGGCCAGTTACTGAAAATTCATAACACATTAACAAATGAGTGGGTTTCTGTTGTAAGAAAATTTATGGCAAGTAGATGAATTGATTTCTTCTTCTTCTTCTTCTTCTTCTTCTTCTTCTTCTTCGGTAGGTTATTTGCTCAATGCGGGTTTTTAGGGCGGGTGTGATAATCTTAGGGGACCATGTCTCTTGTTGCGGGGGCATGCTGGTCATTTGTTTGGTTGGAAAACACATGTCTGGAATGTTTATCCCACAACCCAAAAATGGCGGACTCGGTATGTGAGTCTGCATAATAGAATGTAACAACTAAAACCAATATATATATATATATATATATATATATATATATATATATATATATATATATATATAGACGTTAATGTATTATTAAAAACGACAAAAGTTATATTGTTGCGAGCGAGAAAGACAATGATATTGCATGTATGTAACGATTCAATAAACATGCATGAAGATATTTAAAGACTAGTGACTTGTTGATGCATGCAAAATGTGTGTAGAAGTCCTAGAAAAAATGAAGTTGTGTACGAGCCTCTGTGTGTGTGTGTGTGTGCCTTTGCAAATGAGAAACACGTTTTCCCGATAGACCTACATCCTAGCATGTCTAAGGATATTAGGAAAAAGTGAATAGTAATGGAAATTGAAGAGAAAGATTCTGGCGTGCTTGGGCGCTTTACTCCGCGTTTGACCTACATCGTAGCATCGCTGGGTGAAATAAGAAAAGAAAATGATGAACAAATATTACAGTGAATCTATAATTTCAGAAAGCGTCCTCTAGTGGCTTTTTCTGTGTTAGAAAAATAAGTGGGGTAACTCCACACTCATCTCGATTCATGTTTCACGTCCACTTTTGCAGTATTTGGTACTGCCAAGCGATGATCCATCCACGCAGATAGCGATCAGTCTCAACGCTGCTTACCTTTAGTGATTGGACGAGAGCCGATGTTTCAATATCATACGGTTGTAAGCTTGAAAATCCTCGCTTTCCGTCTTTCCGATGTTGAAAAATAATAGAAAATATGCAACTCTCATAAGGTTTAAGATTGTTCTATTATTTTTAAAGAAGATACTGATCAAGAGAACCAACTACTAATGTGTTGCTCATAATGACGGTCGTCTCGAGTAGAGAATCCAGAGGTTAGCAGTGAATATCTTGAAGACAGCAGGAAAGTGTTGTTCAGGTTAGCAGTGGATATTCGCTAGAGTAGACAAAATGGTCGCCTTTATACACGACGGATTGAATGTTCTACGTCTTCTGATTGGTTAACCTTCCATTGGTGTACTGTAAAGTGGGTCATGGCATTATAATGAACCCATGGTGGGGGGAGAAATGAATTCATAAAATTCCCAGGAGTATTTGCGTGTAAGTGAATATAACGAATGTGACTGGAAATGGAACTCCAATTTCAAGCCGTTAAACATTACACCATCCGTACATCCAAGCTTATACCACCTGGTATTCTCAAGCGGTCTCCCATCTAAGTATTGACCACACAACAAATCTTTTGTTGTTTTTTCACTTTCCAGAAAATATATTTCTATTTAATTGTTTTTTAAATTTCTTATGTCTGATTAGAATTTCTTGATGGATAATAAAAGTTGTCTGGATTTCAATATTGCAGAGTATCTAATTATTTTCATGTAATTATTAAATGGTATCGTTTCTGACATGGTCGAATCCAAATAATTTGCAAGATATCAATATTGCTATTATTGGCGCTATCAAGTCTAACATGTGACGTGAACGATTCTAAAAGCGAGAAAAGAAAATTAAAATCGGAATATGAGTGTGGAAATAAATAAAATGGAAATACACAAATAAATAGTATAAAGAAATAAAGTAAGTCTTGGAGAAAGAAGAAAGAGAAAAGAAAGAAAGAAAGTTTTGGAGAACGAAGAAAGAGAAGACAAAAGAAAGAAAGAAAGAAAGAAAGAAAGAAAGAAAGAAAGAAAGAAAGAAAGAAAGACAGTCTTGGAGAAAGAAAGAAAGAAAGAAAGAAAGAAAGAAAGAAATAAAGAAAGAAAGAAAGAAAGAAAGAAAAAAGTAAGTAAGTTTTGGAGAAAGAAGAAAGAAGAAAGAAAGAAAGAAAGAAAGAAAGAAAGAAAGTTTGGAGAAAGAAGAAAGAGATGAGAAAGAAAGAAAGAAAGTCTTGGAGAAAAAAAGAAAGAAAGAAAGAAAGAAAGAAAGAAAGTCTTGGAGAAAGAAAGAAAGAAAGAAAGAAAGAAAGTCTTGGAGAAAGAAGAAAGAGAAGAGAAAAAAGAGAGAAAAAAGAAAGAAAGAAAGAAAGAAAGAAAGAAAGAAAGAAAGAAAGAAAGTAAGTAAGTTTTGGAGAAAGAAGAAAGAGAAGACAAAAGAAAGAAAGAAAGAAAGAAAGAAAGTCTTGGAGAAAGAAGAAAGAGAAGAGAAAGAAAAAAAGAAAGATAGAAAGAAAGTCTTGGGGAAAGAAAGAAAGAAAGAAAGTATTGGAGAAAGAAAGAAAGAAAGAAAGAAAGAAAGAAAGAAAGAAAAAGATCGTAATGAAAAAGAAAATGGAAGAATTGAAGAAAGAAAAAAGAATTAAATAAGAAAAGGAAACAGAATAAAATATAAAAATATAACAAAAAAAAAATGAATAACGAAGAAGAAATGGAAGAAAGAAAGATGAAATAAGGATAGAAATAAAGAAAATGAAAGAATGAAATGAATTAAGAAACTAGGCAAGGAAAAAATAATAGAAACGGTGAAAGGGGAAAAAAAACTATTAATGTAAGAAATACAGTGTAACCCGGATATAAGAGACCCTGATATAAGAGAAACCCGGAGATAAGAGAAACCCTGATATAAGATAGATTTTCTCTGCTCCCAAATTAGAGCGTGTGTTAATGTATATATAATAGACCAAACCCGGATATAAGAGATTTCTTCTCCGGTCCCGACAACTCACTTACATCCGGGTTACACTGTATAAGATAAAGGATGAAATAAAAGTGGCCACAAAGAAAGAAAAAAAGAAAAGGAAAATAAAAGACGAAAGAAAGAAGAAAAAGTAAAAAAAGAAAGAACAAAGTAAGAACGAAATGGAAATAAAGAAAAAATGTAAGGAAAGAAAGAAAGAAGGAAGGAATGGAGGAAACAAAGAAACAACAAAGAAAAGAAGAACAAAGAAATAATAAGAAAAAAGAAAGAAAAAAAGAAAGAACATAGAAGGAAATAGAAGAAGAAAAAATAAAGGAAAGAAAAAGGAAGGCAACAAGAAACAAAGAAAGAAGGAAAGAAGAAAAAGAAAGAATAAGAGAAATGAGAAAGAAAAAAAAAGAATGAAAAATAATCAGGATGTGTAAAGAAAGAAGAAAGAATAATGAACGAAAGAGTGAATGAATTAATGAACAAAGAATGAGAAACGAGAAAGAAGGAGAAAATAGAAAGAAATGAAAAAGGAAGAAAGAAAGAAAGAAAGTAATGAGGAAACAGAGAAAGAAACAAAGAAGGAAGATAGGAAAAAAGAATAAGAGAAATGAGAAAAAAAAGAATGTAAAAAAGAATCAGAAAGATCAAAGAATGAAGAAATAAAAAAGTGAATGAATTAATGAAAACAGAATGAGAGAAAAGAGAAAGAACGAAAGAAAAATAGGAAGATATGAAAAAAAGAAAGAGAGTAGACAAGAAGGAAATGTCAACACGAAGAAATAAAGAAAACAGAAAGAGAAAAATGAATGAACATGAAAGAAATGAGAAAAAAGAAAGAAAGAAGGAAGTAAAGAAGACACAAAGAAAAGAACAAAGAAGGAAGGTGGAAAAAAAAAAAAGAAACAAAAAGGAATGGAAGAACTAAGAATTTGAATAAAAGAGAAAGTAACAAAGAAAGAACTAATGGCCAAAGAATGAGAGTAACGTAAATGAAAGAATGAAAGAAAGAAAGGTAAAAAAAATTAAACAAAAATACAAAGATAATATTGAATCTTACTTATTATAAAACGCAGATTGTGTGTGTGTATGTCTGTACGTTTATATATTGGATCGGATTTCCTACATTTTTCAACCGATTTTAACAAAACTTCACAGGACTGTGTAAAATTACTTTGCGGTGGTTCTGACGGCGCCAAAAGTTGCAAAAACACAATTGTTTTTGCACGAAATCTATTTCAAAACACGATAAGGGGGACAACTCATATCGAGTTATACTTAAGATAAAACCCAGGTTGTTTGTGTGTGTATGTGTGTATGTGTGTGTGTGTGTGTGTGTGTGTGTGTGTTCGCTTATGTATGGGATCAGATTTCCTACATTTTTCAACCGATTTCAACAAAACTTCACTTTTTTTTGGCAGGTAGTGTTTCTTATTGTCTTGCAAATTTTTTCTTTATTTTTAGATTCAGAATGCTTGAAAACTTCCATTTACAAGACAATTGTTTATAATAAAATTCTATTCAATCGATAGACTCATAACGATTGAAAACAATGTTTTTGTTTGAGTTTGGGTTTGACCAATTCGTAAAAAAAAAAAAAAAAAAAAAAATTAAGTCATGCGTGTCCGTCAATCTTAAACAATAATCTTTGTCAATTTTATTTTTCAGTCTTCATGATGATCGATACTTGATCTATCTCTTACTGTTACATCCCCGGGCAACCCCGGTCTCTACTGCTAGTCTATAATAAAAATAAACATGGACGAGAAGCCAGTTTGACTATAGTTAACAGATCTGAAGTGAGAAATGTTCAAATAATATATGAATGAATAGAAAACGAAGAAATAAGAACAGAAGAGATGAAAGATAGAATCCAGAAAGAAAAAAAGGATGATGATATGAGAAATAGAACAGAGAAACAAAGAGCAGGTTACAAAGATTATAAAAACTATATTCGATGGTGCTGATAATAAAACACGAGGCTATGAAAATATGCACCATTATGGCGGAAATTACAAATTGTAAAAACATATTAGGTTGGTGCAAAGATAATGACGTCATAATGTCGTTTTTTGATGTATTTTTAACGTCAAAACACGACATTATTACGTCATTATTTTTGCACCAACCTAATATCTAAATATTTTAAAAGAAATCTGAATGAGGCAAAACAAGAAACGAAATTCGACAAAGAAAGTAATCAAAACGTGAGCAGAGTAGAAAAATAAAAGAAGAGTGCAATTAAATTTGAATCGGGGAAGAAAGAAAAGATCTCAAATAACAATATAAAATGGAATGAAATTAAGAAAATAATGAAGTGAAAAATGAAGAAGAAAAAGCAAAATGAGAATGAGAAAAAATATATGGAATGAGAAAAGAAAATGTCTAAAAGCTAAAAGAAATTATGAAAAGAAGAAGAGGAAGAAACGAAAAATAAGTCATAAATGGGAATGGATAGAAAAAATATTTGTAAAGAAAGAAAGACAACTTAAAAAGAAATTCAATAAAAAAATAATTAGATGAACGAAAGAAAATAAGGTGAGGAATTATAAGGCAAAACTGAGAATCAAATGATAACTATATAGAAAGAAAGATAAAAAAAAAGAAACAGAGAAGGTATATGGAAATCTAAGAAGAATGCATGTAGAAAACCAAAGGGAGAAATGAAGGAAAAAAAGAACAACAAAAGAAAGAAAGAAAAAGAAAAACCGGATAACCAAAACTTCAACGAGAGAAAAGATAGTAGAAAAAAGATGTGAACTGAAAATTGTAGGGAAAGAATAAAAAAAAAAAAAGAAAGAAATGATGAAAGGTTAAAGAGAAGAGAGCAAAAATAAGAAAGAACAGGAAGAAGAAATAAAGAGAGCGATAATGAAGTTGAGGAAAACCAAAAATGGGAATAAAAGAGAAAAAATTATCGCAAAGGAAAGGAAGCTGAAGCGATAACCGAAAAATGAATGTAAAGCTGGAAATAATTTTTCTGAACAAAGATTTGGCCTATCTTCATCAGCTGAAGGGCACTGGAACAAACTGACAGCAAAAGCTTACAGCGACAGACAGACAGACAGACAGACAGACCGACGATAAGAATGGACACATAAACAATGTCGGTATGGGGATTCGAGGGAAAGAGTGTTGGTTCGGCTAACTGAACGGACAGAGAAGCATTTATCGTCATAATTGTATCACCCCGCGTTTGCCTCTGGTGATCAGTGAATGAAATATTGTAAGTAAATAACAAATAATCATACAGCAAGGCAGGCGGCCATTGCTGAGATTTGGCGAGATAGGAGGAAGGAGGTAAATGCTAACACGTGACTGACCGCTGGGGTAAAACATTCTATAATAATGACTTGCTCGATTGAACTTGGACAGTTCTTATTAATAAAGATTAGTACAAGCGAAAAATAAGGGGAAACGATGGTAGAGGAATATTTACTTGAATATAAATATTTGGTCATCATTTCATATCTTTATAAACAAAATGTATGTGTATGTATGTTGGCAAATGAATGACAAGATGGTGGACACTTTGTAGTGATGCGTTTCGTTCCGAGAAGGAACTTCTTCAGAAGAGTGTCTTATTGACGGAATCCATCTTAGACATGATAAAAGGTGGCGGATAGAATAAACACCGATTACAGTTTACCAAGGAACATTACAGATAAAGCTATTCATTTTGACATCAGAATTATCTAAATGATACGTGTCAAAACGTGAATTCAAATGTTGAGCGTCTCTTTCTCTTTAACGTTTTGATGTCGAGTGTACAGGCTTATGCTTGTGCTTCTACAACCACATTTTCTCCCTGCTGTATATATAAGGTGTATCAAAAATACTTTTCTAAACAAGGTGGGGGTTCCTCTCACAAAAGTCTATAAAAACATATATCATCTGTTAAAAGTACAATCCAAGATACAATCGCATAATAATTATTTACCATAGTTTGCTGGGCCACGTATCATGTCTCAAGAAAGGGGCGATAAACAGCAGGAAACGTTGAATGATTAGGGTTGCCTTCGGTCTGGAAATGCAACCTTATACAGCTGTGCAGCCTCGCGTCCATTACAATTCGGCCGTATGTAAAAAATAATATCTGTCTGCTCAAGATATGAAAATCATGCCATTGTTAAACGGAACACTTCTCAGTTAAATGACTACTAAATACGTTAAACGCTGAAGACAGTCTAACCAGAAATGTACACGAATGACAGATGCAACCTAGTCTACACGTCAACACAGTGTCATCAAACCTAAACTTTCCTTAAACTTAATAACTCAAAAACAAAGAATTTGCGGACATATGGTTATATGAACGTTTGTCAATGTTTTTGTGTGGAGAACCCATCCCCAAAGTTTGTAAAAGTATTTTTAATACACCCTGAACATATGAGATTGATTTAATTCATAAAATCTTTATTTGCCAGATGAAGGTACTATTCGAAACCGCTAATTTATTTAGTACATTTTTCTTCTATTATATATATATATATATATATATATATATATATATATATATATATATATAATTCGCTAATGCCGTTGGGAAGGGTATGAATCCATCTCTTCTCCCTCAGCAATGGATAAATAACAGGACAGATTGTGGTCTATAGACTTAGATGGCAACCGGTCTAAGAAAAGGTAAAAATCATAATGCAAAAGACCTATGGGCAAATATTAGAGCAATCAGGGTTCTGCAGTGTTTGTTGGCAACCAGACAAGGAGAAGGACAACACTGAATTTAAATCTTGAGTTGGAAACCTCAAGACAATAGGTTGTAATGTTCAAATTCCCTTATGCGAACTCTTGCAACTCGACCAGTATTGAGTATCTGTCTTCCTCTTTCTTTTCGACATCATTAGTTTGAAGAGAGGAGAATTGCTGCATGGGCAACTGACGATCTCTATGGAGAGGCCATAACTCTGAGGGCGTAGATGCATGGTCTCAAGAGAGCTACAGATGCAAATATATATATATATATATAAACATATATATATATATATATATATATATATATATATATATATATATATATATATAGATAGATAGATAGATAGATAGATATATT
The DNA here is from genome assembly GCA_963932145.1 of Acanthosepion lycidas. Taxonomy (NCBI): domain Eukaryota; kingdom Metazoa; phylum Mollusca; class Cephalopoda; order Sepiida; family Sepiidae; genus Acanthosepion; species Acanthosepion lycidas. The sequence continues at coordinate 2,771,227 of OZ010605.1, forward strand.
ACATACGAACAACTAAGTACTCACAACAAAGATGTATTTTTGTTTCGATAAGAATGCATCTCGACAGATAAGGAGAAGCATTCGAAACTAAAATGCAGCTTTGTCGTGAGTACTTGTTTGTCCGTATTTAACATCTTTATAATAGATAACTATTGTTCAACTCTTAGTATTGGGCCCTCTTTTAAATTGATGGTATGAAGGTTGAATTGATATTCTTTTCGTTCTCGTTATATTTGAATATAAATAATGAAAGGGATTAAATCAAAAATTATTTAATATATTTTCTGTTTATTTTTTATTTTATAGATACAATTTATGTAAATAACTTTTCTGTTTTTAATTAAATATTATTAATTACATTTACCCACCTAAATGTTCGAGAATTTTCGTAGAAAATATGCAGCCTCCGATAGGATTACAACCTGTATTCTTATACAGAAATCGTCATTTGATCTGATGTGATATGCCATTTAGCAACAGAGAAGTGTATGGCTAGGAAGTCTCAAATGTCTGTTTTTAAACATACAATCTTCGACGATTTTTCTTGATCGGCCATATCTGCTGAGGAAAAAAAAACATAATAACCTCTGGCAGGCTGCCTATATTTGAGGGTGGATCAACTGATAGCATTACTTGTAATCGAGTGGCAGTCATCAAGTATGTATCACTAAAGTTGGATCAATATATTTGTAGCCCTGTACGTACTCATTAGCTGGAGTCTGATACGAATGGTTTCTTACTGTATAATATTCCCTCTATATGGTTAATAAATAAACATTGGAAAGTAAAAACCAGCCTCAAAATTGGTATATGTTCTTTCTTTTTATTGTGGCAACTGTTCGAAGTAATATGCTTTTTTTGGTGCTTACTAAAGATCTTTCGGATTGCATAATATTGTTCTCTATGATGTGATGAAGGTTTGTTTTCTTGAAAACCTAAATGATGTATATTCTTGAAACGATTTTTAATAATTGATCTGTGAATTGAGACATAGTTATAAAATTAGAGATTTCTGAATAAGTTGAATGACATCTACATAAGAATCGAGATATGATGAGGCTATTTAAGAATATGACCCAAGTTCTTATCGGTAACAATTTAGGCATTTCAAAACGCGTGGCATGCCGTTCATAATATCAACAGGATGCGATGCATAAATTGTCATGTAAATGACGTAGAAATTAAATAACACTAACACATCATTTTAACATATATTTACCAGAATTACACAAAAATTACTTGAAATATATTTATTACTAGCAGTAGAGGGTGGCGTTGCCCGGGGATGTAACAGTAAGAGATAGATCAAGTATCGACCATCATAAAGACTGAAAAATAAAATTGACAAGGATTATTGTTTAAGGTTGACGGACACGCATGTCTTAATTATTATTTTTTTTTTTTTTTTTTTTTTTTACGAATTGGTCAAACCCAAACTCAAACAAAAACATTGTTTTCAATCGTTATGAGTCTACCGATTGAATAGAATTTTATTACAAACAATTGTCTTGCAATTGGATTTTTAAAGAATTCTGAATGTAAAAATAAAGAAAAAAGTGTGCAAGACAATAAGACACACTACCTGCCAAAATCGGTTGAAAAATGTAGAAAATCCGATCCCATATATAAATGAACGAACACACACACACACACACACACACACACACACACACACACACACACACACAATAAACCTGGGTTTTATAATAAGTATAACTCGATATGAGTTGTTCACCTTTCATTCTCGCGATAGCGATGCCTTTTAATCGTGTTTTCAAATTGATTTCGTGCAAAAACAATTGTGTTTTTCCAATTTTTGGCGCTGTCACAACCACTGCAATGTAATTTTATGTAGTCCTGTGAAGTTTTGTTGAAATCGTTTGAAAAATGTAGGAAATCCGATCCAATATATAAACTAACAGACACACACACAACCAGGGTTTTATAATAAGTATGAATATTATTTAGTATATTTATTCAATAAGTCACCATTAGCTTTAACTGCGACCTAGCAACGATTTCGGAATATACTGCATATCTTCTGGACGGTCTCCTTTTTTAAGTTGGTGAATGCTGCCATAATCCTTGACTTCATTTCATCTTTGGTGATACGAATTTTGATGGTTTCTCGCTCAATTGCGCCCCACACATAATAATCAATGAAAATGCAGTCTGGGGAGTTAGGTGGCCAGCTGTATGGGGTGAAGTGATCGCAAAAATTGTCTGACATCCATCACTGGGTTTTCCTGCTTCTGTGGCATGGTGCAAAGTCCAGTTGCCAGACATAGTTTAGTCCAGCAGCAACTTTCTTGACCCAGAGTAGCCCAACCTCCTCAAGGCATTTGATGTCGTGTTTAGATTGTGACCCTGTGGGAAGATGAATGGTGGAATAACGTCGCCATCACTAGTGACCAGTTCAAACACCAGGATGTCGAATGGATATATTATCCATCTCTTTCCGAATCATCTGCGCTGGAATGTTCGTATTGGACCTTCTGGCGCGAATCTAAACTAGTAGAGCATTATGACGGAGTGAACTGCGCCATGGTTTTCTTTTTCTAACAGTCGGTGTCGGACTGACCCTACTATCCTGGGAAATCGACAAAATTAGAAACAAAAAAACGCGCATTCTCAAAATTTAAAATAAGATGGAAAATACTTCCCCATCGCATATTGAATATGAGTCACGATCTGAAGAGGCGATTTAGAATACGTAGAATAAGTTGACAAGTAGTCTAGCTAATAGTTTTATCTGAACTTGCCGCAGACTGCTATCAAATAGAGCCAGATTTTCATTATGGTCTGACGAACTCCTTTTTTGCAGTAAGCATTAATCAGCTCTAGTCATTATAACAAATTTTCTCGCAATTTCAACATCATGTGAAATATGTATAAATAATTTTTGACGTGGAATAAGGGACATTTTCATGAAAACCCATAAACAGATTTTATCTTTATGTATTAAATGTGACTTTGCTGGGTATTCTAAACTTTCTGAAGAAATAAAGAATCTTTAATATTTACAAATTTACAATTTTCGGGAAAATATATCATTTAGTTGTTTAAACTGTTCGATAAAAAACAAAAAAAAAAACTCTTACTTGAAAATAAATCTGATGATTTATCTTCAAAACTTTCTCCTTATGATATCAAGAAGGTCGCCAATGTGCGAAATTGGCTGAATCGTTTATATACATACATACGCACACACATAAATACATACACACACATACAGACGCACACAAAATAATACACACAAACACACATATATATTTATATTTATATATTAGAAAGATAAAGGTGACAAGTAAGTCTACCGTAGAGCGTGGTTGTAGTAAAATATATGTAGCGGTTTATTATTATCATCAGAGATACAATCTCTGAAAGGGCAACATAAATTTATATATATATATATATATATATATATATATATATATATACACTCACACATACACACCTACACACACTCACATATATGTATGTATGTATCTATCTATCTATCTATCTATCTATCTATAAAGAAAGAACAGTAAGATGTATAATCCGGTGTTCTTATTTCCTTGGAAACGTGAATTATGATTTTAGCTGTGTCTTTAAAACCCAGTAATTTTAAAAAGTTACTACAAAATTCGCTTGAGGATGAATTGGAACTAATGTCTTTAATTTAATTACAAAATTAAATTCGTAGCTTTTAGCTTCCACTTTTGAAACATGGTTAGAACTGTGCAGCGAAAAAAACATATTTTAAATAAAACAATTTATATATATATATATATATATATATATATATATATATATATATATATATATATATATATATATATATATATATACATGATTCTTAAAATCCCTTGATAATGGAACAAAACCCTGTAATGGAGATTTAATTTTTAAATAATAATAATAATAATAATAATAATAATAATAATAATAATATTAAGCTTTACCGATTGTATTGAGCAATGTATTTTTGTATTTTAAATATATATATATATATATATATATATATATATATGTGTGTGTGTGTGTGTATGTGTGTGTGTGTGTGTGTGTGTGTGTGTGTCTGTGTGTGGTTTATTGCACATTGATTGCCGGTGTTAATAAACAGTGATCCATCTAAAAAAGTTATAGATTATATATTAATAAATATGCATGAATATTGATGATGAGTGATCTCGCCGATTTCGATGTAAGAGGATCTGACAACCTCAGTCAGTTTTTTTATGTTTGCGTCTTACATTACATTACAGTCCCGCTAGTGACCTGCGTACAAGCCCACATATTGTGCAACAAGGAACAACGAGGATTTCAGGAATTAAACAGGAATATTTGCTAACGCTTTTCGCCGCCCACTTTCGTCTCTTAGCCGGTGAATACCACTGGTTTCGAAATTTCATATACAATTCCTCACAAATATCTCAGGTTATTTCTATCTAGGACAGCTCGCTAGATGTCGGTATGAGGCACATTGACAGCTGAGAGGTTACTATTTAGCTTGTCCTTATAGCTAAACCACGGCCTTCTAACTGTCCTCTGGCTGGGTATACATGGTGACCTTATGTATTCTGATATCACTCATTCTTGCAACATGACCATGCTAGCGAAGTTCTGACTGAATCAGCAAAGTATGAATTCAACCAATGTTGCATTTTGCGAACTTAACATTGAAAACACTATATATATATATATATATATATATATATATATATATATATATATATATATATATATATATATGTATATATATATATATAAAGAAAAAGAAACCTTCCATTTTTGAAACATGGTTAGAACTGTGTAGCGGAAAAACCATATTTTAAATCAATTAATTTATAATATATATATATATATATATATATATATATATATATATATATATATATATATATATATATATATATAGTTGTTTTACGATAGTATTCACCCTGTACAAGCCTGAAGAGCTAGACGAGGCTTATAGTTACAGAGTAACACTCACAGATTATGGGTATACATGGTGAAGGTAACTGTTAGGCCTGGCAAGAGAACAAAATCTGCAGTTTTTTTTTTAGCGCACAGGTGAAGAAAAGTAATGGATTCATAACTTTCCCAGGAGTGGTTGAGCTAAGATAAACGCAAAGAAATCGAATAGAAAAAAAATCCGCCCGTCAATTCCTCTCTTCAATTCCCTAATTATATCCACATACATATTGGATATAGGGAATACGTAGAGTGTGTCTGGGATCAAATGACTCACATAAAAAAAAAATCCAGATAAATTATGTTAAACATTTTGAAAACTAGTTGAATGATAAATTTTTATGCATTCTTTAATTTTTATATATTGTTTAATGATCGATTTTTTTTTAATATTCTTTTGTGAACGTTTCACACCCGTAGAAAAACTGGACGACTTGAGGGAAAATGAAATGCAGTAGTTAACTTCTCTTTATTTTCATTCTTTGCTTTTTCTGTTTTTTTATAATTTTCCAATTCCTTTTTATTGTTCTTTTAGTCTCTTTCATTTAGTCTTCATTAATTCCTTTTTTCGTTTTATTTCCTTCTTTTCTCTTTCTGCTTACATCATTTTTCCTTCGTTTTTTCTTTTGTTTCATTCGTTTATTCTTCATTCATACATGTTTTCCTTTGCTCTTTTCTCTCTCTTTGCTTTCTTATATTTATAACCGTTCTTTTCCGTTTTTCTTTCTTTATTATTCATTTATTCTTCATTCATCTGTGATTTTTTTTGTTCTTTTTTATTTCCCAACTTTACCTGCTTTCATCATTTTCCCCTCATTTTTTTTTTTTCATTCATTTATCTTCATTCATAGAATTTTTTTCAATTCTTCTTTTTTCGGACTTTTCTCTTCCTACAGTCATCATCTTTATTTAGTTTTGGTTTCATTCATTTATTCTTCATTCATTTATTCTTCATATATCTTTCGTTTTTCTTTTCCTTCTTTGCTTTCAATATTTTTCATTTCTTTTTCCTTCCTTCATCGTTGATCTTTTGTTTCATTCATTTATTCTTCATTCACTTTTTTCTTCATATATCTTTCGTTTTTCTTTTCCTTCTTTGCTTTCAATATTTTTCATTTCTTTTTCCTTCCTTCATCGTTGATCTTTTGTTTCATTCATTTATTCTTCATTCACTTTTTTCTTCATATATCTTTCGTTTTTCTTTTCCTTCTTTGCTTTCAATATTTTCATTTCTTTTTTCTTCCTTCATCGTTGATCTTTTGTTTCATTCATTTATTCTTCATTCGTTCGCTGCTTTTGTCATTTCTTACGTTCTCAATTTGCTACATCGTTCATTCTGCTTTTAGCTTTTTTCTCCCATTGTTTCTTGCCCTTTCCTTTCATTTATTTACTTTTCATTCAATTTACTTCTTTTTTATTCGTTCATTTCATTTTCTTTAATTCTTCTTCATTATTTTTCGTTCTTTCATTGATTCTATTTTTTTTTTCTTTTTTTTTTGGGGGGGGGCTCTTTACTAGCGTTATTTATTTTATTTGCTCCTTCCTTCATTGTTTTTGTTTCCCAACATTATCCCTTCTGTATTTTCCTTCATTCGTTCTTCATTTCGTTCATTTTATATTTCATTCAATTCATTTTCTTCGTTTGGTCTTTTTTTAGTTCACCATTTTACTCCTCCAGCTTTCGTCTATTTTCATTCATTATTCTTTGACTTTTTCTTCATTTATTCTTCATTGCTTCACTTCTTTTTTCCTTTCCTTCTTTTTTTTTTATTTTCCCACATTGCTCTTCCACTTTTCGTCCATTTTCATTTATTATTCTTTGAATTTGTCTTCATTTCTTCTTCATTGATTCACTTCTTTTTTCCTTTCCTTCTTTTTTATTTTTTCCAACTTGTACATTTGTCTTCTTTTTGATTTTTGCCTTTTCTTATTTTTCCAACTTGTACTTTTGTCTTCTTTTTGATTTTTGACTTTTCTTTCTCCATTGCTCTCTCTGTTTTCATCTTTTCCTTTCTTTCTTCCATATTTATTTTCTTCATTTATTTCTCATTCGTTCACTTCTTTTGTTTTCTTTTTTCTTTCCTTCTTATTATATTTAAATATCTTTATTTTATTTGCGACGATTTTCAAAAATATTATTCTTGCATATTTTGACACCTTCATTTTCATTCAGTTCTTCAGGATTTTATTGTTTTTTATTTCTTATTTTCTTCCATTTTTCTTTCTTTCTTTTTCAGCTTATAAACTCTTTGAATTCACCGCCATTTTCACAAGTCCTGCAAAAAAACAAATAAAAAAAAACAAAAAAAAAAAAAAACAGCAAAATTTGAAAGATCTCATTTCTTCTTTTTTCCTGGCATCGCCGCAATTATAGGACTAATTAACTTTATTTCAAATCTGTTTGAAAAAAAAAAAAAAAATTATCCCCGCCACTCCACCAGGTTCAATTCCTCCGGTTGTCAGTAATTGAGGCACCTGCGCAGAATCGCGTCGGGCGCAATATAGCTATCGCTTAATTAGTCTTTGAGACAAGATACCATTGAGAGAGAGTTTTGGTTCTATTCACTGGCTAGGTTGAATTTTGGGGGCTTGGAGTCGAACAAAAAGCAATGCTGAACTAGAAAAGAAATAGACAGGGGAAGAAAAGACAAGAATCAATTAGGTAAAAATTCATGCAAAATGAAAAAAAAAAAAAAAGAGAAAATTATTGAAAAGAGAAGCATGTAAGAATTCGAAAAAAGATAAAGAAGGGATGAAAAATATTTTTCTACAATAAAAATGGCTAAAAGAATGATTACAAATAAAACTATAAAGTCGGAGTGAAAATAAAATTTCCAATTAAAAAATATGTAATTAAACGAGATAACACCCCGAAATGATGTAAATGATAATGATTATTTGAAACTGAACCGTTTCTCTACAGCGTTAATATCGGGGGAAATCTATAGCATGTTTTCCTTTAACTATTTTACAGGAAAATACACTTCTTATGTCCACTAACCGTTATCGCTCTTTCTAGTAGTAATAAGTATTTCCTTCCAATATGTTGCTTAAGATACTGTGGAAAGTTAGCATCTTGATTATATCAACATTTTTACTTAACATGCGCTATCCATTTTATTTGTTGTTGTTGCCTCAAGTTTTCAGATAATTAGTAAGTACCTTTGCTTATTATTTTGTAGTGCTAGTCTATAGGATCTAATGAAGTATTTCCTTCTTTAAGATATAAAGGACTAATTCACTTGAAATCATTTTACGTCTTTGATCTGAGAAAACGACTGAATGTTGATGATAGTTAAGACATTACTTAATGAAACAGTATCAAACCACGAAGAAAATAAAGCCACTAAGACACAAGGGGTTACAGGGTGTGGAAGAATTAAGAACAGAAACATTAATGATGAACAGGAAGAGGAAAGAGTAATTAGGGGAAACAGAAGATATATATTGATATTGCATTTAAATTTTTGCAGATTAAAGTTGGATGGAAAACATGGAACCAGAAGAAAGTTCCACAAGCGAGAAGTACGAGAAAAACTGTTAGCAAAGATTTTATGGTTACATCGAGCCAGCTAATCTGTAAATTGATGAGATCTCGAAGCCTGTTGAGTATTGTTGTTAAAATAAAAAAAACAAGGTTAGGTATCGAAGAGCTCGCCGAGCCGTCAGATCAGGACCTATGATATTGCTGATTCATTTTTTGGATTTTATCAGGGAGCTCCACGTAAATAGCATGGACACCTGTTCTCATGTGGCAGAGATTCTAAGTATGACGAAACTATACTTTTGTTTTGTAGCAGTTTTTTTTTGTTTTGTTTTAATCATTTCACACCACTCAAGGCAGAAATGCCACTAGTACGCAGGCAGCTACAGAGAGTGAATGTGAGAAAAAAAAAAAAAGAAAAAAAAAGACTGAATATGAAGAGGATTAAGGAGAGGAAAAAGATGAACTGGATTTCTGAAGACAGAAGATGTCGATTCACCTTGCATTAACATTTTTTGAAGATTGTATTGATCAAGGAAGCAAGTTAACGGAAGGAAGTTCCATAGGCGAGAAGCACAAGAAATGAAACTGTTGAAACAGAAATGAAGGTTTCATTTAACTATATCAACAGTAATTGGGTGGGACCGAGATGCACGCTAAAATTCATGTAGTCAGGGCACTAGGGAAAAAAAAAGTTATCAGAGCAGTTGCCGTGGAAATATTGGTAGAAAAAAAACGGAGAAAAGGCACGTATTGTCTGTGAGAAAATAAGAATCTAGCAGTACGTTTAAATTCATGCAGTTCGGAAAACATGGAAATAAGCTTATCAGAGCAGTAGCCTTGAAAATATTTGCAAAAATGACAAAGAGAAGCTACGCCATGACGGTGAGAATCTGACTGAACTAGTGAGGCCGGGTCAGGACTGATGACATTAGAGATCCTTTTTTGGATTTGTAGTGTTGGCAAATGTATCCCGAGGGCAGCCTATCCTTTATTCAATTTCATTATGACCTATATTTGTAATAAGGAAACACACAAAGAAAAGTTGAAAATGAAGATTGAGAACTTGGCTTGTGATATGAGAGTCAAAGTTTTTTTTTCTTTCATATTTTGATTTGGAATTTTCATTAAAAAACTTGGATCTTTAACCGGAAAAAAATAGACTTCCTCAGGTTATCAAAAAATATAAAAACATTGGGAGCGATGATATGATAACGGATTAGTGTTACTGTGAATCACCAATGAAGTTCAACAAATGACTCTATTAAATGAAAGATTGGGCAGCTCGAGGCTGTGTAGTGGTTAGCAAGCTTCTCTCGCTAGAACATATTACGACTGAGCAGTGAGTTCGATTCTCACTGGGTGCCCCCTTCTTTCGGCTTTGTGTCACATCTAAGCTATGCTTGGAAAATCACTATTAAATGAAAGAAAAATATTTCTTCTTATGTGCCGTCTCCCTTCAGGACGTGGGCGATCATGGCCCTCCACTTCTCCTTAACCCTCAATATGTTTTGCTACTTCCCACCAGGCCATGTTCTGTCATCCACTTTCTCAAGCCAGCCAATTGCTTTCATTATTTCTCTTTCCCTCTATTCGACCTGTGAGTATCAGATTCTCCAAGCCCGCCTTTCTCCTTATGTGCCCCAGAAATTTCAGCTGCCGCTTACTGATGTTAAGTATAACCCTCCTCTTTGTTAGTATCCACTTCAAAACCTAATAGAATATATAAAACATCTGGCCTGATTGATCAAACTTCTGGCTTGTTTGATAAAACATCTGTCCTGATTGATCAAACATCTGGCGTTGTTGAGTATTTCGAAGCAGAACGCTTGAGCCAGTTAACTTAATAAGTCACTTGAAAATTTCTTTATTTTTTTTACAATTGAATATATAATTTTCCTAATAAATAAGCATAAATTGTAGCAGTAATGGTAACTAAGCGATTCTTTATAAGGATCTGGCTGAGAAACCGACCTTCGCGAAGAATTTCGGTTACCTCATGCGAAGAGTTTTGGGTCTTCGGGCTTTTATTTTCAGCGTCTTAAGTACATAAATGTTATAAGAATTTAGAAATAATCAAATTATTTTATCTTTATTCGACACCTTAATTCGGCATAATATTTCTTCGTATACGCAACCGATCTCCGTAATTTGTTTGCATTTATTTACGCGCAATTTTTTTTATTTTCTCTTAAAAACACCATTCTTTATGATCACTTCAATTAAAGTGACTCTTAAAAGACATTAGGGAAAAACCTAACAAAATAATATTTCGAATACGTCACAGTACGCGGGTAGAAAAAGAAGAAAACATATATGAGTAACGTAGCGGTTCACGCTCAAAATTTAATTACAATTTAATTAAACGATGTTAATTGAAATTGTGACAAAAAGTGAAATTAAACTTAAACCTTTAATAAAGGAGGGTTTTTTTTTTAACCTTTCACTCTGTTCGATATTTAAATTTAACACTAAATAAGTTATTTGTTTAATTTTTACTCACGTGTAACTACAGAAGTTACTTCCTGTTAATTCAGGTTGTTTATGATTCGCCTAGATAAAACAAAACAAAACAAAAACAAAAAATATGACGGACGGATACAACACGTACACTGCGCTTAATTTATATAGACCATTTATCATTTATAGACCGAGCAGACAGTCCTGCTGTCGGTTGAAATTTATAAAATCTTTCTCTTAATCCATTTTTTAAAGAATATATTTTTTCAAGTCCAGTATCTATTAACGCTCTTTCTAGTATTGATGGGGTTTCTTTCCTAACCTTTTGTTCGATGTAGTGTGGAACATCAACATCTTGGTCACGGCATTATTGTCTCTCCGAGTTACATGTAATATCAATTTTAGCAGCTGTGGTCCTCAAGCCATATGGTTTCTGCTATCTGGTACAGTCTTTGTTTGGGGTACTCTAGTGCCAGTCCACAATGTTTGAAGAATCTTTGGCAATATTCACAGGCTTCCCTTGCTCAGACATTTTAAACCATAGATCTTAGAAATAAGTCATATATTTCTGAGAGTTTAGATATTGGTTTGACATGATACATGACATCCGTATGAAAATATAGATCTGACGAGGCTTTTTAAGAACGGGTCTCGAATTTTCAGGTTAATGAATTTGTTGAGTGAAATTAGCTCTAGCGCAGTCCATTCTATGTTTAGTATTTCCTATAGAAAATATGTTATACCTGATCCACACACCATATATACTAACTACAAATATATAATTTTAATAATAGATCGTGGAATGAGCCGTTAATGCATTCAATCCATTTCCGGATCATTGTCATTGTTTCTGTTTTGGAAAAAATATTATGAATAGTATTTATCGAAATGCGTAGTAGAGGATGTTTTTTTTTTCATTCTAATCCGAAATATGAATACATATGTCGTCGAAATATGTCCCCTCATAAATCATACATTGGCTCTAGTAGGGAAATCAAGATAGCTGATTTTTATTACCTTATTTTCATGCTTATAAGACACGTTTTTCCCGATGAAACATTTAAAATAAAACCCCTGTGTTCTATAAATCGAAGGTCGATGAGAAGTCTTTGGGAGGCGGGTTGAGCATCAGTTCCCCACTTACATACTCTTCTGAGCCCTTGAAAGTAAAACAAGTCTAGTGTTTTAAAATTAAATTAACGTTTTGAGAGAAGCGGTTGGTTTAAACTTGTCACCAGTAATGAGGATTTATAGCTGTAATACTGAAAAGGAGGATCGTATGTTTTAAGCTACACATAAATCAAATCTAACATTCTTTCTGCATCCAAATTTACATGTATCTAATTTTAAAAATCATTGCTCCATTCTGGTTTCTGATGTAATTGTCACGATTAGTGAGGACTTCAGACTGCAATAAGCTTAGGTTTCAGTAGTATTAAGCATACTAACTTATCTTTTAATTATTATATTGTACATAGATACCATAAATGATTTTGTGATTTTTTTTTTTTTGATTATTCAGGATTTCATGTTGAAATATTCTATAAAGTCAGTAAAAATGGGGATAATGGGGAAGACTATAAAGATGGATTTCTTCTTTTAAAATTTATGTGAGGTGACTAAATAATCGGAGCGACTTTATTGTAATCTAGGGAAGGTTACTGAATAGAATAAGGTTGCTAATGAGCGATAATACTTACGACAAGAACAACACACATAAGATTCGACAGCATCTTGTAGAAGAAGTAGTCAACTGCTTGAAGTGAGTCAACTGAATTCTGCAATGGCTCTCCAACTGCAGGATATCTAGCAACCGCCCCACCCGGTCAGATATGGCACAAGGCCGAATTTAAACTGGGGTATCCGAGCACGTAGACTCGGCTAAAAATTCCCCATAGACCCCATATAAAACGGGATCGGGTAGCTGTTTTCGAAACGAGACTCTGTTCTTCGACATAGTCTCGTCTGGGGATCCTTTCTACACGGAGGCAGAGAGCTTGACCAGCACAGCTGGAGACGAATCTGCAACCTCAGGATATCTACCAACTGCCCTACGCGGTCAGATGTGGCATAAGGCCGAATTTAATGTGGGGTATTTGAGCACGTAGGCTAGACCAAAACTTCCACGTAGAACCCCGTATAAAACGAGGTCGGGCAGCTGTTTCTCGAGATGAGACTCTGCCCTTTGACATAGCTTCGTCTGAGGATCCTCTTTGCACGGATGCAGAGAGTTTGACCAGAACAGCTGGAGACGAATCTCCGACTGCAGACCAACATACAGTATTTACTACTGTATTTATGTGAATGGGGACATACCAATTATTGTCTGTAGGTATTCTACAAAGCAGCGAAATACAGTAGTTGATTCGTATGGAATGCTTAAATGATAAGTGGCTTTGCTTCTATGATTGTACGTGTATAGTTTAGGAAAAGATTAAAGCAATTGGTAATCTTATTTGCTTCTTGTCTGATGTGGGTTAAAATAGAAAAATATGAAAAAAAGTAATATAAATAATCGTAATAAAATAGATACATGATAATCATTTAAAATATTCAGTTCTGTCACAACTACCATTGAAAAATGTCTAAAATTAATATAATGTATATCCGCACTAATTAGAAAATTATGGCATTGACTTAAGACTTATTGAATAATTAAATTAAAACATATGGCATTCAATTACAATAAATCTCAAAAATTAAAAATAAAAAAATTCAGCGTTTCCAGATCTTGTGTATTTTCTCTCGGGACTTAATTAAGACCGACGTTCGCGTTTATATCTCCTCCTCTCCTTCCTGCACATATATAATTCCATCAATAAAAAACATTACTTTGGTCCAATAAAGTCCATCTACAGGAGGAAATACTTTATACTGCATTTTTCCAGCTTGTTATTAAATTGTTTAGTGGGGATATCAAATATTGGATGTGCAAGTGTTATAATGGATAATGGCTCGGAACTATTAATGGAAGATCCGAGTTTATGCAAATGCCCTTAGGAGAAGTCATGGATCCATCTCTTCTCCCCCAACTATAGGTTAATTAGTAAGACATTTATCACATTAAATCATTATTACCTAAAAATATTCTGAAAATCTAAAAATATTTTCTGATTAAAATAACTGAAAAATGGGGTGATAAGCCGTAAAAACGAATCAGTAAGCAGTCTTTTGACAGTATCACAACCTTTGCCTAATAACAAAATATCAGTATTCTTTGAAGACTTATAATAGTAGCAACAACAAAAATGAATAGCACATTAAGCGAGAAGAGAAACTAACTATATAATTAAACTGTTCACTTTACACGCTCCCAAAAAGAAAAAAGTAAGTAATTAAACTGACAATCTGATTTAACATCAAAGATGGAAAACGGATTATTCTCAGATGTTTTTAAACATTTCCCCACAATTAAGCTGAAATGGGGTGATAAGCCGTAAAAACGAATCAGTAAGCAGTCTTTTGACGGTATCAAAACCTTTGCCTAATAAAAAAAAAACATCAGTTTTCTTTGAAGACTTACAACAGTAGTAACAAGAAAAATGGATAGCACATTTAGGGATTGAGAAATACATTCGAGAGCATTTGAGCCATTTTTAAAAATTAATTATTAAAATATTTGTAAGAATATTAACAGTTCAGTTTCTGTAGAACAAGACAGAAGATCATCATAGAGAAAGAAAAAATAACCCTTTGTCAACTGATTTCCTTATCTCAGAACTGACATAGAATTTAATACAGACACACATATATATATATATATAAATATATTATGAGAGGTTTATATATATATATATATATATATATATATATATTATAAGAGGTTTATATATTAGGTTGGTGCAAAAATAATGACGTAATAATGTCGTTTTTTGACGTTAAAAATACGTCAAAAACGACATTATTACGTCATTATTTTTGCACCAACCTAATATATATATATTATGACCGGTTTATATATATCATTATATATATATATTATGATATTATGAGAGGTTTATAATTATATATTATTACAGGTTTATATATATATATATATATATATATATATATATATATATATAATCAGGAGTCTTTAAAGCTTGACATTTGACTTAGCACCCCCCACATTTTAATATTTCTCTAATTTTTTTTTATTATTATACTATTTAAAAATTGTTTTTATTCTAAATAATAAATACGTTTTTTTTTATTATTTTGGCCGTCCAATATTACGTAGTCTCTACGTCGTATTCCGGAAAATATGACTTACATAGAAATTCTAGAATTTAATGTTTCGATAAAGAAAAGATAGAAGTTTTCTTATTTATTTTGAAAATTAATGGGCGAAATTATTTTGACAACATAAGAAGCTCAGAAGAATTTCATTGTTAAAGATAGTGACCAAGATAACAAATTTAATCTTTTGTTTAGTTTTCAGAAAAAAATCTGTTTGAATCCACACCAACCTTCCCGAGAACGCTGTGAATGATTGAACAAGATTAAAAAATTCAGTTTAAAATAATCTGGCAATACCTTAATTAATTAATTAATTAGTAAGACATTAATCACACTAAATCATTATCATCTAAAAATATTCTGAAAGTCTAAAAATATTTTATGACTTTAAATAACCAACAAAACAGGGGATAAGCAATAAAAACGAATCAGTCTTTTGACGGTATCAAAACCTTTGCAAAATAAAAATACATCAGTGTTCTTCGAAGACATAAAGTAGCAGCAATAAAAAATGGATGGCACATTTAGGGATTGAGAAATACATCCTAGAGAATTTTAGCCATTTTTGAAATTTAAAATTATTAAAATATTTAAAAAATATTAACAGTTCAGTTTCTGCAGAACAAGATAGAAGATTTATCATAGAGAAATGAATTAAAACCCTTTGTCAACTGATTTCGTTATCTCAGAATTGACAGTGAAACTAAAAGAAAGTGAAGATTGAAAAATATGAGAATCTTGATAGGAATTAAAAATAAGGCCTATTTTGTAACCAAACTTACTGTAGAGCTTCGAAGAAATACTAAAACTCCCGTAAAAGACACGAAACTCACTGTGCATATCTTCCAAATCCTTATTAATATTTATACAATCCCTGTAAATACATATTACATGCAAGTATTAAATCCCTGTAAATACATATTAAATGCAAGTACCTTGGATCATAAAAATGACATAGACTAACAAAAATATTTATTACATAACTTATATACAAAATTCAGCTATTTTCTGCAGGCGTCTGATATCTCTTTTGATCGACTCTCATAATGTCGAAAACTCAAAAAGAATTTGCATACGCAGTGGAAGCATACTTCACCAGCCAAAGATCCATCGTCACAATCCATAGGAAATTCTGACAGCATATTGTAATGCGACAGGCATCACCGGGAAATGATACTACTTGCTTTTACAAACTTACGCAATGTCAACTTTGAAATGAGTGAGTGTGTCTGGGATTGTTCACTTCATGGTTGATGTAATATTCAAATCCTGAATGATATGTTAAATTCTTCTATATATTTAGTACTCCATGTCATTTTTATGATCCAAGATAGATGCATTTAAAATATGTCCCATCGTTATAGAACAACCTCTATATTGGAAATCATTGTAAACCTCCCGGAAATCCCTGTAAACTCCTGAAAAATCCCTGTAAATATCCAGAAACCCGCATATAAATGTCTCGGAAATTGCATTTGTTATCCAAAAAATTCCTATAATTGTTCCGAAAATCCCAGTATATTTTGGAAAAAATATCTGTAAATTTCTGTAAAATCTCTGTAAACATCTTTAAAATCCCTGCGTATATCCCCGAATCTCTGTCAATGGTCTTAAAACCTGTGTAAATATAACAAAATTCTCTGTAAATATCCCGATTATCCCTGTAAACTTACCAAAAGTCTTTGTAAATATCTCGAAACATGTAAATATTCCAAAAAATGCGTGTTGTTATCCGAAAAAAAATTGCTATAAATATACCGAAATTAACTGAAAAAGTTTGGAAATATATGAATTCTGCTGAACTAAAGGCAATTTGACTTTCATAGACGGACATCCGAAAATCAAGTTAATGACGTGACTTTCAACTGCTCTCTTCTCTAACCAAGTTCTAATAGCGTAACCAAAAGAAAGTGTAGACTTAGAAGCTGAGTTAATAGAGACATTGATTTTCTGAGTAGGATATACAGTTAAAATAACGGAAAGTTTTCGAGGTTCGAATGAATGCTGAAGTGCTTAAGCATCTTCACACGAGCTCTTCTCGGACAAACAATATGGCTTTTGATAACGGCCATTACTGAATTTCTATATCAAGCTCTGGATAAAAAAGGCAAAGCTTAACCTGTGTCTGTAGATATCTCGAATGCTTTTGACAGGGTATGGTATGGTGGCCTTCTCCGCAGACTCCAGGGGTACACAGTGTCACAGGATAAATGTTTGATTTAATCCAGTTGTTCCTGTTAAATCGTGAAATGAAAGCAATTTTGAATAGATTGGCTTCTAGACCATTTCTAATGATTGCGAGTATCCCCTTCTTCTAAAACTCTATCCTAGATACTACGTTATTTCTGATCTTCAATGATCTCCCCTAATGTCATCAATTCCCAGCTGGCTATTTATGTTGATTACACTGTCATTTAAACCGGTCTCATTAGTAAATCCAACATATCTGACAAAGTAAATCTGAGAGCTGTTCCTGATAAGGACCTACAATCAGTCGTTAACTGGGGCAAGAAATGGCTAGTTTTCATTTAACTACGATAAAAATCCTATTCTGCTTACCATCAGCATCACTAGCGCTAGACTCCAGGGTAACAAAACCTGCGCAGCGACGCGTTTTCAACTGATCTGAAGTGAAGCAATTGAATTGAATCAATAGCTTCATCTACTGCAAGTTGAGTCACAGTGTCGTAGCAGAAATTTTATTGTCAGAATGCATCTTGCAAGATTACAAATCTACCATTTGTTCGTGTATTGAATGTTGTTGCCATATCTAGTCTGGTGCACCTGCTTTGCATTTTGAGGTTCTTGACAAAATCCAAAGAAGGATCTGCAACGTAATCGATCCTGAATTGTCATCTCGACTCCAGTGACTTTCTTCCCGAGTTGACATAGCTTCTCTTTGTCTTTTCTATGAATATTTTCTTGGCACCTGCTCTGATGAGATTTTTTATCTGGTGACCCGACTGCATGAATTTAAGCGTTCTACTAGATCGACATTTAGTTTCTCACACGTTTAGTGAGGGAATAGATAAAGGCAACCACCACATGTACTTCATAGTTTCTTTCTAACACTCCCCAACTTTAGAATTCCCGTCCGTTTACTTGCTTCCCTGGTAAATACAATCTTCAGAAGTTTTAAAATCTAGCCACCATAGCTTTTCTGATGTCAATGAACACTCATTGCCACGTTGAGATGTCATCGAATACACGTTGTCACTTTGGTAATTCTCGTTGTAGTAGAGACTTTGTAATCGCAGATACAGCTATAGTACGCCGTTGAACAATACTGGTGTCAGACGTCTTCGACTATCTCGCACTAATAGTCATTGCACGATATAATCGCTGGAATAGTAATCACCGTAATTTGATCTGAATAAAAAAAAATAATATACCGAACAGAGTAGAGAATAGCGGTCCGAAGAGTAATAGAGGATAGACTAGAAATAATGATCGTTAGTTAGTTCAAAAGTTTAAATGCAACGTCAATGCATGTTTAATCTTCTTGAATCCCGCTCATCTTTTGTCCTTTTCTCTAATACTCCCTATTCTCAGTCTTCTCTTTCATTTTCACTCCCTGTAACCCTCTCCGTACTAGTGACATACCCGCTTTGCTTAGGGTGAAATGATTAGGAAAAATGTCACTATAATAAAGCAAATCATTGAACCCAAATGTCATTCATTCTCGATGATCAGAAGCAATAACTGTAATGACAAACAATATTTCATATAAATCGATGTCGATGGTGATTTTAATGCTTAACATTTCAGCTGTGTGGAAATGTTTTATTTTGACATGTTTCCCAGATGAAACAGCGTCATCAAAAAAAAAACAAAAAAAAAAACGATTCTATTTCAGTCGAATCAACAATGAAGAAAAGGAGGCTATATAAAATCAGGTCAAAAAAATTAATTTTAAGTTACAAATGACGGCGCGCCTCTTTTCCTTTACCCGCATGAGTGAATATAAATATAGAGAACTGCATCTGTAATCATCAGAAATAATTTTTCCACCGGCTCATAGATTTTTCTGATATATATATATATATATATATATATATATATATATATATATATATATATATATACTCGACTCTCCGGTCAAGTTCGACGTATGAGGGTGAAGCAGATCAGTTTCCAGGAAACCGACAACCCGACAACGGCACATGGATAGCCGAGTTTTATTTAGTTTTTTATAGAATTTCTCATGCGATCTATCGGACCCTATTCGTCACATACTTGTTGACAAGACTAATATAATACCATCATCTACATCTAAAAAAAAGCTTAAAATATTGAAAGCCTTATAAATAAAAACAGAAAAAAAACAACACTTAATATTAACTTTGAACATGGACATAATATCTTGACCGTGTTTTGAAAAAAGAAAACATTTTATAAAACATACATACAACAAACTATTTCTTATTTAACAGTTAAAATATTTAATCCTTGAAAATGGCCTAAATATATAGCCGAAATCGCTCGGATATATATATATATATATATATATATATATATATATATATATATATATGAATAGGGAGATAGATCCTGACTCAGGATCATATTGAAAGAAATAGTTTGTCAACTGACCTGCTACAACGCTTTTGTTTGTTATTCAGCAAACTTTCAAATACTGTGTGTTTAAAATATTATTAAATATTGTTTAACAAAATAAGTCATTTAAATCATTTAATTATTAAATATTTAATAAGACTTTCGATATCTAGTTCGGAAGAAATTTAACGTTTTAAAAGCAAGAATTACTACTCAGACATGAACTTTCATTAAATTCAATGGCTACAGAAAAATATATTAAAAAAACACACACATAAAGATATTTTTTATGTTTATACGTTCTATTTATAGATAAAAATAATTAAGTAAATGCTCTGTTTATCGCAAACAGTATTAACAATATTTACCTGGCTAGAAACTATGCCGCCTTCGTCAGGAATCGAACCTGTATTCTATACAGAATCGTTATATCACCTGACGTGCCTTTATCAATTGAGCCACAGAGTAGAGTTCGGGGACCGAGGTTAATTTTACTGTATCTAAACACAATTCTCCAAGATTTTTCTCATACATTCATATCTGCTCAATGCGTATGCAAATGTAAATAAATGACGTCACATATTATGAAATGGACAAAGACCGACAATTAATTATTTAAGACATTTGTATCTATAAAAAGAACGTATAAACATAAAAAATGTCTTAAAAATTAATTGTCGAACATTGTCCATTATATATATATATATATATATATATATATATATATATATATATATATATATATATATATATATATATATATATATAATTTTAAAAGATCACCAAAAGGAAAAAAAAAATCTAAAGGCAATAAATATCTAATCAGTAAATTCTTCAACGTTTAAATTACCGAGGCCCAGAAAAAAAAAAAAAACGCTTGACAAAGTTAATTCATATGATATTATGGCCCTAGCTGTAACACGAGTTTCCCCTCATGCGATCTTCAAACTACTTAAAGTACACCCATCCTTACACACACACATACTCACACACACATAGACACACAAAATTAATGCTTACATCCCATTTTAAAAGATATATTTACACACACACCTATCCAACCACACACACACACACACACACATACATACACACACACATACATCCATACACACACACACACACACACACACACACACATATATATATATATATATATATATATATATATATATATATATATATATATGAATACGGCAGCGTGGGCAGTCTTTTTTGTTCTCCCCTTAGATGCTAACCCTTAATGGATTACATTCACTGTCTTTTGAAGTGTCGATTTTTAACTTGCCTTTTCATCGATCCTCTGTTCGGAGTTAAAAATACGAATCAATCATCTAAGATTCGATCATCGCCGTCTCAGACAATCGAATCAGATCTAAGAAGAGTTTTCGGGTGTACCTTGACCTGGCCCCACACCCCAGACATTGTATTGATCGACCCAATTTGCAAGCCAAAAGAACTATTTCCTCTATTCCAAATCAAGAAGAAACTGAAATTAGGGCTGATTGAACATGCAAAATAAAAATCTGAAAATATACGAAAACTTAGGCAAAGTTAAAAAAGGAAAGAAAGTCCAAATCAGATGCTGAAAATGACAGAGTAGTAGATTATGTATTAGATGTATGGATGTCTGATTAGGTGGTGTGAAAAATTATTTCTTGAGGTCGTTGGGCGTATGAAAAATAACCCGTTAAATATTTGTCGCTAACAGTTTCCTCTATTCTTTACAACTGTCATTAAATATAAAACTTGCTTTCATTTAAAATTTTGAGTGCATTAGATGAGAGTTGATATAGATACTGAATTAATCCGTCAATTAGAGAAAGATAATTGAAACCAGACTTACATCTGTACTTACATCTCTTTCTATCACTCTCTCACATGTAAAAAAATAATAGTGAAAAAGCATTCATGTAAAGATTGTAAAAAGTGAAATGCAGTTTTCCTAACTCAAGAAAATACCAGAAGGCTCAAGAATTAACAACGATAGCGTGTCTAGAAAACCGGAAGTCAAAATGTACAAACTGGGGTAAAATCGCTGTGAAAGTATAAAAATCGATTTTTATAGCAAATATACCAGCAATAAATTAAAAAAAAATATATTACTAGTAATATATTTTGAAAAACATATTAACAACGATAGAATTTTGTAAAAGAATTACTAATGCGCCCAACAATAATAAATGTCGACATTAATTGACCCATAAAGAGTTCATATGCAACTTAGGAAACAAAAATAATGAAACAAAGAGATATATATCGATGTAACAATATATTGCATTCGACAGAGAAAAGTAAAGTCGATATAATGTAAATGCATAGAAACAATAATTAAGATAACTAATTATGAATTGAAACGCTGGATCGACATGATATTGTGTACATTAATGTCACTATAAAATAGTTTTTCACAAGTAGTGAATGTCTCCGCTCTTGTAAGATGAAATGAAGACAGATCAATGCTTTGTAAAATAATGATTGGGGAAAGTGCTTACAATATTTACCTAGAACTCTATGATAAAATCCACCAAAGCATCAGCAATATTATCGGTCCTATTCTATCGTCTCGGCTTCAATCTCTTTTCCATCCCCGTAAGGTTGCCTACCTGTACCTTTTCTATAAATACTTTCATGGTATATGCTCTTGGCTATTGTTAAATATGAATAAAATGTTGCTGCCGACACTTGGGTTTGAACATAGATTGACACTGAGCAAACAGAGGCGATCCCATTTTTGAATTAAGTAGACCACGTGACCATAGAGAAATGGCACATATGTAGGAAGTAGTTGACGACTTCCGATCATTATTTCTAGGCCATCCTCTATTATTATTTGGACCGCTATTCTCTACTCTCTTCACTATACTATTTCTTTATTCAGATCAAATTACGGTTATTACAATTCGTGCGAGTATTATCGAGTAAGTACTATTGGCGCGAGTTTTATTCGAAGTCGTCTGACTCCAGCATTGTTCAACGGTGTACTATAGTTGTATCTGCGATTACAGTCTCTACTACAACGAGAATTACGAAAGTGACAATGAGTATTCGGTGACATCCCAACGTGACAATGAGTGTTCATTGACATTACAAAAGCTATAGTGACTAGACTTTTTGAATTAAAGCAGAGTAATAGACCGGTGACGAGGTCTGATCAATTTACACTTGAAGTGACTAGATGTAACCGTGTATACTATGCTTAAAGTTTCCTTTCTAGCAGGGTGTCGCTTGTGGAAATCCCCTGTGATTCCATGCTTTCCAGCCAACATTAATCTTCAAAAAATTAAATGCAAATTAAATCGCTATATGCTGTCTTAATTACTCTTCTTTCGATCTCGCTCCTTAGAAATATTTCTGTTTCTAACTCCTCCATACCAAGTGAAAACTTTGTGTCTCAATAGCTTTACTAACTTGAATGGAACAAAAGGAAAATGTAAGAGAATTAAAAGAAAATAATAATAATAATAATAATAATAATAAGTCCATGCCTCAAGGAGATAAGCCCATGCCTCAAGGAGATACAAAAAATTGTTCTGACAAGTACAGCCCACACTTTACGAAGGGCTTTATCTGTCAATTTTATTTATTTATTTTTTATTTTTCTCAGTGGAAAGTGTTATGATGCCATTTCTAAACTTAGGTCCCTGGGCGGGACCCGGAAAGAAATGTGTAAACGCCAGAAATCAAAGAAAATAATAATAATAATAATAATAATAATAATAATAATAATAATAATAATAATAACAGAGTTCCCAAATAAAACAAAAAAACAAAACAAATTACTGCAACGTTTCTGCAATGTTATTGCGTTTGCAAAAATATTATTGGAGATTTCCCCAAAATATTCTCACAACGCTACCTTCTAACGTTGCGAATACATTACCTTGCTATGATGCATTAACACAAAACACATAATTGATATATATATATATATATATATATATATATATATATATATATATATATATATATATATATATATAAGTAAAAGTTTACTTAGTTTGCTCTACTTAACTTATTGAGCACTTTGCTTAGTTATTTTCACTTTACTCGTGTCGGAGGTTTTTTTCATTTGGACTCTGAACTGAGATTCTAAACGATTATTTTCGCCAGAAGTATATGTTCATAGTTCTTTCTTTCTTTCCCTTAGCTATTGGTTTGCTCACTTACAAGCTAAAACACCTAAGGTTTTGCCAGACGAGTATAGCTGCTTATATTTATAAGATTATTAGTATTATATATATATATATATATATATATATATATATATATATATATATATATCTTTTTAAACGTTATATTTAACGGCTACTCGTATTTGAGTAGACGCTCCGTTTTTATTTTAACAGTATGTTTGTTTATTTTCGTCTACCGGCCTGAATGTTCGAGTAATTTTACTAAAGAATAGTTTGCTTGGTATGCAGAATATGAAATTGCGTCTTCCAAGGCAGAGGGAGCCACACTAAAGTCCAGAACATTCTACCCTGCGAATAACCGGACAGTCAAGGAAAAACTTTTGCCTTTAGGCAAATGTGGATATTCTTATTTGAGTAGACGCACAGTTTATATATTAAACAGTGTATTTATTTTCTCCCGCCAGGCTGAATGTTCGAGACACGTAATCAGACAGAAACATGTAGAAGCTTACGAGGTATGCCACTAAAATGGCTGTAGTGAACCAAGCCCCGAAAGCAAGATAGTCCTTGCGCTGTTGTTTATATTCATCAATAGCTTACGCAACACAATGTGACCAATCAACATGAGACAACCTTGTTCCACTGACAAGGACCAGTTAAGAGAATCGGTGACTGCTTGTGCTCTGAAGGATTCCAAAAGAATGATGCTGAGAAATTAGTTAAATCATTAGATCGCAGATATTAGCAGATAAATCCAAGACATTTATTTTGTCGTTTAAGCAATTCTCTTCTTTGAACGAATAGTGATCTTCCAAGCGTAGCATAGATGTGCACAAGGCCAAAAGAATGGGGTACCCAGTACCTACTACTCAGTCGTAATTGTTCTAGCGAGACAAGTTTGCTAACCATTACACGGACTCCAGGTGCCCTAAATGATTTTCTAAGCGCAGCTTAGATTTGACGATAAGGCCGAAAGCATGGGCCACTAAGTGAGGATTAAACTCGCTACTCAGTTGTTATGGTTCTAGCAAGACATGCTTGCTAACCATTACGCCACGCTGAGGTGCCCAAAATGTTTTTCTAAGCATAGCTTACATGTGGTACAAGACCAAAAGTATGAGGCACCTAGTGAGGATCAGACTCACTATTCAGTCGTAGTTGTGCTAGCGAGTTAAGCTTGCTAACCATTACACCACGTAGAGGAGAAAATGATTTTCTAAGCGTAGCTTACATGTCACACAAGGCCGAAGTATGAAGCACCCAGTTAGAATCGGACTCACTGCTCATTCGTAATTGATCTAGCGAGACAAGCTTGCTGACCATTACACCACGGCGAGGTGTCCCTTCTTAGAACGAATATACATCAGAGTCCAGTTTCTTTGTTGAGTAGTATAAGAGAGCATAGGAAAATCTACAGATTTAGTACTACGATATCTTCAGATCTTTTCTTCGATCTCTTCAGAGTATTTTTTTTTTGTTCTGAGTATCTCGTTTCTTTTTCTTCATTTCCATTTTACCTTTCAGAACGGAGTGAAAACGTGATTGAATCTTCTTTTTTTGCGAAAAAAAAAAGATTCAGTCAGTTTTTACGAAATTATTAGGTTGGTGCAAAAATAATATCGTTTTTTGACGTTACGTCAAAAAACGATATTATTTTTGCACCAACCTAATATTTCACATTTTACTCTAATTTATAGATTAGTAAACTAATTAAATAGAGAAGAAGTAGGAACAAAAACATTATAAATTTACCATGATTCACTATTTATCTAGCCTCACATATTCTGCAATGGGTACAAAGGAGCTATTCTTAATTTTTTAAATTCTCTGTTGTTTTGTCTTCATCAGGTTTGAAGACATCACATGTATATTTTATGCCATTATTGCGTATAGATACATGCATACATACATACATACATACAAGTAATATAAATAATTATATAGGTCACACCACATGTTTGACACGAAGAGTCACTCTATATCTTTCTGATCATAGCTCAATTAGATCTCATTTAAATATTCATGGAGACCTACCGGACATTATTCGTAACATACGTGTTGATCACAGAAATATAATATCATCATCTAAATGCAAAAAAAAAAGGGCGAAAAATAATGGAAGCCTTATTAATAAAAACAAAACAAAAAAAACATAATAATATCAACTATGAACATGTACACAACATCTTGACCGTGTTTTGAAAAATGAGAACATTGTATAAATACATATATGCAACAAATTATTTCTTATTTAACAGTTAAAATATATCATCCTTGAAAATGGCTAAATGTATAGCCGAAAGCGCTCTGATTCAAAGAACATTCGGACAGTTTTTATAAAATTTATCATCTGAAAAAAATATATATTAATATATTAGATCGCAAGAAAAATTATATAAAAAACTAAATCAAAGAAACTTGTCTGTCGTATTCAAAGTGCATATATATATATATATATATATATATATATATATATATATATATATATATATATATATGTGTGTGTATGTGATAGAAATTATTAGGAGGATTTGATAATTATATTTAATTAATTCATCGAGTCTGAAAGAAACCTCAACAGGATGCAGAAAGCAATGGACGGCCGATTCCTCCTATATTTGAGACTCATCAGCAGTGCGCATCCACTACCGAGAATTGAAACCCTGACATCATACCAGCTGTTCCAATGGGCCTCGGTGACGAAGAGATTGCTTGACAATCTAACTGCCAGGGTTTCAATTCTCGGTAGTTGATGCGCACTGCTGACGAGTCCCAAATATAGGACGAAACGGCCGTCCAGTGCTTTCTGCATTCTGTTGAGGTTTCTTTCAGATTCGACGAATGAATTATATATATATATATATATATATATATATATATATATATATATATATATATATATATATACTGGTGGGATGGGGACATTTTCATCATGTTACATTTGGATTATCGCACATCTGCATTGTTTTTGATTTTGTTGACTGAACAGTGTACGAGGGTCAGTTGGCCATTACTGTGAGAAAAACAAAATGGCGCAATTCATTCAGCCAGAAATTTGGAAACGTTATGCAGTATTGCTTGACATTCGAACCGTAAGCTAAAGTATGAACATTCTAGAGTGATTGGGTGTCAATCTGAGGACAGTGAAGTGGATTCAGAAAGAGTTAGATGAGTTTAATATTAATTACTTATGTGTTTGGAGTGATCACTAATTATGGCGATATTATGCTTCCGTTCATCTTCTCTCACGGCTTCAGACTCAACAGGGTTCCGCGTAGAGTTCCTTGGGGAGGCAGTGCTACCCTGGGTCAAGACGGTGGTTGCTGGAAGCGCCTATGTCTGGCAACATGTCTATGCACCATGCCACACAAGCAGGAGAAAACAGACATGGCTGTCAGGCAATTTCTTGTCCTTTATAGCTCTTAACAATGTTTGTTTTTACTTTAACACAAATACATTTATACAGTCTTTTTTTTTTTTAGGTAGGTTGCTTGCTATTTTTCTTTTACCTTTAATATATGATGCAAGGTTTTGATATTCTTCTATTAAGTGCCGTGTCTGTTCAGGACGTGAGCGATTATGGCTCTCCACTACTTTCTATCATTTGTAACTCTGAGTCTTTTTGCTATCTCTCCTATTCTCTGTTCTTCCAACCATTCACGCAAGTTCGTTGAGTCGTTTATTCTCTGCGTTCCTTTGTCACTCTTGTCTTCAACATGTCCGGTGACTACTACATTTTCCAAGGTCTCTTTCATGTTCCATGAAAAATGCAGTTTTCTCTTTCTAATTTGAAGTATAAGTGTTTTATTTTTGTTTCCATTTTCTCCGACTGTTTGTCCTTGCTCCTATCCTTCTTTAGAAGCACATTTGCCTCGCGTCTCTTTATTTGTGAGGAGATTGTCCAGCTTTCACTACCATAGAGGGCGACCTATATTACATAACAGTCCAATACTCTTTTCTTTGTTTAGCAAAAATCGAAAATATAAAAAAATAAATATTTTGTTAACGTTTATTTGTTTCTACATCTTCGTCAGAGATTTTGACTTTCTATTTATATTATTTATATCCAGACTGACGCGGCTTTGATAATTGTCTATTTCTCTTTAAGCAAATCAAACCTTCCTATCATCAAAAGATAAAGTCTAAACGTTTCGCAAAAAAAAAGCTTGCTATATTCAGAATGTTACATCTGCAGTCAGCGATATTCGCTCTCTCTCGTTAGAAACAAAGAACTTACAAATGCAATTCTGCCCCAAAGACTTTTCTATTATTAGGCAGAAAATTGGTTTTCAATTCGCGAAGCTCTATACCTTCTGGTTATAAATACAGGGTTAATTTCATAGTCGGCTTTGTGGAAAAGCAAAATACTTTATTTTTAGGAGTTTTAAATTACTTAAGAGGAAGTCTCACAATGGTGCTGCTTTAAGTAGAACGTTCGCACGCACACACACACAAGACAATTGATAGGCCTTTACGCATGCATAAATACACTGACGTGCCAAGAGTTTTGAATTATCAAATAAAGATATTGCCTCGATAACTTAAACTCATGGAAACGCCCAGACCTATTGAAATTGTTCTTTGACATCTGGTTAGTCAGTGTGAACACCTGCTAGGGCGCAGATTGGAAAACGGCGGGATATTAACTGAGTTGCGATTGAACTTTAGGGGCCGACCTACTATGCTTTTTGGCGTGATGCATTCTCAAATAATAATAATAATAATAATAATAATAATAATAATAATAATAATTGTGCCTGCCCCTCACAGCGTTTGTGTCTTAGTTTGGACTAAAGTTACACTGTGCTAGTGCTTCATAAATAATGAACTATTCCGTTTTAGTCATCCGATTAGCGGGGAGATATCAATAATTGGTTTCAGTGAGAAAAAGAGTGATAGGGATATCATATCATGGATGTGCGAGTGAGCAAAGATGTTTCTTTGGTTTGGTTTGTTTTGTTTTACGGCATATCAAACTCAACCGTCATTTAATGTCGACGACTTTTTTTTTTTCCTGGTAATATTTTCATTTTGTCAGAAATCTATTTCTGTTAATATTTTTTTCTAAAAAATGTAGAGCTGGTAATAGTTTTTTTTCAAAAACATAATGCTTGTAATTTTTTGTTTTCAAAAACGTATTGCTGGTAATATCTTTTTTTTTTTTTCAAAAACATATTGCTGGTAATAGATTTTTCTTCGAAAATTTCTTTCTGGGAATAATTTTTTACAAAGCATTTCTGATATTAACGCCTATTTTTACACATTAATAATGCTTTTTACCTCAGTTTTGGGGCTAACTATTTGCCCATAGCTGGAACCGTAACAGGTGCTACCACCCCGGCTCAACGTGGACCTAGGAAGACCAGCGATTAAAAGGTGGTTCCACGCTCCACAAAGCCTCCTGATCAGAGGCCTTGCTGTTGGACGTAGTTTATCGTCTTACGCAGGACAGGGATGTAGTTTATCGCCATAAAAGACGTGAGCAAAGATGAGATATTAGAGAAGTTGCAAACAAAGCGGAGGCCTATAATTAATATCAGGAAGAGGAAGCTGAAGTATCTAGCGCATTAATGAGGAAGGAGGGCCTGGAGAATCTGATACTCACGGGTTGAATAGAGGGAAAGAGAGTCAAGGGAAAACAACGGTGGACTTAAGCAAGTGGATGAAAGAGTGTGGTCTGATGGGGGAGGAAGCTGAGGGAAGGAACTTGTTGGCAGCTGCAAGGGATAGAGGGAAGTGGAAGGCCATGATCGCTTACGTCCTGAAAGGGCATGGCACATAAAATAGGAAAAGCGACACATAATTGATAATGAGGAGGGGGTGGAGATCCTGATACTCACAGGTCGAATATAAGGAAAGAGAGGCAAGGGAAATCAACTGCTGACATATCTGACGGGCTTAAGCAAGTGGATAACAGAACGTGGTCTGGTGGCAGAGGAAGCAGCGGGAAATAACTTGTTGAGAGCTGCAAGCGATAGAGGGAAGTGGAGAGCCATGATCGCCTACGTCATGAAATTACATGACATAAAAAGAAAGAGAAAATTAAAGGATGAAAGAAATGAAGAGGACCATAGAAATGTTTAATGTCTACTGCCAATACCTCCTTAATAATGGACGCTTCCATTTTTATTTCGAGGAAAAACAAACATATCGTAGACACTATTCGTGATGTTGCTTCATTCTGTCTTTTCTATAAATATTTTCATAGTAATTGTGCTCATGACATCTCATGATTATAACCTAAGCCACATCAAATCAAGTATCCAACTAGATTGGCAGTTAAGTGTCATCTTTTTACTTTCATTTCAACTGCCGTAACTTCTATTATAATAGTTCCTTTATGGCACTTCTAGTCCATGGAACTCTTTTCTTTTGTCTTCCTTTCATACCACATACAAATGTAAATTCACCGTCAGTTGCCAGCTTCTAAATATATTCATTTATTGTCCTTTCTCCTAACTAAAGTTTTCTCATTCCCTTACAGTCACGATTAAACATGGCGTCTTAATGACATTATTTCCTTGCTTGGGGTGAAATGATTAAAAGAATAAAAAAAAAAATTAACCAAAAACGTATAATTTGAATATTTCCCGATTACTTTTACACATTTACATGTTGATTCGAGTTCTAGCAGTCGTTAGAATTAAGCATCCATTCTTAACAACTTATCCAGACATTCCCGAACTATGAACAAGGAATTTATAGCAGCATTTTACATTCTGGATGTTCAGTCAAAATTAATCGTATGTCCGAAAAAGAAACAAAAAAACGCTACTATTCTGCTTCCATTTTGAAATCTTTTGAAGCCGATTTTTCAAATTCTATTGGAAGAATAACGTTGCAGAGGGAAATTCAAATTGCGTCTCTTCGCGTCACTAACGAACTCTGCAGACATGTTGATTACATTATGGACGCTAACGAATGTATATTTAGCGGAAGTGGTGGAATATGTCAGCTCAAGTTTCAGATATATCAGGGATTAGACTTATTAACAGCGACTTAGTGAAAAAGACGTCCGACTTAATCTGTGCTGGATGTTGATTAACTAATCATATACTGCTGATGCTGCTACTATTGATAATACAAGTCTTAGTGAAGAGCGTAATTTAAGAAAAGAAAAAGGAACGACACAAAGTTTGACAATATTTCGATAGTGTCTCTCTTCAAGTTATATTTAAAAATTGTACATAAGCATAAATATATAAAGTATTTATATTTTTCTATATTTTCTAAGTTTCGAACAATATTGAAACAGTCACGTCAATCATTTTGTTCAATAATAATAATAATAATAATAATAATAATAATAATAATAATAATAATAATAATAAATAGAGCTTACGCATTACGAAGACCTTTATCGATGTAAAATATACGCGATTTTTTTAAAATGATCAGTGGAAAGTGATATGAAGCCATAGTGTACCTTAAGTCTCTGGTTAGGGCACAGAAGGAAATGTGTAGACAACAGAAATCATATGAGTTTCCTAAGCGGTCTTTTCGAAAAATAATTTTTTGCTTTATGTGCGCGATTTTTTTAAAATGATCAAAAATAAAAATAATTTTTTGCTTTATGTGCGCGATTTTTTAAAAATGATCAGTGGAAAGTGATATGAAGCCATAGTGTACCTTAAGTCTCTGGTTAGGACACAGAAGGAAATGTGTAGACAACAGAAATCATATGAGTTTCCTAAGCGGTCTTTTCGAAAAATAATTTTTTGCTTTAGTGTTTAAACCGTTAACAATTCAGCTCATGCGCAAAGTCACAAACGCTGATTTAAAAATATGTTTTAAGAGGATTTCTTTGTCGTTGAATTATTAATACACAATACCTGAAGATTGCGTTGATCATGAAACTGCGAGTCATGCTAGCGTTGAGAGATTATACGTATATTTAATATCTATCTATTAATCTCACTCTCTCTCACTCTATCTATCCATCTATCTATCTATCTATCTATCTATCTATATATATATATATATATATATATATATATATATATATACTATAATTATTTATTTAAAAAGATGATTCCTTTGCTACAGAAAATTTTTTAATGTTTCAAAAACGAAAAATAGAACAAGAAATTGGAAATTTTCCCTTGTGGAGGAAACAAAGCTTGTTACTTTAATTCAATTTAATTTCAATAATTATATTAATGGCTTCGGCTCTCGTTTTTGAAACATGAGTACTCTTATGTAGCGAAGGAATCATATTTTTTTAAGTAATTATAATTTAAGCTCTACTTCTGTATAAAGCACTGGTTTAAAAAAAAAAAAGAATACTAAAGAATCCGGTATTATTTACCTAACGTGTTCTTTCCTATTTTTCTACATGCCTGCACGCACGCACGCACAAACACACATACACACACACACAAATACATATATATATATTAAAAGATATATATATATATATATATATATATATATATATATATATATCAGAGAGTTATATATAAAAGATATATATATATATTAAATGGGAGAGAAACCACAAACGATTTTGGTTATAATGTGTACCTGTTTTAATGCATATATTACATTTTAATTTTCATATTTTTGCTACACGGGTTCTTGTCTTCTGACCTTCCTCAGGAAAATTAAAGGAATCAGTTTTTGAAGGAATAAATTTCCTTACGCTCTTTTAAGGTTGCATTTTTCATTTACTGTATTCGTAGTGAGCCTTGATCTCATCTTTGAACTGTTGTCAAAAGTGAATTTCTGCCTAAGTTGTAATAAATCCTTCTGACAACGTTATGTCGAAGGGCAGTATCTCGTCTCTGGAAACATATATTTATACGGGGGTCTACAGGGAATTTTTGGTCGAGCCTACGGGCTCGGATACCACACATTAATTCAGCTTTATGACACATCTGACCGCATGGGGCGGTTGGTAGTTATCCTGCAGTTCGAGATTCATTGTGTAATTCGTTTGACTCACTTCTATCAGTTGACTACTTCTACGCGCCGCTGGCGAATCTTATATGTGTTGTTCTTATCCTAAGTATTATCGTCCATTACCAACCTTTGTACGATTATTCTATTCATTCCCTAGCTTAAAACAGTTATCCTTTATGCTATATAAATAAATAACTAATTATTTACATAAATTTCGCAATATATATGTTAGATCCGAGATTTTTTTTATAGATATCTTGGATATTTTTGTGATATATCTTTCGACATAACAAAAAGAAAGTATGTTGCAGTGAATTTGTTTGCATAATAAAACACGTAGCCCACAGGAAAAACAAAGTTTATCAATAGATTTTGTAGAAAAATAGAAACTCGTATGATATATTGCTTATATAAATATAAATCATTTCTGAAAATAATACCAGTATTGGTTGATTAATAGCATTTTTATTATGCAAATAGTGACTAGTGTTTTATCATATCCGATAGACCCTAGCTAGAAAGCGTACAAGCAAAAGAATCAAATAAAATACAGTTTTATAAAGATAATTGTATCCAGTATTTTGAATGCGAATTCGGATGAATTATCAAACGCAAAGATGGTAATAATTTCAGCCTCGTTCTGAAATATCTCAGTGGCACAAAAGAGAAGAAAGTAGTGAAATAAGGAAAAACTTAATCAGAAAGAATCTGGACTTTATTGGATAAATAATCAGATAGGAATTATGAAATGGCATTGAACAATTTATTTTCATGGCGAAAGTTTCACTCTTAGTCTGCTTCTATCAACATCTATCGATCTGAGTTTTTTAATATATTTCTTTCTTTCTCCTTCTGTTCATTATCTATCTATCTATCTATCTATCTATCTATCTGATTCTATTCATTATCTATCTGATTCTGTTCATTATCTATCTATCTGATTTTGTTCATTATCTATCTGATACTGTTTATTATCTGTCTATCTATCTATCTATCTATCTATCTATCTATCTAATTCTGTTCATTATCTATCTCATTCTGTTCATTATCTATCTGATTCTGTTCATTATCTATCTATCTATCTATCTATCTATCTATCTATCTATCTATCTATCTATCTATCTCATAAACCTGCAATATGAATCCATATTGTTTATACAGCAAAATCTTTTCAGGGGAAAAAAAAACGCTTATAAAATGTGCGTCACTTGTTATCTATCCGTAACAATAATTAAAGTAAATTCTTTAGAGTGAGAAATATTTAAATATTTAAAATTTCATTATGCAAGAAATTTTGTCAAAATTAAATTCGTATCAATCAAACAATATTGGTAACACTTTCGTATAAGCATGTTCCGAAAGTATATAAGACATAGTGTAGGATTGCTATCCAAAGGAATAGCCCGATATACGACTTATCAGTTGAAGACATGAAAATCAAGTAAATCTCAAAATTTAAATATCTAGGAAGGGTCTTGACAGAAAATCCGTCATCAAAATTAGATGCTCATTGGGAAAGTGAAAATGCCTTCTAAAAGCTAAGCAATGTATTCAGAAACAGGAAAATAAACAAAAACAGTATTGAACTATTATGTAAACTTCATGTATGGATGTAAATTCCAACACGGATAAAGACAACAGAAATGTTGTTCTACTGAATTATACTGAGAATGTAATACATGTGGGCAATGACGAAGGTTTTGAGAATATTGAATTAAAATTAACATTTATAATTAGCGATAGAAAAAGACTGTTGAAATTCCTAGAAGACAATGAGAAAAGATGGCTTAGAAAGTCTAACACTATCAGGACATAGTGGGGGCAACTGGGTGAAAGAGAATTAGCGCGAAACCTACTGAATGTGTAAAGGTTTAGAAGAACAGGGATTAGTATAGAGAGCGAAAATACGAATTTTACTGAGAGCTAAAAAGAACAGGGAATTGTGGAGAGCCTTGATCGCCCACGTTTGAAGGAACACGGCACGCACAAAATAAACTGTAATTATACGCCTGGAAAATTACTTTTCCTGTTTCTGTTGTTTTTATCAATTTTATTTTAGTATTAGCTTAATAATGTGATAGAAAACAAACATGGCGACAGTTTCATGACTTTTAGTTCTTCATTGTTATTTTATTGGTGACTGTTACACTTATTATTATTATTATTATTATTATTATTATTATTATTATTATTATTGCGCCCGTTGTCGTTGTTTCCTTAGTGTTTAATTTGAAGCGAAAGCAACGATTCGATTCTGACAACTTATTACGTCTCAATATGCTGCATCTGTAATAAAAGAAAAAAAAGTCTGATTATTTGACCAAGGAAGCAAAGGTGTGTGTATGTGGGGGTTAGTAAGAGATACCTTTCGGGTAAAATCCCAAGATCTTAATGTCACTATTCCGAAGGAATTGCGACAGTGCGACTCCATCTGATCTGGTGACCATGGTAACGCGGCGACGACAAAGATAACGGGGTGAGTTCGATAACCTTGTTCAATAAAATCAAAAAGAGAAGAATTAAATGAGAAATTATCTCCAAGCGTATGAAATATATTGCATGATAATAATGAGAAACACGGATGAATAAGCTTTCAAAAAGAAGGAATTACAAAGTATCGTTTCTGTTCAGAAGAACGGAATTATTGAAAATATATAAACAAAGAGGGTGATAATAAAGACAGTCTTAGCAGTAATGTTGCTTAAGACAGCAGTAAGATTTTGATGTCATTAAAAATAATAAAAATTATGATAATAATAATGTTTTCTTATTAACATGGAAGCCCCTGCTGATTGTAATGCAACATTGAAGACCTTCAGAAAAATATGAAAATAAAAGGATCTTAAATGGCCAATGAGAACAATCAATCATTGCAGTTGTATTTGAAGTCCTCGGATTGATTGGAAAATGAATCCCTTCTTGCCTATCCCTTAAAGAAATACAAAGTATTGTACTCTCAAATACAGCTCACACATTACGAAGAACTTTAGCTATTTAAAATGTATGTAATCTTAGCTTTATCATTTATTTTAGAAAAATACTCATTGGAAAATACCATGAAGGCTTTTCTGACCATAAGTCTCTGGTCGGGACACGGAGGAATAATAATAATAATAATAATAATAATAATAATAATAATAATAATAATAAAAGCTGAAACCGAAGGTTTTATTCTTGCTGCACAGGACCAATGCATGTTAACTATAAATTGTCAAAAACACATACTAAACTATTGTGTTAACCCACATCTTGTATCAGGTTGCACGGTATTGGCCACACACTGAATATAAAACAAGGCATGAAAGAGTGGGAAAAATATCTGCACTGGAAAATCTGAAACTTCTTCGCAAATGAAACTCTAAATGAACATTACCCAGACCCGGTTATGGACGTAAGAACTGTAAGAATTTTATCGGACTTTACAAACAGGACAACCAGAAAGTTTGAACAAAAACAACAAAAACAGAAAGTGCTTTCTTATTGACTTGGCAGTTTCTGCAGAATGTAATGTGTTTTTGAATATAATAAAAACCTATCAAAATACAAGGATGTTGACGTGGAAATCTAAAAAATGTGACGCATGGGGACATCAATAATTGCAGTTGAGGTGTAGTCCTCTGATTTATTGGAAACGGTTCCGATAGACTCATTGTAAGGATTCCTGGTAGCCCATGACCAAAAAGTGATTCCAACGGTACTCATAGGAAGAATTTACGTCTTACGAAAGGTTTGTCTATGGAAAATATGTGATCTTAGGTTGTCTTTTTTTCCTTTTATTTAAAAAAGCGGTATAATAATTTAAATGAAAAAAAACTTCACTATTCTTTTCAGGAGATGAAAACCATTGTAGAAACTTAGAGGTGGCCTCTTAAATACAGAAAGTGTTACTCACATTTGAAGCACAAGTATAGGCCTTCAGAACGAATGCAATCAGGGGCAGAACAGACAAATAAAAAGAAACCAGTGGCAGTGTGTGTGGGCAAGCTGATGAGATATTTATTCATATACACATTTTAGGATTAAGGTTTTCTGTTGAAACAATTTTGAATTACATTGATTATATTGAATCAATTGCTACGTCTGCAACTAGGAAAGTTGGTTCACTGTATCAAGTTCGACACTTATTCTCGCTAGACTCTGTATTACATATTCTTGCGTCTAAAATTCTTCAATGCCTTGAATATTGCTGCAATATTGTTGCTCCTGCTATATATTTAGGGATTCTTGATGAAATACAAAGAAGAATCCGCAATGATATTGGTCATGACCTGGCATCTCAGCATCTGCCATTTTCC
This sequence comes from Acanthosepion lycidas, assembly GCA_963932145.1. Classification (NCBI taxonomy): domain Eukaryota; kingdom Metazoa; phylum Mollusca; class Cephalopoda; order Sepiida; family Sepiidae; genus Acanthosepion; species Acanthosepion lycidas. The sequence goes on from OZ010605.1 coordinate 2,808,237, forward strand.
AACTCTGCTTTTTCTCTAAATGTCTTTCATGGTAATTTTTCTGATGAACTTTTCTATATGGTACTGGTATTTTAGGAATTTAAGCGCAGTACTAGATTGGCGGCAATGTCTCATATTTTTTCAGTTGAAATGGCTATATGTAACCGTAAGTTCTATGCTAACATTTTATTTTATCACACTTTTTGGTTCCTAATCTCTCTTCTGGCTTCTTATATCCCAGTCAAGTTTGACCTCGGAATGTCAATGCAATGTCAGGGTTTATCATCTGTCTTCTTAATTATTATTGTGTTCTTGTCTTCTCTTCTTAAGGGTATATATATGCAATATATACTCTAACTCCCAGTAAACCATTACAGCTTAGTAGTTTTTATGCCTTGCTTGGGGTGAAATGATTAAAAACTCGGAAAATGTCACAAATTGTCACCGAAAGTGTTTAAGCGGCGACTGGATTGGTAAGAATATATATTGGGGAGTATGGCGCGTAATTGGCTTCAGTTTCAAAGAGACATGATATGAATATCAGCCGGAAGTAGTGGGAGAAAAACAATACCCACAATATATGGGATTTCTCAGTCAAGGCAAATAAAAGATTGAATCAAGAAGACAAAACTTTCTTGTTATAGATAAAGAGTGAAGCAAGTTTCAAATTATTTACTTTGCTGATGCATAGGATACAAGATTTAAAATTGACAATATTGAACAAATAATAATAATAATAATAATAATAATAATAATAATAATAATAATAAATTAATTTTGACAGCTACGCAAGAAGTGGTGGGGGATCTGGAAGAGTGCAATACTGTGATAGTAGAAAAATGCCAGTGATATAAAGGAGTGGCAGCAAGACAATTTAAAGACAATGTTTTATGGTCATTTTTTTTCAGCTGGACGTGGGAGGCGTCTTTGGGTTTAAAGATGGTGTTATAAATATCGCAACATAGTCACTTATATTTACACTGTAGGAGCCGACTATAAGAAGGAATGCAATCAAATCTATGGGGATAAATCACATAAAGAAATCAAATGCAGGTCGTGTACGTAAGCTGATGAGATGATTAAACGCAAACTCTATGAATGTCTCAATTTGGAACAGAAGGAGAATAAACAACGACAGAATTGGAGGTGTAAGACAATCCGTTGAGAGTATAGTGTACATTTGTCTTCAATGCAAAAAAAAGGTAATTATATTAATATAAGCCAAAATTAGTGGTAGAACGTTTACAGTCACTGTATATTATCGGATATTCGGTTCAAACGGAAACTAGCATACGTCAAATAATTGATTTTTCTCTTCCATATGATACAAAAAACTGAAAGATACGTAGATATTAATCGGGATGTGAAAAGGTTATTGAACATAATAAGTACTTCCTTTTGTCAAGTGAGCGCTTGAAACACAACATGGAAAATTGAAAGAGCGCTTATAGAAAAGTAGAAGTGAGACAGTGATTTTACACCTTCAGAGAAGTGTCATCTTTTTTTCTACAAGCAATCTCCAGGTTGGGAGGCGTCTTGATGTCCCCCTCTGCCTCAAGAATAGTATTTCCATCAACATCAATGTGAGACACAAATATGATTTCGTCAAAGCTTGTAGGATGTTTGCGTTCAAATAATCCAAGACTCGCTTTGATAAAATGGCTTCCCATCTGTATTCGTTCCTATATATGAACTCAGGTCTTGAAGTCAACGAGTAACGGTAGCGCTACAAGCGAGAGAAGGCGAATGAAAACAACAATGTTTAGATCATGTCGGATATCTCCACGTCGAAGAAAGGATGCAGTTGGAAGATAAGTGCAGATGCAAATATCACCGTCGCAGCTATTGTCATGGCGTCGCTGATTATAGCAACGAACAGGCTTCAGGTCTTTATTCCAAACGTTTTCCATACAATTGGCATAATTTTCCTCACGGGAAGGTATAGCCGCAAGGCATAGGGCCTTTAAAATCCAGTTCTCCCACTCATAGCTGCTTGTCAGTAAAGAGATTTCCGAAAATAACATGAGGAATTGACAAGGATTTTAAAGCTAGACAAGTTTAGAGTCTTCGCAAGAGAGATAAAAGGTGTTTTGAAAAGGATATAAAATATTATAACTGATATTTAAACAGGCATATAAAAAGTAGGTAAGAATAAATAAAAGAAGAATATTTAAAATATTTTAATGAGGTATAATATCTAAAAGCAAATAAATAAAATATAAGGGAAAATATCTTAATCCATTTCTAATTCCTCTTTCAATGAATTGATAACAAGAAATGTGTACATTAACTAAAATCAACAATGTTATACAATAAAATGAATTTTGAAGTGTGACACTACAAAGTGTCCCCGATATTAGTTGAAAAAAATGTATATTTGTCTTCAATGCAAAAAAGGTAATTATATGAATATAAGCCAAGGTTTGTGGTAGAAAGTTTACAGTCACAGTATATTATGGGATATTCGGTTAGAACGGAAACTAACATACGTCAAATAATTGAAATAATGAATTAAAAGTGGTCCTGTAAAAACACTGTATAGAATTGGATCATTTGACCGGTTGCAAACACATTAAACAAGAAAACGTTTGAGTGAGGAATCAGCAATTGAAATTTGAAGCCAAGCAAAAAAAAAAATTGTTTTTCTTTTATAAACGTAAACGCGAATAATAATTGTTATAAACACAAAAGCTTGAATGTAAAACAGCAAAATATTTTTTTCCGATTTCCAATAAATAATTTTGTTTTGATAAAAATACGGACTACTGTCGCGGGAATTATTTATTACTGCAATTCTGAAAACAAATAGGGATTCTTGCAGTCTTTCAGTTGATATTAAAAGGTCATCTCTTGTTCAGAGGCTGAATGTAAGTGAAACCAGAAATGTAAGCAATAGGAATTGCCTAATGGAATGTGGAGTCAAAAATATAGTTTGGAGAAGGGTAAATAATCTGGAGTGTACTTTTTTAAATGAACAAATAATTATTTGAGTCGGATTTTGTAAACCGACAATCAAAAGAAATTACTAATTTGAAATCAAATTTATGGACAATAAATTATTGTTTGGGATGAGAAAGGAATTTTTGAAAACAGAGATTAATAATTTGAAATATTAATTCGATTTGTTTACGGTCGGTGTGACATCTCCAGGCTTGGAGAAAAGAATTAATATATATTACAAAGAAGAGAGAAACCGCAAACGTTTTTGGTAGTAATGTGGAAAGGTGTTTCATAATCTGGACTAATTTTAAATGTGAATTAAGTTTAGAATCGGGCCAGGTTATTTGAACATTCTTTATATATAAGATTTAAATGAAAAATGTATATATACAAAAGAAATGAATGAATACCTAATGAGCTTTTAAGTGTAGTACAAGTTTGGCGAGATGCATATAAACTGAACTCTCGCTTGAAGCTAGGAACAGTCCTAGTTTGAGCGAGAAGCAACCGAAGGCCACGAGAGGGCATCAGAAGGCATCAAGGCCCGGCCATAGCCGGGCGACGTTGGAAAAAGCCACGTGACCTGCTGCCGAAGAGAATTACTGCTCAAGTGAATTGCAAACATTGAGACAAACATCAGAATTGCTGACGTTGAGTTAGAGAAGAGAATCAATGACGAGAAGTTCCGACGACCTAACATCTCGTGTGAATGTTTAACCCGCTACAATTATTAGAAAGAAAAGATATAGTCTCATGATAGAGGGTCAAATGGGGAGGTCAAATTTGTTGTATCAAAGATTACATAAACCCAGTGAAAATTAACGAAGCGGCCTTCTTCGTTATTTATTATGATATTTGGATTTTCACCGGGTGAAATATTCTTGTTATTTTTTTTCATTCACAATTCCGTCAACTCGATTCAGTGCTTAAGTGCGAACGGAAATTCGATCTTCACAGCACTGTGATCAAAGGACACAACGTGGGCAGAACAGATAAATGAAAGAAGTGGTCAACATTTAACCATCAGTTGACCAACCCCAGTAATGACCAGCGTGGGAAAGACCACGGATCAAGTCGGGTCGGTCGTGTTATTGACGTACACTCATATGAAGGATAACTGGGTGGGCTTGATATAGATTGAAACCAGAACCGTAAGGTGAAAATCAAAATAATCTTCGTCAGTGTCCAGAAAATTCCTTGATTATAGAATTAACCACTCTGTGCAAATAGTTCTAATTGTCTTTCCGAATATTTTTTTATCCCGTGACCCGTAGGGTCGTACGGGCACCAGTAATTTTTTTTTGGGGGGGGGGAGTAAGTTACCCTTACAGACGACAACCCTATCCAGGCAGGCTTTGAATTTAGAGTTTTTCCTTCTCCTAAACCGGTTGCTGCCGAAGATTATAGAATCCAGTCGGTCCGGCTGGGGAGAGAATAAGAGGATTCATACAAGGGTATTGGCTTAAGTGAATGTAATGGATCCAACGGGAATTCGAACTCGGCTCTCTCGATTCACCAGTTCCACCGAGCATCTCATGTTTTGTATATAATAATTATTCCTTGTTTTCAAACGATGACTAGTTGTAACTAGGAAGTCAGCGTCCCACTGATTTTAAAACAATGAATTACGGAGCCGAATTTTAAAGTTGGTTGGACAGTAAAGATATGCTTAGATTGACTAGTAAAAGAATTGTGGATTTGATGGTGATAGTTTAACCCATCAACATTGGAGCACGCGAGATAATCCCTAATAAGGTGATCAAAAGTATGGGAAATAAGACATTTGAGGATTAACCGAGTTTAATCAAAACGATAATGTTACTTAAAATAGAGAAGGAACGTTTTAAATGTTATTTGTTCATTGCTGGTGGAAACACTCAAGCGTAATTCAAGAAGCTTTATAAAGGATTATTTGAAGTACACAAAGATGAATCATCTACATTTTCCTATTCTCTTGGCAAAAACACTACCTTGGGGAACAGACTCCCAAGAGGATGCTTCCTGATCGCTACAATCTTAACATCTTCAATTTTAGAGTCAACATTTATCTTTGCTACATGTCCTCATGGTCTGCTCTTCTTACGTCTTCTTATTTTTCAGTCCTGGAGCGCCTTCAAGGACACTCTACCTTGAATGGTTTTTTGCGTTTTGTACACACGGCCACAGCACGTTAAAAGACCGGTTCTCGTACAATCACCGAAGCCAAGTCGATCTTTGTCGGTAAATAGATGGGTGACCACGTACCTGGTGCTGTTAGCTTAGGTGTTCGGGTGTTGTTATGGAAAATGTCTCCAGATTGTTAATCGGAGAGTCGAGTTTCAATTCTCGTTGGATTCTTATTATTCACTTACGCTTAAATATCCTTGCGAATGGTATGATAGCATTTTTTCTCTCACTGTGTGGGTTAATTAGAAAGACCTATATCACTATCTTCCACCCTAAAAATTAATTTCCTACTACCTCCACTAAAATTTATGTTACGAATCTCGTTCATCATTATCATTTTAATCGGAACAATATAGCTTGAATGGTTCACAAGCATTGTATTGGATAAATGTTAATACAAGAAAACTTCCTGTTTAAAGGCATAGAAAATCTTTATGGATCCTTAAATATTGAAATTTTATTTTCTTGGGAACTTTGAAGTAATAAAATTGGGATATATGTTACTCTATCGAAAACATGGTAAATGATACTCAGTTTTTGTGCATGTACATATTTGTGTGGATATACTTATTAGAGTGTGTACATTATGTTGTAGTTTTATTGAAGTTATATTTGACAATACATTTAGATTTATTCTGACATTGTAGTGTATTATATAGACTAATGTCATGAAAGAGGGCTTCCATATTGGTTGTATCGTTGATTTATTTTAGGGGGCGGCATATCAACCTCTATGGTTTATTTAAAGCCAAAATCTAAATATTTTAACGTAATTTTATGCTATCAACTACAGACATTTTTTCATTTTATACTTTCAGAGTAAAGTTATGTTTTTTTTAGATATATATATTTCAGAAATATTTCAAATTGTATTTTAAGATATTTGTACTACTGTAATGTATTCTTGGTCATTTTACTATAAAAATGTACTGTTGATTTTTTGTTTTTTTGGCCCATAGCTGGGACCCTACCCCCATGGATCAGGATGGATCGGGGAACAGCAGCAATTAAGAGTTCGCTCCACGCCCCTTAATACCTGCAATCTCAGAGCCCTTGCTGCCGGATGTAGTTTATCGTCATACACAGAACAAAGAATGAAAAGAGCAAGAACAAAAACAGAATTTATATTCGATTAGAAAAGAGACAAACTGTGAGAATAGAACATTATCTTTCTCACGGAACAGAGAATAAAGTTTAAATTAAATAGGGTATTTTTAAATTAACTAGGGTACTTTTAAATTAAGCAGGTGCTTTTAAATTAAGTAGGGTAGTTTTGCAATTGAAGAGAAGAAAACGGTAACTACGAAAGTAACAATCATACGCATCGATACAGGAGCACTTGGATTAATCCTTAAGAGAAATGCAAAAAATATACTAGCCATGATAATTATGTGGAATTATATTGAATCAATTGATCACTCTGATGCTTGAAAGATAGTTCAGTGTGTCTTGCGAGAATTTTCCTCATCAGAATCCGTCTTACACATTTATAAGACTAGTATTCGTTCATGTATTGGATAGTTCTGTTATATCTGCTCTGCTGTTTCTGCGATGATTAGATATTCTTGAGAAGAATATGCAATGTTATCAGTCCTGACCTTGTCTATCGGCTTAAGTCACTTTTCAACCGCCGTAACGTAGCTTCTCTTTCTCGTCCATTTTCTATAAATATTTTCATAATAGTTGTTCTGATGATCTTTTCTTTCTGGTAACTCGACTTTATGAAATTCAGCGCAGTACTAAATTAGCAGTTAGGTCTTATCATTTTACAAATGAGATTACGTGATGTAACCGTGAGTTCTACGCTAACGGTTTCTTCTCTCTCTTGTTGAACTACCTCTCCGCTTCTTGTTTTCAGTCAGCTTTGATATTCAAAAATTTAAATGTAACGTCAATCATCATTTATCCATTTCCATCCTGCTTTTTTGTACTTTCACTTCAACAACTTGTTCTCGTTTTTTTTTTTTCATACTCAACAACCAAATGCGTCACAGTGGCTTTGTCACCTTGCTTGGAGTTAAAAGACACAAATTGAAATAAAATTACTTATCGAACAAATATAAAAACGCTTTATTCATTATGTTTTTGTTGACACCGTAAGTTCTATACTAACATTTTCTTCTCTCACACTTCTCGTTTGTGGAATTACATTCCAATACACTTTCATCTTCAGATATTTAAATGTAATGTCAATCGTTATTTTCAGTCTTCTTGATTAATGTTCTTTTTTATTCTTTCTCCTTAATAATATTTTTCTCACATTCTTTCACGCTCAGTAAGCTGTTTGAGTCTTAGATTTATTGCCATTCAAGTGGCAAATGGTTAAATGATGAAGTGCACACGCTCACTGACTCCATTCGTTCGAACAACAATAATTTATTCCATCAGGATAATGTACTTTGTCATCGAGAATAATGTGGCAAGAATTATTTTCAGGAGCATTCTGGACGAATGCTTTGTCCAACACGTTCGCCTAACAAAAGCGCATCGGACAGTTATAGGACGTGTTGGGTAGAAATAAAGAAAACTCTACCGACCCGTTACGTGATATCAGTCCTCCTATATGGCAGCGAATGCTTGACAACCACCTCAAAGATAAAGAAGAGACTTGAAGCAACAGAAACAAAGAAAAAGTACTGAAATGTTACATAATATCAGTCCTCCTATATGGTAGTGAATGCTGGACAATCTACTCACAGATGAAGAAGAGACTTAAGGCAACAGAAGCAAAGAAAAGAGTACTGAACCGTTATGTAATATCAGTTATCTTATATGGCAATGAATGCTGGATAATCTCCTCACGGATGAAGAGACTTGAAGCAACGGAAACAAAGAAAAGGCTTGATGCAATAGAAATGTAATTCTACAGAAGGATTGTGGCGATATAGTGGACCGAACGAAGTTTTAGAGAAAAAAGAATCAAAAAGAAAACTTATACTTAACATTAGAAAGAGACAGTTGAAATTTCTAGGAATTTAATGAAGAAAGATGGCTCGGAATATCTGATAATGACAGGAAAGACTGCAGACAAAAGGTAGAGTGTTCTCTTCAGACCTTATTTTCTTACTGCTCTGGGTATTTATTCACATCTGTCTCTTCTTATGACAATATCTACGATTCTTTCATTCAGCTATCTCTCTTTAAATGTATTGGGGTATTTTGACTATAAAAATTAATTTTTATACTTTTATAGTGTTTTCACCGCGGTTAAAGTGTAACTATTTTCCTATATCTGGCATCCTAACAGTTTTGACCACCCCGAGTAAAGACAGCCTCGGAACAACAGCAATTAAGAGGTAGCTCCAGGTTCGTCAGATCTCCACCATCCCGATCAGAGACTTTGCTGCCTGATGCAGTTTATCGTTATAAACTGGGACGTCTTGGCAAATATCATAAACTGGTTGGGTTCTGCTTTTGTGAATAATACTATTATTTTTAGATGGCCGTGATCTACAATCCCTTTAAGATTAATTCAACGTATTCACATTAAATATTAAATTGGATTAAACATCAACTGCAAGAATGCAGATTTGTTTCAAAAGAATGAGCCGAATGTGCGAATGCAATCTCCGAGATATCAAAATCAAACAAATACAAACATTTAAATATTTAGATATTTAGCAGAGGACGAAATGGGTGACACTGAAATCCGAAGACGTATATGGATAGCCAGAAATTAATTCCAAAAGCTCAGCAGGGTATTAAGCAATAGAAAAACGTCGCTAGAAACAAGAAAAAGAGTACTGAATACGTATGTGATATACACTTTTAGGCTGTCAGTGCTGGTACGACAGTCGGTTGCTGAGGATACCATGGATCAAACGTGTGAATAACGAGAACGTTCAGAGAAAAAGGAACCAAAAAAAAGTACTTATACTTAACAGCAGGAAGATCGTTAAAATTTCTAGGTTACATAATGAGGAAAGAGGGCTTTGAAAATCTTATCCTCACATGATAAAATGAAGGCAAGAATGAAGGTAAGACGGAAGAGATATACAAACGTATAAAATACATGAGTAGATGGGTGACGGAAAAGACTTCAGAAAGAATAACAGACACAATTTACTAAAGGCAGAAAGAGGTGGAGAGCCATGATCACCTCCGTCCTTAAGGCACACGGTAATTTGAGACTGGGCTTTTCACTTTTTGATTTTTAGGTTTTGTAAGCAATTGTAATTATATATATATGTATAACTTACAATTGCTTACAAAACCTATTTGTAAAATATATACATATAGAATATATGTAAATATATATATACATATACATATTTCAATTTATATATATATATATATTGATGTTTATTAAAGAATGAATCTTTCCGAGTTGAATTTTCAAAGTCGATCAGATATATTTATGGAAGGCGAATATTATTTACGATATGACATATTGTGTTGCGCCAAAAATAAAATTCCATTTAATTTTCATAAACACTATGGAGGGTGTTATTAGCGTAGAAGAATTATTACTTCTGCTTCAATAATCTTCTCGTCTTGTGCATGTTTCTTTAAAATCTATAGTCTCCAATTTTCAATCTATGTGAGAAACAATATAATATTTTATCAGCTAAATATTGGTTTTCGTAAGTTTTTTAAATATTGGCTAAATGTTGGTTTTAGTATTTATCATCAGTTATTTTTATGACCAACGTTGTTTAAGCAGCGTAATTATTAACACTGAACAAAGTGAAATCGTTTAGCCTGTTGTAGCATACCTAGGGACGATAATGGATATGACCCCATTCACATAAATGCAGTAGTAAATACTGTATGTTGGTCTGTAGTTGGAGATTCATCTCCAGTTGTGCGGGTCAAATTTTCTGCCTCTGGGCATAGAGGATCCCCAGGATATGTCGAAGAGCAGAGTCTCGTCTCGGGAAACTGGTACCTGATATCGTTTTATACGGGGTCTGTGGGGAATTTTTGGCCAAGCCTACAGGCTCGCATATCCCACATTAAATTCAGCCTTGTGACATATCTGACCGTGCCGGGTGGTTATTAGATATCCTGTAGTTGCACATTCATCTCCAGCTTGTAATGATCAAACTGTCTGCCCTGGGCATAGAGGATCCCCAGACGAAGAGCGGAGTCTCATCTCGGGAAACAGCTACCTGACTTCGTTTTATACGGGTTCTACGAAGAAATTTTGCCCGAGCATACGGGCCCGGATATCCCACATTCGGCCTTGTGACGCATTTGACCTCGTGGGGCGGTTGGTAGACATCCTGCAGTTGGAGATTTAATGTAGAATTCACTTGACCCACTTCTAGCAGTCTTTTACGCACCGCTGGCGAACTTCATATATGTTGTTCTTGTCCTAAGTTTTTATCGTTCATTACCAACCTTCGTTTGATTATTCTATTCAGTAACTTTCTCTAGGTTACAACAGTTGTGCAGTTCCCTTGCTTACAAATTCCTCTTTGATTCTCGCTGAGAAGTTAAAGAGAAAGCGCTATATATTTCCAAAACACATTTACAGATATTAAAAAAGGATTTGTAGCGAGCCATGACACTCCAAATACAGAAGGAATGTGACACTTAAAATAAATCATATAAACACAACTGAAATTAGAAAAAAATCGGTGATTGTAAAATTTGAATTTTATCTTTAGAAATATATCTCTAAAATACTGTTTTCTCGTTTCGGAGTACATTTGTATGCTTGAGTGGCTTGAAGATGTTCGCTACATGACATGTTTATTTCTTGAATATCTTTAGAGCCATCAGTTTATACTACGACTATGTTGGGCGAGATTTCGTTCCAGTGTCTTGGAGAAAGCAGTAGTTTAACAAGGTTCGTACACTCAACTCATCAGTTACGATGACTTGTGACTTCGTGCTGGCACAACCAGCGATATATTCTGAATATTTCTTCTACCCAGTTTCAATTTGAATTCTTGAACAATTCTTTGTATGGTTTTAAGGCACTTCCTAACTATTGATATTATTGGCTTTGTGTCCCTAACAAATATTATCCATTTAATAACTCCCTGACAAATTGGCCATGGGGACGTTCAAAGGTTGATCTGATGGTCGGAAAGATAACGTTCAAATGACTCGTATATATATGCCTATAGTTCCAGAACATGCCCCAATTCCAGAATATGCCCATATTTCCAGAATATGCCCACAATTCCAGAAGATAGCCACAATTCCAGAATATGCCCACAATTCCAGAAGATAGCCACAATTCCAGAATATCCCCACAATTCCAGAATATGCCTATAATTCCAGAATATGCCCACAATTCCAGAACATGCCCATAATTCCAGAATAATATTTAATTAAATATACAAAACGTATCTATACATGATTACAATATTGGATTGCTGTAAACTATTTAATAGAAGTAGAGTTAACAGAATTTTAATTGATTGATTTGTTTTTACGGGTAATCAACCTTTATCTAGTTATTTAAAGTCCGAAAATATTTCTAGATTGTAAGAATTTTTTTCAGATAATAATGATATATTAATATTTATTTAATCCATATTTGGGAGAGAAGAGAGAAGAGTTATCTGCATGCCTTTTCAAAGAGCATTTGCACATTTTTGAATTTAATGATCCCATTTGTAATTGAAACTCTGCCCTCCGATTTCATTAACCGAGCCGTTGTCAATTTTACCATCTACGCATCTAGCTTACATAAGCAATTATTCCTAAGTAGTCACCCACCTAAAAAATGACCAGATTCGACGCTGCTTAACTTCGATGATCGGACGAGAACCAGTGTTTCAACATATTACGGCCAATATAATTTTTGTTTAAGTATTGGAATGCGTAGGTCAACGCCTGGTAGATGATTTAGCTGATACTGGTCCTAATCAAAATATCTCCGTTGCTATTTCTATGTAAATTCTATGGAATTGACATTAGTTATATTCATAGGTAGACTTACAATCAGAATCAGATAAATTAGATTTGCGGACTATACCAAGTGGAAAGAGTGTTGAGGGAATATAATTCTCTCAGGACTTAATCCTGTAAAATGGCTTGCAACGAAAGATTGAATATGAAAGGACACAAGAATAAGGAGGAAGAAGCATATTAATATTCAAAACATTACTCAAAGCAACAATAAATATGAAAGCGTGAAGAGCCATAACCTACGTTCTGAAGAATATAAATAGTCGTCAGACAGCACGCATATATTTTGTCTGAGGTACCATTGACATTTCATGTTTCCAAGTAACTCTGTGTGCACCGGCAATGTAAGCCATAAACCTCCATTTTCAGTTTCTACTTTTAGGTTAGTGACACATTTCCATTGGTCATGTAATCTAAGTGCATCGACTTATACTTACCCCCGGGCATAATAATGACAGATTTTTGAAGGTAACCGTAAATGGTGTTTCTAATTTCGTTTCTCCGTGAACGGATTAACTATATTTTTTATGTAAGAATATTAGTAAATATGCGTCTACTTTCACTTTCACTTTCATTTTCATCTCTTCTTTTAGTCAGGTAACTACGTTGTTTATGTGCAGATGTAAATAAACAAACTTTCGCTATATTTCTCGAGGCAAGATAGAATTCCAAGCAAGTTATTTTAAAATCTACTAGTTCTTTCCTCTTCATGCCACTTTTATAATGTAAAAGGTTAAATTATTACTGTAACTTTTTTCTTGGTAATATAATTTTTTTTATATATTTACATAATAAAGAGGTAAATGATTGACACAACTGATTAATCTGTGTTCATTTCAATAAAGCTGACTTCAGTAAGAACGTATGTAGCTGAGGAACATAAACCCGACATGTATATAAAAAAATGCACCAATTTTATATATATATATATATATATATATATATATATATATATATATATATATATATATATATATGGGGGCTTAAATGTTCTTAGGCTGACTATGAGTGATGGTTGCTAGAGCTGTGAAATATTGCATGCATTAATTTCAAATCTATTGATTAATCACTTCATACGTCCTTCCCTGTATGAGTGTGGGCTGAAAAGTTCATAGGCTATGAAGGGGGGATGCTGGAATTATGAAATCTCATCTTCATGAATTTCAACTCTTCTTATTAATAATTGCATTGCATTTTTTTTTCATGTAAACTGATATCTGACTGTTCAAAGTATATCTCTTTGTGTAAATGTCATAGCAGCAGATATGAGATTATAGTCTCTGTGATAAAGATTCACAACCAAGAGTTTACTTATGTTGGGGAACAGATGGTAGGCAAATCTGGAGAATAGGGGAGATGATAAGCCAGTTTAAAGCCAGAGTCACGCACAGCAAACATTGAAACCAATGACATGTGTGCTGGAAAGAAGACATTTTTTGTCAGTTCTCCGGGGAGTTTGTTCTTGATAGCCATTCGTAACCGCGTCAATAATTTGGCAGAGTACTCTTTATTATTTTGTGACACGTTTGAAGATTATCAATAAATACAATACCATGTGTATCTAAAAGAATAACAAAAAAAAAACAGTCATCACCTTCGAAGCAGATGAAACGACCTTGGCATGTTTTGAAGCAGGTGAGGTGGGGAAAATTCAAAATTCAAGATTCTCTCTCTCTATATATAATGGCAACAAAGACTTAAAACCCGTAGGTGATAGTTTATTTCATTTAAGTCAATAAGATACGTCTTCAAATCTTCAGACCTGTAAACCAGATGAAGATGGAAAAACTTACTCTCAATTCAAAAATTAAAATAGTGATTTCATGTAGAGAGTAGGGGAAAGAAAGATATTTAGTTATGATCATCTAGGAATGGGGAAAACGGTGTGTCATCTTATTTGTATTAACACCCGTGATAAACTAAACAGACTTCCGGATTGTAGACAAAAATCGTTACATGGAATTGGCAATTGAGATTAAATTTGAAAAAAGATTTTAATTGTAATTTCGAAAGTCTGTCTGGATCCTTCCTTTGGTTAAGATTTTGACCATGTATTCAAATTTAAAAACACGTTATAATTTATATTCAAAGAAGTGGTTGGTAAAGAAAATTCAAAAGTATTAAAAAAAACACTGAGGACCTAGATGATGAATTCAATTTAACTGTAAAAACGATATGTTTAAAATAAAAAAATATATAAATGATAAAACTATATATATATATATATATATATATATATATATATAATTGAAAATTAACTGTGAAAACTATAAAAAATAAACCATCGAAAAACTAATGCAAATATTTATCCATTTCAATGTTTCAGTCAAACGAAAGGCATGAGAGATGTGTCAGAGGAGTGTTGAATGTATTAGTTTTAAGGGGGGAGTCTTATAAAATTAAACTCGCATATTAACCTTATGATATTGGGATTAGATTAAGAAAGAAATGTTAATTTAATACTGAGAAATAAAAAGGTGTTTAAAAGAAACTTAAAATATCTAAAGTTATAGTTAAAAATTGAAAACATTCATAAAAGCACTATTCCAAACATAAGTTATATATTAAAAATGAGATATATTTAAACAAGTTATCGCCGTGTTTTAATTAAAGGTAACGGAAAATAGTGCTTAACAAGTACACCATATATATATATATATATATATATATATATATATATGTGCATACATACATACATACATACACACGTATATATATATACACATATATACGTGTATATATATATATATATATATATATATATATATATATATATATATATGCATACATACATATATATAAATAATATTAAGAAACAGACAGCTCATATATATATATATATATATATATATATATATATATATATTTATATATATCTGTGTGTATGTGTGTGTGTGTCGAGAGAGAGGGTGTACTTGTGAAGCAATTTTCTCTATAGCTATCAAAAACCAATGAAAGTTCCTTGAAGGCTTTATTTTTGTCTGCTCTTTCAATATTTCTAATTTTTTCTAAATGTTTTTGTTCACTGAATCGTTCTATGTCAAAGTTATTTCGATCAAAACTAGCCATTTTCAAAGATGTTTCTTGTTTCTGATATCGTCAGTTTAAACTTCTATCAATAAGGCTCGTGTTAACCGGAAGTAATTCGAAATAAAATGTTTTATTTAGATATATTATTTATATAAGGCAAAATAGTCTCCCTGCGCCCCAATGACAACTTAATGTCAGTTCTCAGCTTCATATTGCGAGGATGGCTGGTCGACTTGGGATAGGAAACTTTGACATATCCACCATATTCCCTAGATCTCTCCTGCGCACAAGGACTTTTTTTAAACATACTTTTTGCATAAATAAAACGTAGTGAAAATGTAATACTCACTAGAAAATATTTTACTCTAATAACAATAAGGACATTAATTGACTTCTAAATCCTCTATTTTCATATGAGTCGGGTAGAAAGTAATGAAATCTTCTATTTGATCAATTAAATCGCTTCATCTAATAGATATATCACCATATACATTACCGAATCTATATATTCTTTTTTTAATGTAGTTCAAAACCAAAACCAAAAACAAAACAAAAAACAAAAACCAAACCAAAAAACAAACCTCTGTATATTGTTTTGATGCCAATGTAAAACGGATTCTGTTCTCCTTATTTTATGTTAAAACTTGATCAATGTCTTCATATTTTACTACTGTAAAACCGGAATAATATATAAGTCTTTGACTTTAGAGTAAAACCTAATCTCTGTTAAATGACTCCAATGTTAAACGGGATCTGTATCCACTTTTTTAGGCAGTAACATGAAAATAGACTTAGATTTTATTTTGGATTTTAGTGAAAAGCTTGCCTATATCGACATTTTTCTGTCTGATTATGAACTCCAATGTAAAACTGTATTTACTTTTTAGACTACTGCAAAATCGGACTTGTTTTCTTTTTTGACTCTCGGGTGATACCGGTCATATATCCACATGCATGCTCTAGATTAAAACAGGACTTATGCTTCCATTTTTTGTCTCTTTGCCAGTCTAGTGTAAAACCCTTCATATGTCTCCATTTTTTATTCTAGTGTATAAACTGAGGTATGTCGCCTTTTGGGATTCTAGAGTAAAACCTGACATATGATTCCTTTTGCATTCTAGCTTAAAATTCGAAATATGTCTACTTTTTTTCACTCAGTTGTAAAACAGGCCTTACATCTAATTTCATTTAATCTAGTGTAAAATCAGACCAATGTTCTTATATTTTATCTTACTGCAAGATTATGTCTACTATTCAGGAAAGCGGGATCTATGTCTAATCTTTTTATCTATGCGTAAAATCGAGTTTATGTCTATATTTGTGAATCTAGTGAAAGCCTGACTTATGTTTTGGTTTACAATAGTGTAAAAATCGTTTTTCTGTTTTCATTTTTGACCATATGGCAAAGCTTTTTGGTTCAAGTCTAAAACAAATCTATGATACAGAGGCAGATATGCAATATAATTGGCTCTGTTCTGGCATCTCGTCTACAGTCGCTTTATCACAGATTAGCCGTCGCCTCTTTTTACAAATACTTTCATGGTAATTGCTCCGAGGAACTGCATTCGCTGGTCCCAGACTTCATGTTATGTAGTGGTTTCACAGTGGAGGCTTGTATTTGTACTAAGTCGGTCCTCACTTCGAATTCTTTAATTTCTTGAAAGTCCAAATGGATGCGTCGTCTCATATTCAATTTGCAACGACATAAAATTGCACTAACTTTGGTTTAGCAAGTCAAATGCACTTGAAACATGCGTATCCAATGAAAATTAAATAACCGAAAAGTAAAAATATCGGAATTTCTTTCTTTTTTTTTCCATATCGCATTCACTGATGAAGTGTCAATAAAACTGAAACATGTTAGATTGATAAACATTTCTTTTTTATCCATATTTGATCGCAACTCACACAGACAAACACGTACACACACACACACACACACATACAGGCACACACACACACACACACCCACGTATGATATGTGATTCATGCAATAAAATATCAGAGGTTCTGAATAACATTTGCTTTCGGATAAATGTTCAAAATTATTTTACTTGTTTACTCAACATTATTATAAATTTGCAAATTGATGAGTCACGGCTTAAAATTGTAAATAATTTTATCTGCCTTATCAACAGATTTAAACTGCTTTCCCATTCTACATTCCGAATTCACAACATGTAATTTTGTATAGTGTAATAATAGCCATAGGTTAATGATGGCTTTTACTGGGTAAATCTATCCCTTTCTGCTTAATTTCGAAATTCTCTTCTAATGTCTTTCCAATGACTCATCTTTTTTTCAACTTCTTCATAAGTTCATGCATTCAGGCTTTTAAATAAAGCCTGAATCCGCATTCAGTTTGAAATTGTTGTTTATAAAGGCGGCTGAACACAGAATAAAACAACCAATTCAATATAATGAAGATACCAAGTCGAGATAAAAAAATAAATAAATAAATGTTCTTATTTGTAAAACATAACAGCGATTACAATCCTGAGAATCAACAACGTGTTTTAGTTTCCTTTTCAGGTCAGGTATTAAATCATTATCCACAGCCGTTCAAGTCATGAATCTCATTTATCTGTTTTATAAGTTTGTGCTTTATAAGGTTAAGCAAATCAGGTACAAGGACAGATATAGTATCAAAGGAGAACCTTATTTATTTCTCAGTTCGATATTGGAAATATATTCTATTAAAATAAAACTTTACAATCTCGCTCATTAGTAGAAATAAATACAATATTAATAAAGGAATTAATATATGTTCGAACCGCACTCTAACATCAGTATATTCCCGAACCGAATTGTAGTTTGTAGAGGGTGTATCAGGAATACTTTTAAAAATTTGAAGGCCGTTTCCTGACACCAAACATGGTAAAATATCCATATAAATAAATATCCAAGAAACTACCATTCTACTACAACTAATAACAAATGTTCAAAATATCCTCCGCTCGCATTGCACCAGTCGAATCATTGACTGGCGGACTCTTTCAAATAATCCCATATGGTGTCGAATAGTTTCTCTGTCTCCCACCCCTGGACACATTGTTGATGTGTCTTTGCATTAGTAATGTTTGCTGCATAACACCTACATTATATGTGGCCCCGCAGATAAGAATACGAACGATTGAGGTCAGGGGTTCAAAATAAAGTCCCTGTTGTCAGCTCATGCCGCACGTGGTGGGAGAACATATGGACATATATCAGGTTTATCATTGATATTTTTACAAACTTTGGGAGCGGGTCCCTCATACCAACACAACAAAAGTTCATATTAATATATTAGGTTGTTGCAAGAATAATGACGTAATAATGTCGTTTTTCGACGTATTTTTTCACGTCAAAAAACGACATTATTACTTCATTATTTTTGCACCAACCTAATATATCCTCAAATTCTTCGTTTTTGAGTTATTAAGTTTAAAGTTTACGGTAGACACCTTCAAATGTAAAATCCAAAATACAATCCAAAAAGAAAAACAAAAAAACAAAAAACAATTACAAAATTTGGGGGCGGGTTCCTGACACACAAAAAAACAAGTTAAAATGTGCATACAATGATATGTCCAATAAGCCATCGATGTACTTCATTACAGAAATCCATAAGAAATGTTCAAAATGTCCTTCGCTTCCTTCTACACAAGCACTGAACCATAGTGATGTCAAACAAGTCATTATTTTTTTTTATCCATTGGTCCCCATTATGAATGAGGACAGATTTTTTGCGCTGAGGATTATATCTATTTCTTCTTTAGTCAGGTTAGAATACACAGCAGCAAAGTCCAGGGCAGTCGTAAATAGATCCTTCGAAATTGACGGGTAGTAATCCACGATATCCAACTGTAATAGGGTGCAAATCGGTTTATTATCAATACTGGTAAACCGATAGGTGACATATTTAGTATTGATCCATAATTTTAATCCAAGCTGTTTTTTTATTTGGCAAGTAATTCTTTCCAGGATTCTTTTGCTGATCTTTCCTATGTCTTCTGTCTTCTGACCTTGTTGGTCTTTTAATACTGTACAACTTGACCGCGCACCGTGAAATAGATATTAAGGACATCGGACTGTATAGAGATGACGGGCTCATGGTAGAGAGGTATTCTTCTAGTTTTAAAATAGAGAAAATTAGAAAAATTATATTTAGTTAATTTAAAAATCTAAACTTAAAGATAACAGTCTGCACTAAACTGAAAATTGTAAACTTCATCGATGTAACTCTAGATATAACAAACAACACATACCAACCTTATAAAAAACCAAATACTAACCCCTTATATATACACCCGAAGTCAAACCACCCTCCATCCATAATTAAACATATACCCTCATCAATAGAAAATAGAATCAGCATTAACTCCGCTAACAAAGAAATATTCCAACAACACAGTAGCTTTTGTAACGTTGCCCTAAAAAATAGTGATTACAAGAATGCAAACATTAATTATAGAAACAATTGTACTAACCAGAAGAAAAAAAACAGGAAATGAAAAATCATTTGGTATACTTCTCCGTTCAACCAAATGGTTAGCATTAAACTAGGACAGAAATTCCTAGCCTTAATTGAAAAACACTTCCCTACCAATAGTAGGCTTAGTAATATATTTAATAAGAACACCCTAAAATTGAGTTACAGCTGCACTGAAAATCTAGAAAGCATAATAAAAAACACAATAATAAAGTCCTAAACAAACCCCCATGCCTGAATAGTATTATTAAAAACCCTACACTTAAATTAGACAAAAACAGTGAAAAATTACGTGATTGTAGAAAACCAGAAGACTGCCCATTGGAAAATAAATGCTGCGTCAAATCTGTAGTACACCAATGTACTATCTCATCCACTGAGAGTCTAATACTAATATGATATACATTGGGTCTACGAAGAATGAATTTAAAGCCAGATGGAGGCAGCAAAAGTGCTCTTTCAACAATATAAATAAAAGAAATCATACATCTCTATCTAAATATTTTTGGCATTTGAAGAAAATGAATAAAACACCAAAAGTAAAATGGAAAATTATAAACAAAACTAGAACTTGTAAAACTTGGGATGACCCATGCCCTTTATGCCTACACGAGAAAATACACATTATTAAGTTTCTAAATAATAAAAATCTGCTAAATAATAGACATGAGTTAACGGTTTCCCCCCTCAGACATCATCAAATCTTTGCATTGAATAATTAGCATAATTTTTTTTAAAAATCCATAGTCCTAATAAATAGCTTAAATACCCTACAAAAAAAGAAGGATAACCCTTTATGAATTCGCCAAAAAACAAATGTTACGGCAGTTTATATATATATATATATATATATATATATATATATATATATATATATATATATACACACAAAACCCTTTCAGAAAAATAAAATAAAAAAATAAATAAATCACCATAGACACATAAACCAGACTAGACGACATCATCTTCCGTTTTAAATTTAGACACCCCAACCTTACCCTGATTTGACATCTATGAATGTAACTCTATACTGATACAAATTATTGACACCATGCGCCCCTTTCTATATGAACAATCGGGCTGGCCGTTACCATGGAAATTTTGATTTCAATAATATCAATGAATATCAAAACCCGTAAATTTCAGAAATAAGTTATTCAAAAAAAATGTCGCTTGAAGACGGAACAGAGCTTACTTTAATTCAAATTAATTCAAATAATTATATTGAAGTTTTCGACTCTTGTTTTGAAACATGAGAACTCTTGTGTAGCGTGTTGGAATGATATTTTAAATAAATAATTATATATATATATATATATATATATATATATATATATATATATATATATGTGCGTGTGTGTGTGTGTGACGCCCCCCGGTGTCGCTGCGCCAAATATGACGTCTGCCTAGCCGCGTCCGTCCTGCTATCCTGTCCTGTGACGACCAAAGGACTTGGTATTATCGCGGCACCAAATGTGACGTTCTCACCTTTTGGTGATTTGGATGTGAATCTGGTTAGATTCGGTATCAGCCTTGTCGTTCCCAGCTCGCCCCCAACGTCTGGTTACCGAAGTAACTGTTTTGATTTCCAGTCTAACCTACCCACGTTGTGAATTGATCTTAGGCAGACGAAATCAATCAGTCGCCGGGCCGTAATGCAAGCCGAGTTCGATCAAGGGCAACACCGCAGAAGTATATGTAAAAGAAAAGAAAATAATAACTCGAAAAGTTCAAATGTGTTAAAAAAGGATAACAATATTTTATATATGGTTGCTGAATACAGGACTGCGTCTTCTTCCCAACCCGCTATATGGATTCGTGACACATTGTGTTTGTTAGGCGAGTCTTAACATCTTAAGTTGTTTGTTCTTTAAGAAACTGGTTCTTGGTGTATCTTCAGCGATATTCGTAAAACTTGTTTTGGTGGTGTGAGTCTAAATCGTTCTTCAAAAATAAATTGTTCTTGGCTAGAAGTTGAGTTCGGAATTGCGCGAATCTTAGTCAGCTTCTGTCAGGAGGGACTTCAGAGCACTCAGCTCACTGCAACAGCTTGCCTGTCTGTCTCCAACCCCAACTGCGAACTTCACTCAACTTAACTGGAACTCGAACTGAACTGGTACTGCTTTTCACTCGATGCGACTCTGCTTATATGGTCGCTGACCAAAACCGGGGTGGGCTTGTCGAGGTTTGAGGTTCCTTGATAATTCTAAACCCACAATCCACTTCTTTGTTTTCGGTCAGGAAAATTTTATTAATTTCCATTTTTGGAAGTCTTTCGTCCTCCCACCTTCTGTTCTCATATTGGTATCTCACCCTGCCGTCAGAGGGTGTCAACGGGTTTCCCCTCTCTCTCACAGTGGCATCTCACACCTATCCCTTCAGGGGGGAGCAACAGGCCTCCCCTCCGTCTTCACATGATTACCTCCGCCTAACGCTCATGCCACCATTCAGCCAATGGGCGCTCAGCAGCGTATGTGTGGCCAGACTAGCCTCGGTTTAATAAATCTTGCTCAAAGAAAAAAAAATTATCTTTCTTTTTTCTTTCTTTTTCTTTTCTTTCTCTTTCGTTCCTTCTACCCGACAACACCCCTTAGACTCTAATCATAGTCAAATGTCACTTGGACTTAATCACCCGGGGACTTCACCAAATAAGTGGGTGGTCAATTGGACGTATTTGCATTCTGTTGTTAACTGTTCTGATAAAATAAACTCCCTATCATAGATGATGATAAACAGGTGTTTTTCCCAAATGACATGGAGGTTGTTCCACGGACATTTTGGTTTCGGTCAAGCTTGACCTAATTACTTTTTATCTCCCAGCACCCTGCGGGAGGTCTATTGTCCAACTTGAAAAAAATCTTTTTTTAATCATTGCCATGGGCAGATTGGATATATCTTACTCGCCGCCCCGTAACATAAATCAGATTAAATTCTGTGTTTCACCTTCTCGACAAATCTTACCACGTTCGCTGTCAGAAAAATAACACCGCTTAGTGTCCTTTTCGTGATGGCTTCTCATCACCTAAATTTAATTCTCGCATTTCTTTTTTTTCTTCTTTCTTTCTAGCGACACACATATATATATATATATATATATATATATATATATATATATATATATATATATATATATATGTGTGTGTGTGTGTGTGTGTGTGTGTGTGTGTGTATATAAAGATATGGTAAAAAAATTATGACCGATGATGATAATAGATAAAAAATAAGAATGAAAAACTGGATAGCTAACCGTCTTCGAACCCCGCTGAACAGAGCTAAATCGAAGTCAATAAATTATATAGAATTATCACTAAAAAGTGTATATGCAGTAGTGCGTATATAGGTATATATGACATATTTTTATCTATATTTGTATGTTTGGAGTTTTCGTTTTTATATATTATATGGTGTTATTTTTATACGTATACATCTATTTTTCTAACCATGTCTGTTTTAATGCCCTTTCTTTCTCTAATCTATCGTTTTCTGTTCTGCCCATGTTGATTTTTATCTATTGTACCATTTCTCTGTATAAGATATATATTAATAAGTGGTTAGAATTCGTTCAATAACACATTCAAACTTGAATATTTATTGGTTGGTATCGGAGTGTCTTTGTCAATGTATGTGTGTGTATGTATGTGTGTGTAAGTATGTGTCTTTATAGGTGTCTGTGTGTACAGTCACTTGTGTGTATCTTTCATTGTGTATGTATCTTTTTTAGTGTTTTTTTAATGGATCGCGGATATATTTTCGGTCTCGTGGCTTTTTTTGTGTGTATATATCTAAATACGTCTGCGTGTTTATGTATTATAATCTGATTGTGTGTCTATTGTCTATTGTAAGATGTCATCCTCCCCTGCCTCTGTTTGTTATTCAAATGTATCTATGGTTGTCATGAAGTTTAGAGCAACATTTGATCTTAACGTTTATTCCAACTTAAACAAAAACAAAATAAATAGAATAACATGTATTTTTTTCTTTTTCTTCAGTAATTTCCTAATTTTGAACTTAATAGAGATTAAATTTAAATTTTAAAATTGGTAATTTTTAATTTATAATTTCAAATTTTATCGTATAACTTAATATTTATTAGTTAGAATAAATTCTATTTTAGTCTAACCCCCACATTAATGCATTAAATAATTATTATAAACTTGGTTCGTTATCAAGTTTTTTGAATTCTCATATACTTGTATTTTGATTGGTCAATGCACCTTATGTAACAGCGTTTCCTCTTGGCGAGAGGTGTTTGATTGATCTGAACCTTTTAAAACCCTTTATTCTACATTCATCAGTATCACTTGTTAAGACACCATCGGTGTTGAAACAAAATTGCTATTCTTTAGTGATTTTATAACATATTTATTTTATAATTTTCGAATAAATAATTATATATATATATATATATATATATATATATATATATATATATATATATATATATATATATATTATTTACTTACATATATTATATACATACATAATATATATAGATAGATATATATGTATAAGACAATGAATCTACTATCGTCTTTTGTTATGATGTAGACTTTTTATATGTTATAGTTTATTTTCAATATTTTTGCTACTCACGTTTCGGGTCTTGTGACGTTCGTCAGGAGAAGAATGGTTATTTCCACGTATTATATAGAGGAATTTATTTTTCTTATGTTTTTTTCTGTTTAACCATTGTCTTTTCTGTGTGGTAGTAATACAAATTCTTTTGGACTCGCTCTCTCTCTAAATATATATAGCGAAATCACATTCCACCATGCATGTTTGACCGTTTGGACTCGGATGTCTATACAGCAATGCAATGCTGCTTTTCGCCTGTTACGCAATTCACATATCTCGTTGGGACATAAGATGCCTATAATAGGTTAACAATAAAATGAAATATATATATATATATACATATATATATATATATATATATATATATATATATATATAACAATCAATCCGACATATTTTTTTTCACAATAAACCTTT